>JAOXYM010000019.1:18574184-18584485 GCA_028567055.1 Leptatherina wallacei
ACACACACACACACACACACACACACACACACACACACACACACACACACACACACACACACACACACACACGCCTATTTGTGAGAAAATTTGTGTCCTTAACGCTGAGAAATGTGGAGTTTATACAGACTCCCACTCACATCCATGCATTTTAACTTAGAGGGTCTTGGAGTGTGTGTTTGCTGTTTTTCTTTTTTACTAAGCCAGATGTGGGTGTTGATGGTGTTCTTGTGAAAAACTAAGCCTTGAGAAAAGAGTCTATGGAGGGCTGTTAGTCTCTCTTTAAGGCCAACAGCCCATAAAAACTACTTGGTCTACTTGAGCTGGGGCTACAGCCTTGAGGCAGATCAGTGACATTTAGATTAATGATTTAATTTGGTCACAACTACAAGATTTTATTTGATTATTTGAAGATGTAGCTATGAAGGCTATCCAGGTATCTTGAAGTGATTAAGAATGGGTCTAAAAATTCAATGACAGACTCCCCAATTCCTCAGTATATATAGAAAGCTTCTAACTTGTATTAAACTTCCAACATTTTACCTCCTGAAGGCAGTTTTGATTAGATGTGACTGGTGTGGAATATTCACGATTTAACATCTTGACGCCCAGTGTTGCAAATTTGCAACAGACCACAGTTTGTTTGTGCACCATTTGGAATAAGCAACACCTTAAGGAGACCATAGAAGAAGACGGTACACATGAACACAATGTTGAAGTAGTTACCTGTAGTGAAGTCATTGCTGCTGGATCCACTCACGGATAAAAACATTTTTAGGTCTAGAAGAGTTTTGACCACTGACGGCCACCATCCATTCACAACTGTGCTTGGTATCTGAAGCATTTCTATGGCCATCTTTACTACTAGATGCCACTCATTCTTACACACTGGACTTCTAAGGAAAGGTAAATTTGTGTATCATCTGCATAGAATGAGACATTGTCCTTGAAAAAATGTAGCCTAGTGAGATTAAAGCTGGTCCCAAAATTAAGGAACTCCTCTAGAAACAGGCTGTTAGTGTGGCTTTTGATACAGTTGGCCTAATCCTGTCAATTGGCTAAACATCAATGTGTTTGTTTGCTGATATTGAGCCTCTAAGCAGAGCAAGAAATGACCGAAGTTAAAGCAGGAAAAGGGGGGTTCCCTGTATCACACAAGGCATCACACTGATTCTGTTACCACTGTCCTCATTAGGGATGCCTAATGTTTTCTTTTTATCAAATAGTTAATGCAACTATCATATGCCTCCATATGCAACTGTCTTGTTTTAACCAGCACCTGGTAGTAATGTGTTACCACCACAAGGTGGCATCGGTTTACCAAGCTGCTTGCCATCCAGCAGGAAAAACAACTGGCGAACGCTTCGCTGTTGCTAGCTCTGATACAAAAAGTGTAGCGCTGTAAGATTCAATGGTAAAGGAGTAAAGATATCGTTAACATGCAGAGTTGCAGACAATAACCGGCAAAATGTTCTGTTGAACCATTTCAAGAAAAACAAAAATGAGGTCTGTTGCAACCTAATCCAGGTAAAGGTAGCATACCACATCTGTAAACAGCATCCAACAGAATAAGTCTAGCTTTGTAGCCAGATGTTAGATGTGAAGAGCAAATAGCAGACTTAATCTCAAAGATGTTGGCAAAAGACATGCTTCTTATCAGTTTTGTTGAAGATTTTGGAAAGTTTGAGGGTATTTGTTGAGCCTGAGTTTAAAATCCCACCAAGAAAAACCATCAGCAGCTGCCTGATGATCGTGTAGGTGAGCTGATCGCTCCGTTAGCGAGTGTTTCTCACCGCCGGTTCATGGACAAGTCTACAGCGGTCGTATCTGACCGTCATGTGTCCTTCTGTACTCTACCGGAAAACACACACTCCTGTGCTGCAGACCAAACGCATGACAGAGCATCAACCTCTCGTCCTTATTAATTTCATTTTTCTGGCCCTCAGGTCGGCTGGTTTCCGTCCACGTACGTGGAAGAGGGTGAGGAGTGAACGATCCAGCATTGGAAGAAGACTCTGATGAAAGAAGAACGGCAGCAGTGGACTGAGTAAACTGAAAACATGACAGAGAACCTCTGCTTCACTCTCTGCCACTGCGCCCCCGTTGCCTAAAACCGTCCCAGAGGCCTTTGGTTGAGGGAAGGGCTAGAAGCCGCTGCAGACGCAGAGATGCCCTCACATTTCTGGTCCACTCTGTGGCCGAGCAACTCCACCGTCAGCAGGGAACAAGCGCTCACCGCACATTTCCCCTTCTCCCACCCTGACTTCATCCTTCCATCCATAATTCATCCCTTCGCTCCCTTTCAGCCCCAGCCAGCCACAACCCCCCCCCCCTTCCCTCTAAACTCCCACCTGTTTCCGCCTGCCAAGTCAGCCGTCGCCAGAACTGTCACAAGCGAAAACTCAAATGCCGCTCTTCCATTCATTCGCTCATCTATCCATCCATTCATCCATCAGTTCTCGCCACCGCTCCGTGTGGGAATAAAGTCGTCTGAGTGCCGGTGGGGGGGAGCTGCAGCTTCTTCTTTTCTTTTTAAATTTTCATTTTTTCTTTCATCCCTCGTCTCACTCTGAAGGGATTTCAGCCAGTTTTGACCTTGCCTGTGTGTTTGTTCCACAAACGCGAGCGGTTATTGATGACTTGATGACCCAGATTCACACACACACACACACACACACACACACACACCTTTCCCCCCCGTTCAGATTATTATCGCCACACACTCTTACTGGAGATGGAAGAGAGGGATGGTGTCGGATAGCATCGCTGCACTTCGCCAGCAATTGATCGCTGCTGTTCCTGTTTTCCTCCCACCTCCGACATCCTTTATCTCCGGCCCAGCCTCTCATGTTTTCACTTGTCTTGGCTGTGAGCGATCCGACGCTCTTATCGGTGGCAGCTCTGTCAACAAGCGCCCATTCGCTCAGGTTTTTATCTTATTGGAGGCATTAGCGGCTTGTCGGGGAGCGAGCCGCGTCGCCCGGAAGTTTGGCTTCGTTTCGGTCTCATTGTGTACACACAAGTTGCTGTTTGTTCATGGGAAGCTGCGAGCCTAGATCTTCTCCACATGATGCAACAAACTGATTTATCTTATTCTTCATCTTACAGGCTGATAGTTTCACTCAAAGGTCGCTGGTTTTTGTTTTTATGGATCTAAATGAAGCAAAAAAATACATTTCCACATCCAGTCTGATATCAGCTTTGCACCTGCTCCTCTTCTCTGCCTTTCAACCTGCACAAAGTCTCCTTAATCCCCAGTTAAAGAGGATTTTCCCACATTTGAAGGAATGCATACCTTTACAGGAGAACATACCACACAACACTAGCAGGAAAAAAGGAGCCCCAGCTTAAATCACCGGGGTCATACTGCAACGTTTATTAGACTATTCTGAGATTTATTAAATACTTGTTCATTCTGTCTGATTTCTGTTCACATAATGGGTAAAAACAAAGGCAAGCAACATGCATGTCCGCTTTATTTTATCACTTTGTGTCCTGAAGTTGTCTTTTCTCCACTTTTCCATCGTTCTTACTCAACATCAACATCAGCTGTAGAGATGCTACCAGTGAAGCTTACATAGATACGTCATTTTACAGGAAAAGATTGCGTCCACTTCATGGAGCCGTAATATTTGAGGATCATTAATGACCTGCTAGATTTGCTCTGACAGTCTTCTTGTTTCACTTCTTGGACCGAAGAAAAGCATCTCCCCAGTTTCAGCCCATCAGCAGTGCCATCACACGACCACTAGATGGAAGCATCTTAAACAGCTCCTCGTCTAAGTGCACTCATCCTCGGCTTGTTTTAGTTTGGAGATGACATCATCTGATTAGGACAGGGGACAATATCTGAGGACTGTGGCCGTCTGGTTTGGCTGAATATCCAGTGGGTGTGACTGGAAATGTTTCTGACTTTCATTTCAAACATCAGCCGTTTCAGAAACTTGATGTTTAGTCAGAATCTTTTTAGGGTGACTTTTCTTCCTCTCTGCTTCTCAAACATAAAATATGACGTTTGGAAGTTCCTGAGGAAGGTTTTGGTGCAGACGCGATCCAACACCTTCATCCCACGAGTCAGGGTGGACTCTAATGGCCCACTCCAGTAATCCACTCCTGCTCAGATGAACTCTGACAGCAAGGCCATTTACAACTGCAGACCTCCCTCTCCTCCCAGTACACTTTAGATTTTTTTATTTATTTATTTATTTTGCACAGGAGGGACGGGTGGAAGGCTCAAGGGTATCTGTGATCTAATCATTATACCATCTCCTCACCTCGGCGACCCCTCCGCATTCATCTTTCTGTCTGATCCCGTCTCTCCGGCTCTCTCTCTCTCTCTCTCTCTCTCTCACGTGTCACTTCTCTCTCTGTTCTGCCCTCTTTCCTCATCCGTCTCTCAACCAATCTCCGTCTTCTCGGCTTCTCTCTGTATTCCGCTGCTGCTGCATATCGGCGGGAGGAGAGTCAACATGATCGGAGGAGGAGGAGGGAGACAGGCGGCCCGGATCTTTGAAGAAAATTTCACTGTACCTCAAGTTTAAACGCCAATTAGAGAATGGATCTGAATTTTGCTCTTCCCATTATTATTTCATCGTATGCTCATTATGTCCATGGTGTAAACGGGGGAGAAGCATTTCAACGCGTTCAGGGATGAATTCTTGGGTAACTCGTATGAAAAAAAAAGCACATCATACCGATCCACTTATTCCCTCCTCACACAACTTTGCGTCCCCCTGCTCCACATCCGTTTTGTTTTCCCAATGAAGCCAAAGATGTATGCTGTGCTTACTGTGCTCTCCATGTTGTGTCTCATAACCACGGTACCGACCGCTGTGGCCTAACTAAAACCGTGCAATCCTGACTGTGTAGCAGAACCCTGTATTGTTGCTGTATTATACTGTAAATGATGTAAATAGCTCTTAAATAAAGATATACACTTCTTTTAATCTGCAGAGATTTCCTGTCCTGCTTTATTGCTCATATTTATCTCTAATATAAGTGGGGATGTAGGTAACAGTGTTTTTATTTAGCGTATCAAGCTAAATAATAAGAATACCTTCTACCTACTATCTAGAATTTGATTGTACCCGTAGACAGGGACATGCAGACGGGGCCCATGACATCATGACATTGTTTTTTAATTGTGGTTCAATGGAAACAAGCAAAAAATATTAAACTAAACTAGACTACATTACGTCACTCAAACTAATATTTTGTTGTACAATCCTTTGAGGCGATCACTGCAATCAGGTGTTATAACTCTCTATCAGACATCTGCACCTGTTGGCAGGTATTCTGGCCCACTGCTCATCAGCAAAGTGCTCTCATTGGTCCAGGATTGTTTTGTTTTTTAATTCAATTGAGTTGAAAAAATAATAAAAAACAAACAAACAATGTCTCATTTCACTAAATTATAATTTAGCAAATTTTTTTATTATCATCACTCTCCAGTTTTTTGAGTGACTATTGAGAATTTTGCCTTTTCTTTACTGGAAGGGTCTGGATCATTTTGCAGACATCTGTACTTCAGTCTGCAGCTGAACTGGTCTGTGAACTGTGACCATCTTTACAGAAAGGAGCCAGACCAGGATGTGCTTCCTGAGGAGGCTGGCAGCTTTCTCCCTGCTGCAGATAATCTACCGGTCTGTAGTTCTGCTGGGGGAGGGAAGCACCTGGAAGAGGGACACGAACAGACTGGACAGACCTGTAAGAAACGTGCTGAGGATGTCGCTGGAGTCTGTTGTCGTGGTTACAGAGAGGACGACTCTGGATGAGCTGCTGGCCATCAATGATGATGTCAGCATCCCTCTGCGCGCCGCCATCACAGCAGCAGGCTGTCACTGAGCTGCTCGACGGACAGACTCGGGGAATCCTTCCAAGACTTTAATGACACGCGTCGCTTTATGTTTTAATTTGCTTTTGTAGAATTATTTAGTTTAGATTTTTGCCCTATTCTAATTTCTACCTTTCCTAACATCATTTTATTTCATTTCACTCTATTTTTA
The DNA here is from genome assembly GCA_028567055.1 of Leptatherina wallacei. NCBI lineage: Eukaryota > Metazoa > Chordata > Actinopteri > Atheriniformes > Atherinidae > Leptatherina > Leptatherina wallacei. The sequence continues at coordinate 18,580,190 of JAOXYM010000019.1, forward strand.
TCTTTATCTGTGTTCGTCTTCTGTATTTGTTATTGCTGGAAATCCTTCAGAGTTCCAAAATTTCCTTTGGGATCAATAAAGTAAATATCTCTCAGTCAATCTATCTACTGTATCTACGGGGCAGATTATCATGAAACCATTCAAGCAATCAGGAAGGATTTTAGCGACTGGGATCAGGAGGGCGGCGTCTGGGATGAACCATCACACGGAGGAAACGAAGATCGTAGTCAGATGCCGTGATGTCATGATAATGCTACTGTTAAACACCACCGCCGTGTCACCCAAAGACGTAGGGTTTGAACCGTCAACCCTCCAGATATTGAGAAACCGGCTCTAATACCTGAGCCACTGCCACTCTGTTGCTTCTTCATCCAGTGGAATGTCTTCTTGAATCCTTTACTTTCGTAAAACTGAAACAAATATCCTAAAAGAAATGTCTAGTTACGTTTAGTTTTCATGCAGTTATTTCATTTTACAAATATCGCAATGAAGACCTGTTCATGGTATACCCTGCCCCTCGCCTAGTGGTTGCTGGGATAGGCTCCGGCCTCCTGTGACCTGGTAGACAGGATGGTGTTTTTTCAGTTCTTTTCAGCTTGTCCATCTCTCATTGGTGCTCCTGACGGTTGTCGGCTTTGCCTTCCTGCCGCGAATGTGAGATATTCTCCGTCGTGTGTCTGTACAAGTGTAGCAGGGTGTTTAGAGTCTGTGGTTGGATTGCATTGTTTTCTGTACGGTTTCTCTTTGTCTCTTTTTTTTCTCCCCCTTTTCCCCCCATTTTCCTGTTATATTTTTCTGTTCTCTTTCCATCCCCTCCCGTCACGTCCACCAATATTATGTAACAAACAATCATTCAAAATACAACAAAAATGAATAAAGAGAAAACTGAATTCAGATTATCAAGAGGAGCTTTATACCCATAAAGCTCCTCTTGGCAAAGCAAAGTTGCTCGGCACAACACAGCTGCCGGATCATCATTCTGTTGCTACAATGCTAGACGAGACAGGTAAAAAAAAAAATTGTAGGAGGATGAATAAATAGGCAAGTATACATTTTTGAAAGAAAATCAACTCTTGTGCTTTTGTATTGATGCATACAACTTCATCCCATGTCTTTCCTCCTTTAGCAGCCTCGCTCGAGTGAGCAAAATTTCTCTCAACGTCTAATGTTTCTCCTGAAAAACTTTTGAAAAGGTTTGCATTCATCCTCAAACTAAGAAAAACTGCCGCGTTACCGCAGAAAATACGCTGAGAATTAGGCGCAACATCACGTTGCCTTCAAGACCAGATCTTTTCCAGGGACATCCAAGCATTCTCTCAACAGGACAACACATCACAAAGACATGACTGAGGAAGAGGACGACACTACACTGACCTGCCTGCAGTGTCATCAAAGCAACAGAAAGAATAACTTTGCTTCTCCATTTCCCCCATTATTCTCTTTCTGAAAAGGATTGTGTACCGCATCTTAAATCTTTGTGAAGGTTAGGTTTTACATGCAGAACATCATCACTGGTGGATGCTTCAGCTCTCTGGTTGAGACCTGCTCCTACTCCCGCATCTCTTTAATCCCAATCAGAAAAGATACAACACAACCAAATGTAATTCTTCTGCATGATTTAGATGCGTAATCCTCAGTATGCACATTTTTGTTCAATAGTGCACTGAGCTAAGCTTGAGCATGAAAGGCCTTTATTGTGGTATATGCACATTTACAGTACTTAAGGATTCACAAACTTCTGTGCAGCCACATAAGCACATAACTTATGAGAGAACATGAGTTTTGCTTCTTAAAGCAGTTCATGTCCCATGTCATTTGGGTTGTGTAGTTAATTAAAAATCAATATGCAGTAACCAAGGGGATCTTTATGCCTGCAGGTATAATTTAATGAAGAATCAGGTGAGTAATTTAGAGTTCTTTTATAGGAACATTTTAGGTAATTATTAGTTAACCCCCCCAAAAAAAACGTAAAGGCAGAGAAGCATATTATGATTTTAATCTTGGATGTTCTATTAATGGAAAATAGCTTCAGTAATTCCTGAGTGCTAACTCTGTAAATCATGAAGAAATCGGGACACAAAGCAGCCTCTGGACTTCGCTGTGGTCAGTTTCATCTCCAGCGTACCCACAAGTGACTTTCTTGTTAAATTAGGGTCCAAATTATACAGCTCACTGCAGTGTTTTGATGCTCTTCCCTCCACAGGACTTAAATAACCTGCAGCCAGTGGGGGGCTGTTTCTCACCAGCTTATTGGTTAATAAGTGTGAATGAATGTGGGGATAAACAGTAGGTCTTGTTGCTGCGATCATACTAACGAACTAACTTAACCCCACATTTATATATAGTAGGATTAATTAGAAAATAAAAATGAAAGCTAGCTGTACTGTGGGTGTGTGAAAACATGCAGTGAGTAGTCGTACATGTGTTGAGGACATGGTAAGTGTGTTAAAGACGCAGAGCATATGCCCATGCTTGCACCAGCTTCTCTGTTTTAAAAAAAAAAATGTTCTGAATCAGGTCTTGTGTATTTGTGTGTGTGCCCATGTGTGGGTGGTGGTCTCCCTTGCCATCTGCTGCCTCGTTACCTGCGGTTGCTGAAGTAAGACCAAAGCTTGGACTCTGAAAAGGAACAGTGGTGCAGGGATGGAACAATCAGTGCTTTTGGCACCGCAGGGGTGTTTTCAAAATGCCCACCAGGCAGGCTTTGCCTTGACCTGGCCGGTCTGAATTGCACCAGTCTACTTCCAGCTGAGGTTGGACCACTAGTGTGACAGATGGCTGGGTGACATCAGCCCCCTTTCTCAATTCGGCACAACTTTCCTGGCCCGCTGATGTGAGCAAAGATTTTCTGAAAGGCTCCGATGACATGAAAGCAGGTGTGGAAGGTGCCGTGGTTCTGATCACAGGCCTCCATGCATCAAAGTACATATTTAAACTCTGGCCGTGCAACAGATTCAGCACAGTGCTGAATTTCTGGCCATGAAATCATGCATTGTCGGTTTTAGTGATTCATGAATGCCACTGGTCGCTTTGAAAGTTTGCCAGCTGCTGACAGATATGCTAAAGCTTAACTCGGCACCTCGGGGTGAACCCAGTCCCGCAATTTACTGAAATGTCACTAAAAATATAACAAGTTGATTAAATTCATTTAGCGGTGCTTAATAAGTTATAGCATAAAATATTGCACCCGGAAAAATAATTTAATAGCTGTTTGACAAAAATGACTCATGTGGTAATGATTTCACTCCAATACAAGCATTTCAGAAAACACTTAAGAGAAATACATCGTCCAAGCACAAGTAGGCGGAATAGGTTACAAGTGCTGTTACATCCTGCTCTAAGCTGCCACATATAAGGATCTCCATGCATGTTGAGCTTTTTGACAAGTGAATAAAAAGTGAAATAAAGGGCTGATTAAAAGTAAAATATGTGTAATAAATCAATTTCAAACAGCACACTGCAGCTGAGGCATTTTCCTGTTATATTTTTGGTTATATAAAAAAGGCCAAATAGCTTCCTTTTTATTGGTAAAGGCAATGTATAGCACATTACATGTACAAGACAATTCTTGTGCTTCGCGCAAAACTTCAAAAAGCATTACAGCGGGGTGCAGGAGAATTAAAAAGTACATTAGAAACAAACAAGGAAATACAGAAGTTAAATAAAGACAAAAAAAGCTCAAATAAAATAAAATAAAATAAAATACAAGAAATGATTTAAATCAGACCTGCAGATTTCTGGGAGTTTGTTCCACATGTGAGGAGCAGAAAAACTGAACTCTGTTTAGTTCTGACTGAACTGAAAGTAGACTTGACCCTGATGACCTGAGGGATCTGGTCGGTTCATAACAAACCAGGAGTTCCTGAATGGATTTTGGCCCTAAACCATTCAGTGCTTTGTAAACTAGCAGCAGGATTTAGAAGTCGATTCTTTGACCAACAGGAAAGGGGGGCAACTGTTAGGTTACTATGTTTAGTATTGCAGCATTCAGCTGCTGTAGCTAGCTTTGCCATTTATGATGTGCTTGAAAAATACATTGACTTATTAAAAAAAAAAAGAAATTAGATGGAAGGACAAAAACCTACAACAGCTGATAGAAATGACAACTGCAAAGCCACAGTGATGACTACAGACTTAAAATAGTCTAAATTTATTTCAGTTTAGTACTGCAGCCACTTCCATACTTTCCTTTCTGCCCCCCCCCCAAATTCTCTCATAAACTCTGCCAAGTTCAGACTTCAACTGCGCTCCATATTATCCACATCTCTTTCCTCAATCTCTTTCCCCGTGTTCTCT
>JAOXYM010000019.1:18606785-18619354 GCA_028567055.1 Leptatherina wallacei
CCTCCTCCTCCTCCTCCTCCTCCTCCTCCTCCTCCTCCTCCTCCTCCTCCTCCTCCTCCTCCTCCTCCTCCTCCTTCGCCTCTTCCTCCTCCACATCCTCCCTGTATCTCCCTCCTCAGTCTCGCCGCTTCCTCCACAGCTTCAACATAAAGTAAACCGACTGCAACTGCAAGCCCAGCTCGCTTCATTTTTCTGGTTTCCCTGCAAATAGTTCTCTTTGTTGTCGTTCTTGCCTTTAACGTAACAAAGTACGCTTCCATTCCAAATGCATAATGTGTGTACTTGCGACCTTCTGCCCTCAGAAGTTTATACTTCCGACAAGTCCGAACTAGCAAGTAAACAAGTACATTCTCAGTGTAGGTTGAATTAAGAACAACAGATACCAAATAATCACCAACGTGATCTCGTTTCCACTGTGTGAGAGCAACTCTGACGTCACCGTGGCATTTTATAAACTCAGCACAAATGATCACTGCTCATGTTTAGAATTCATTATACTGGATTTCCAGGTGCTTCTGTCCTGGAAAAGCTCGTTGTTGCTGCATCAAACCTGCTCCGACCATAATATCGAGGCTGGTGTCAGTTCCCTTTGGCTCCTTCCTCTCCTTGCCATCAAAGCCAAATTTGACATCCATCAAGTGTGTTGAGCCACTACGGGATTTCACTCTTTACATTTCAAACACTTCCCCCCTCGCGCAGACACATGAGGAGTGTCAAGACTTTGAGGACGGGAAAAAGTCTGGAAAAAGTTGGAAGCCTGATGGATTATGTTTGTAATAATGCACAACATTTTCACTCAATCTCACTTCTCAGTCACTTTGTCTGATGCGTTGTCAGGCAGTCGCTGCTGATGTGATGGAGCCCAGGACTTACATAACAGGCTGCGCTGCCATTTTCTGAATCAAAAAATAACGATGAAAGCTTTCGTAAGGGATACAACATCAGCAGCGGTGCAACATTCATCTACAGATGATATTTAAGGTAAAATAAGTATGTTTTATTTTCAATTTTTAGATGCTGCTGGATTGCAGAAGTTTATGTTGAAAAGTGAACAAATGACACATCTGAATAAAAAACTGTCTTAGACGAACATATGAATTCAAACACTATGATTGAGCATCAAAACAGTGCAGCTGATAATCTAATACAGACATGTAAAACCAGAAGGAAGACATAATCTTTTAGTAACAGTGTGAAATCTTTAGAGTTATAAAAGTATCAATTAATCAGTCAAAGAGTAAAAATATCCTACTGAGCCAGTCTGAGTTACATCAAAGGATGCCATTAAGCGGGAAAAAAAAAATCGTATCCTCTCAAAAGAATCTTTTCTAAATGGGGGAAAAAGTCAAGCGAATCGAGCCGAGCTCTGTTCGGAGCTTCCTGCTGAGCCGCAGCTTAGTGTCCATTAATGGACGTACTGTATTTCTGGTTTCAATGTGAAGGAAACTTGTCGATGGAAGAAAAAAAGAAGAAGAAAACTCCTTCAACTCACTGCCCACACTGTAAGGTAAAAGAAACACTGATCAATAAGTTCTGCGTGCGGTTCAATACGAGCATTGATCATCACACAAACAAACCCATCACAGCGATAGCGGAAATAATAGTGCTTCTGCAAGGTCAATACTTCTCAACCCCACCAAATAAGTCTGCTTAGGCTGGGTTTTACAGAATATTATACTATGAACATCTGAATTACAGACTGGGAGGAGACGTTTGACATAGACACGTAATATGGTGAATTACTTTACATAAAAAATGGAAAACCATGAGTAATCACAGTCTGGAGACCTGCTGCAGTAGTTCTACATTCATTCTGTTTCATCTTAAAGCTGCTGTGATTCATTTTTCTAGATTACTCCTGAGATTTGGGGAAGTTTGGGAGGTGCAGACCTACCTGATTCTGCATCAATGCAATGTCAGGAGATCACAGATTGAAGTTTAAGCTACAGCGTAACATTCGCTGCTGCAAAACACCAAAAAACAAAACAAAAAAATCCCCCGAAAAAACAAGAGATTGAACATAGAAGAACAGAATATAGAAAAACATAGAAATAGGCATTAAAACCTGCAGTGTGTGAATGTAACATTAGCCTACAGTTTAATGGTGGGGGTGGTAAGGAACCTGGGTAATGTACAGGGGAGGGGAACTGGCTCAAAAAAGGTTGAGAATCACTGCTATAAGGGGTAAAGTATCTTAGGGTCCCGTTTATGAGTGTTTGGAAAAAGAAGCTGTTGGTTTCTATCCTACATTTCAACCCTGACCCACGGTCGCGAGCTGTAGGTAAGTAACTAAAAGCACTGGAACGAGCTTCCTCTGAAGGCTAGCTGGGCTCCCCCGGAGGGACACGCTGCTCAGGTCGTTGCCTGTGCGAACTAGTCTTAGGTTAGTGTCAAAAAAATAGATGGATGGATGGAAGACAGTACTATACTTCAGTGTTGTTTTCATGCTGACTTCTCACTGCTGTCCGTCTTTTCTTGCTGCAAGTCATTTAAGATTGATACGACCTTTGGGTCTAAACTGGACAAAGACTAAAAGAAACTACGCAGAGGAAACAGCTAGCTAATGAGGACCGGTCAGTGTTGCACAACATAAAGCTAGCAACTCCTTTTGGTTTGACTTTTAGCATTAAATATTTTCTTGATTATCACATGGTCCTTAATGTTTAATGATTGTAGTGTAGTCTTCTGCTTCCTGGTATCTATTAGGAGGCAGAAGACAAGTATCAGATTGTATGCTGCAGGATTTTGAGCAAAGTTTTTACCATAAAGTGATGCAAAATGTCTCAGAAACTGCATGTATCAAATATGATACGTTTGCCTTTATTGGGGGAAGTGTATGGACCTCTTTGCTCTATGCTGCAGCATTATTATCCCAAGATAACTTTTTTAGTTTTGACTTGCATTGCTGGGTTTGACACTCTTCCTTTTGCATGCAGAAATCTGACGTTAAAGCCTCCTCCCCCGGTGTGTGGCGGTGGCCCTTGTGACCTACAGATGGTCGTGACAAAACAGTGGGATTCTAGCTCATTACAGCACATCCCATTACCTTCATAGCTACAGCGTCTTTGCTGAGTCACCGAATCCCCACCGGATGAATTCCACTCAGTGTTCGGCTCAGGTCGGATGTAAAAGCCAACACATCCACTGTCCCTTTTAACACTTTTAGCCAGTCATTACCGCAAAGCACATTACACGGAAGAAAATCCAGTGTCGGGAGATGGGTTTCTCCGAGGTATCTCAGTGATGCTTCGTGGCTGGGTCAGCCAACAGCTGCTAGAGGTGAGATATCTAGGATGAAGTCCTCTCCCCAAACGACATCAGCTCTATTTTAATTCTCCACGCAGCATGGTGCATTGACACCTGGGCTGAACACATGGTTAAAATTAGGGGCCGCTATGGGGGACCTTGACAAACAAGTGACTTTGACTGAATTTATCAGGCAGTCCCTGGAGTCAGACGCTCCTCATACATGCAGGAGTGTTTGAGGAAAGTGTTGTCAGTGTTGTCCTATAACCATCCAGTGTCCTCAAAGTTTTCTTTCACCTGTTTTTGTTCTGTTTAAAGGATTAAAGATTAAAATACCTCAATCACAACAGTTTCATTTGCTTAAAGAAACTTAGATTTTCTTTCTTTCATGAATTCAAACATCACAACTTAGTCTGTGAAAAGTGAAAAGTTCAAACGAGGTTCTTCCTTCACTTTGTTGGAAACTAAGGCATACAGAGGATTTCTCAGTAAGAGAAGTTTTGAATTGAATTTGATCTTGAGATTTGAAGGGATTTCTTGGCTCAGGCTCAGACACAAACAAGAATATGAACTATGTCATTCAATTTATTTGGCATATACAAGCCTATATGCCGGCAAACAAGACTCTATTGTTATTTTCATTGAGGCATTAGTGGAATGATCAATGTCTGAGCTCTTGTTCTTTTTCTCCCTCTGAGAAGACAAACACAGGCTGGAGTTTGTTTTAGCAGAATAACAGATGAACTGTTGAATTTCTGACTCTACAAACTTTAAACACAAGGTGTAAATATCTGACATATCTGACAATACATTCACCGATCACCTTTATTAGGTTCATCCGTTCAACTGCTTCTTTTCACAAATATTCAATCAGCCAATCACAGGGCAGCAACTCAATACATGTAGTCATGGAGACATGGTCAAGACGACTTGCTGAAGTTCAATCTGAGCATCAGAATGAGGAAAAAAGGAGATTTAAGTGACTTTGGACAAGGAATGGTTGTTGGTCTGAGTGTTTCAGAAATTGTTGATCTACTGGGATTTTCACTCACAACCATGAGGTCAGAGGTCAGAGGGGAATGGGCAGACTGGTTCAAGATGATAGATACAGCAGCAGCTAAGAACAGGACACTGAGGCTACAATTCACACAGACTCACCAGAACTGGACAATAGAAGATGGAGAAACGTTGTCTGGTCTGATGAGTCTCCATCTCAGCTCCAACATCCAGATGCTAGGCTCAGAATCAGCTGGAAACATCATGGAAGCATGGAAGCATGTAATGGTGTGGGGGAGATTTTCTTGGCACACTTTGGGCTCCTTAGATCAACATGGCATGGTTTAGCCACCACAGCCGGCCTGAGCATTGTTGCTGATCATGTCCATCCCTTTATGAGCACAGTGCGGCACATACGTGTCAAACTCTGGCCCGCAATGTAATTACATTTTGTCCGTGAGGCAATACCAAACAACTCCTAGCTGGACCGCTGGTATTATGCACATACACTGCTTAAACTCCAAATCCCAGAATGCTCTGCTGGTGTTTTGGCGCATCAATCAGGAAAGGACAGTAATCGTAACATCTCACAGAAGACATCTGACTGATGAAGACCTTCGCTCGATCTTGAGGACTTCCTCAGCTCAGAGCTTGAGCCCAGACATTGATGGACTAGAATCCAAGAGGCGATGCACGTATCTGTCTAATAACTGCAGCTTTATGTGACTGGATTAGTGTAACCAACAATTATGAGGGTAACGCTGTTTAACAGCATGAACCCCGTTTAGTTTCTGCCCCATTATTTACATCATAAGTACTTCATAGAGGTAAATAAAATGTATACATGGACACATCTATACTTATACTCCTCTAAACAAACAGACAAAAAATACAGAAAAACATTGCACACATGTAGTAAAAGCTATTTAAAAAATTACGTTTGTCTTATTTTGCTTTACAATGTTTTTTTTTTTTTTTTACAAAATGTTTGTCTAGTCTCCGAAAGTTGTGCAACTATAATGTGAAAAAGGTAAAAAAAAAAAGCAATAATATCCATTTACCGGCAATGTTCTTAAAACATTCACTTTAAAATAAATAAATAAAGAATTTAATAATCAATTTATAGATAAACAAGTAAATAAATTAGAATTAAATAATTAAATTAATAATTTATGGTTAATTAATAAATAATTAAATAAAAAAGTAAATAAAATAAAAATAAAGAATTGAATAAATAATTTATAGATAAATAAATAAATAGTAAATACATTTATTTATAATAATTAAAAAACAAATGATAAAATTAAAAAAATGAATGATTCATTTATACATAAATAAGCAAATAAAATATAAATAATTAACGAAATAATGAATAAATAAAAAAATATATAATACACGAATAATAAATTAAATAAACAAACCCATAAAAAAGAATTGGATAATTAGTAATTCATAGATAAACAAATAAAGGATTAAATAATTAGATAAACAAACAAGTACATGACAAATAAATAAATGTGTGATACAGAGAAAATAAGTTCTCCAAAAAAGCTAATGAGAGTACACAGTGTAAAAAACAACAACAAAAGAAAACCTTGAGACGAAGCTATGTAAGCTACTTATTCAGCATCAAGAAATAAACAACACAGTTTCATTTTTAGACTTTTATTCACTTAAATTCTCAAGTGATAAAGCAAGAACAAAACATTTATAATGTCCTTTGGTGGGATTTTAGTACACTTTATTAATACTGAATATGTAAACTGATATTCTTTGATGCCAGCACGTTGCCAATACAAAGGAAAACCAACTGCACAACTAAAAATAATCAACAAAATAGCAATGAGTAGAAATAAATGAGAATAAAAAGAGAAGGAGACCGCTTTGCTTCTGCGTTTGGATGTCTCGAACAGATACGTTAAAGGTTTTGCCTTTTTTTCAATCACAGTTCGGCAGAGATACAAAAGGACTACATGACTCTTTTTTTTCTGTTTGCTCTGGAGAGGAAAGAACTTGCAAATACACACTGATGGTTTTCTACACTCTTGTCATCTGCTCGAGTGAAAACTGCCCTCTGACCATGAAGGAGGGGAGCGAGTCGGCTCTAAGATAGAAAAAGAATCAGACAGATTTACTGGAGTATCTTTTCCAGGGAGGAGAAAGAAGGTGGGTGGGTGGGGGGGGGGAGAGGGCTTCTTACACATGTGCATCACTAACATTGGACAAAAAAGAATCTTTCAACCAACAAGGGTTTTACAGAGTAACGTTCACGAAAAGCACAGGTCAGTGGAAGCTTGGCGCGAAGAGGAAGGAGGGCTGAACAGGAGGGAGGATGAAGAGGAGAGAGAGAGAGAGACAGAAAGATTGAGAGGGCTCAACGTAGGCTGGGGGGGGGGGGGGGGTTGTGTCACAAAGTGGCAGCCCGGACGGATTTCCTTCTATCCACAATGCACTGACAGCAAAGAATGCGTCCTGTTTTGTTTCTTTTGTTTTTTTTTCTTCACCTCTCTCTGTGGAAGTCTTAACAGCTTCGTCTTTGCTGCTCAGCGGGGGCAGTTCCTAGTTTTTATTTTCTTTTTTCACCCCCCCCCCCCCCATTTTCTTTTCTTTTATCAGCGGCGTCAGTCCGGCAAACATTAAGTCGCAGAAGCATCCCGTGGGGATCCGCGGCCACTGTCGGCTCGTGCCAGAGCTGATTGGTTGCAGCTGTTGTTGCCGTGGCAATAAGAGAGGAAGTGAACAAGTCTGTCATCTTGAGTTATCCCTTCTCCGACTGGAAGGAGCTCATGTACCTGGTATGGCTTAGAGGGGGAGGGAGGAAGAGGGGGAGGGACTCACTGTTCTTTCTTATCAGGCAAACACTCAGTTACTCATACTTTTAATAATATTTCTTTAAAGTATATGTTTTCTTTTTATTTCTATATATTCTTTGAAATTAAATGGAACGTTTTTGCACTCATTTTCTGGCACATTCCCTTTATCATCATCGAGTCTGGCAGCGGAGAAGCTCAGTACGTTACAGTCCAGAAAGCTCATGGTTGATCTTTTTTTTTCTTAATGATTGTTGATTATTTGAAAGGACTGGAGAGGATGGGAGAAGGTGGGGGCGGGGGGAGGGGGCATGGGAGGGTTAAGGTGGAGGCGGTGGGAGGCGTGTCACTCCCAGTAAGTAAGAGGTCTGTTCAGAGCACGGCGGGCCAGCAGGAGGCCTCTCTGAGCAGCGTGGAGCCCAGCAGCAACAGCGCCAGCAGACCGGAGGAGGACGGAGGCATCAGGGGGGCCTGGCCTGAATCTGGGCCCCTGCAGCCGCCCAGCTCCGACTCGCAACGGGGCTTCTCGCACAGCAGGCCCGTGTAGGCCGCGGGACAGTTGCAGCGGACGTTGTTGACACACTCCCCGCCGTTCTGGCAGCGCAGGAGTTCGTTGTCGCACACCCGGGCTGTGATGGGAGCAATGTTCAGAGAGGAGAGAGCAGTCAGGGTCTCACACACACAAACATGAGTGGTAACACTCTACTTCAAGTACTCTAATGGGGGGGGGGGCATAAATATTCATTTTTTTATCATGCTGACTTCAAGTAAAGTGTTACCACTTTTGAAATTGATTAGTTTAAAAAAAACATGCTTATTTATCATCTTGCAGGTTGTTAGATGAGTTGATTTGGTTCTCTTACAGTCCGTTTCCATAGCGACCACAATTTTACTCTTAGTTCTATTGCTTTTTTTTTGGAGTTAATACCCTGCTTGGTTAGATTCTGGCACAAAAAAGCACTCGATTAGGGATAGAAAATCCTTCTGGGAACTGTGGTTTGTAACTTCCCAGCTTCATGAACCCAGGAGAATTCTTTGCACTCCGCCTCAGATGTAAAGTTTAGTTTAGAATAAAGACTAGAAACAAGGTCATACAACTTCTATGGCTCTGTCCAAAGGGATGTCTGGCTTTTTGTACATCCTCAGTAAACGATGAGGCGCTGGAGTGGAGATGCTTTCTACCTTTTTACACTGAAGATGACAAAAGGTGAACTAAGAACAGTCCAGATTGCCAAAAGGGGGCCGTTTTATTATAAATGCTCAAAAAATGACTCAACTTTCCCGACTGGTTTCCTTACTGTGAACAGATTTTGTAGAAGTACGTTGATTTGATCACAGGATGATGTTGACTAGATGTTTCTCAAACGGCATCAATCTGCAGATTGTCATGCGATAGATCACTAGTTTGAGTTTTTCTACTTCCTCTCTCACTCCACTTTCATCACTTTTCTGCTTTGCTCTCACTTAAATTGTGATATTCCACATGGAGAAATGTTTATAATGTAAGTTTTCTAGTGAGACTGGTCGGTCCTGATTTTAGTCTAATTATAAAAGATGGATGTAACAACCACTCCATCACCCACAAATTCTTGGACTGAAGTTTTAAAGCTTTGAGTTTGACATTTCGCCATCCCCACCTCATCGTTTTGGAGCTGGCATCGAGGTACGAGACATTTATTATGCTTAACATCGATTTCCCTCAAATACAGTAGAATTTCGGGCCATTGGAAGCAACTTAGAAGGAAATGTAGTTCATTTTCGGCCGCCTTCATGTTCATCACACAAAATAAAATCGATCTCCTCATCAAACTCGACACAAGAAATCAAATAAGCATATTTCTCAAAATGTTAAATGACTGTTTCAACCTTTAGAACGCAGCAGAAAATAACCAAGACACGAAGAAAAGTACGGCGCCCGTCTGGTGACATAGGAAATATATTCATTTGTGGCTATGTGTGATTTATGCATGGTGAGTTTAATTTTAATCTTGGAATTCATTGTAATGCTGTAAGCGAGCTTACTGGGGTCGGCTAACTGAATAGCTAGCTAAAAAAGCAAAAAAATGGAGATAACAGGTGGGTCATTCAATGGCTGCCCATCACACACAAACATTCTCTGGGGGGGACATTCTGTATGTTCTGCTTTAAAACCTCAAAATATTACATCGGAAGAGGGTCTTTTATAGCGACATCATGCGATCTCTTGTGTCATAATTGGTGAGAGACTTCATTTGGATGTTTAAGGTGCACAGTTTGAAAGAAAAATAAATATGCGGAAATTGCACAAGTTGTTATGTTGGCACCGACTTATTCCTATTCACACATTTTAGTAATCTGTAGCCTTTCAATTAAATCTATTTTCTTCCCATGTCACTAAACAGGCACCGATATAAAGCAATACACTAAAATATGTTATTTTTCAAAAGCTCCCCCCCTCTAGTGGTAGTAAATCTTATTATTTTTTATGCTGCCTTGAACTATATATTCAATTCAATTTAATACTTTATTTCAGACAGTATACGCTCCATATTCACAACACATCACACACAGAACAATTAAAATAGTTTTCTATATAGGCTCACATGCCAATGAGTCCATAAAGCAGAAAAGTAACTGAACTTAGTCCGGGATTGGTCAATGCAGCGATTATGCTGTGGAGAGTGTGACAGCCTGCACATACACTGTAAATGCGCCCACTTGCCCTGCGGTATTGTGCAACCTCATGTACAAAACATTTGACTTGCACACTGCTCCACTGTGTGACCCTATAGCAGTATCAGCACACCATCATCATAGACCACAATGAGTCTTTGCATGCTGCTTTTTTTGTTGTGCCTCCACAGGTGGGCCGTAAACATGCGTGCAACGGGCCTTAAAGAGTGTAATCTTTACCGTTACTAAGCACATTCCAAACCTGCGGATTAGCATGTTATCCTCACCATACAGCCTTGTCTGTAAGTGTCTCTATCATCTGGCAGGTCTGCAGTCACATAGTGCCCCAAATACGTACACTCATCCCTGATATTCAGTCTATTACCATATATATATCTACATGTGTATATATAGATATATAAATATAAGGGATGCACGAGATTGGTTTTTTGGCTGGTAACACATAAGAGTTTCATCATGTGGAATTAAAATACAGGATTACTCTGCATACTCTTTGTCATGTTAGCCTGTTGTTCGATCCAGATGTACAAAATAAATGAAAATGATGTAATATTTACTCAACCAGCAAAATAAGAAAAATATTTCAACTTGCATTATGTACAACATGACACATTGAATTACTACAATTGTTTTTAAACAAAACAGGTAAGATTTATGCATCCTAACGTACTTAAAACAGGATTATGTTCTTTTATCGCTTAGTTATATCGTGCTATGACCAAAATACGATGTTTAATTTTGAAACCGATATCGACCGATAAAATATCGTGCCAAGATATCGTGCCAAGAAATAAAATAAAAAAACTGTATATATAAATATTTATATTTCAACGCATGTTTCACATCTTCATAATGTAGAAAAACATCGTTCCATTTTCATTGTTACATCTGTATAATTTCAGATCTCTCAGTCGTGGTCTGACACTCAGCTGAACACTACAGCATCTGTTATTTCCAAAATTCCAGAGCCCAGCAGTCAGTATCTAACAATACCCATGTCCATTTGTTTAACAACAATCCTCATTAAAGTCTCATTAAATCAGCTGGGCTTCTACACATAAATCCATAGCATCTTCAATGCCTGCCAGGCTTTTCCCAAACACCACCGACTTTAGACAAACTGAGCATTAGGTGAAAATTGGTGTATATTTAGAGCTGGGATACGGAGGCCACTATATTCCCAGTGGAGGCAAGCTGTCAAGCAAGCTGGAGGCAAACAAAGCAGCGCTGCACAAACTAATAAACCAACAGAGACGAATAAACAGTGATAAACACAGGGACCACTTCTGTCCATTTCAGCTCTTTATGGGAGTGCAAAACAATGTGGTGTGCAATCTATAAACTCTATGGGACATAAATATCCCAATAACAAGCATGAGATCTGTCTCCTAATACTCAGGACTGGAAGCGTGCCGTCTACCAGGAATAACCAAACAGGGCTTTGATGGCAGCCTTGCTCTGAAACATTGACTGTCAATTCCTATTTGGGTGTTTTGTTGAAGAATAGGGAGAAAATTACAACTGCTGTTCACAACTAGATCCAAATAAGTCTTCTTTTACCCCCAAACGGACAAGTTTCATGTCCAATAAAACAACAGTAATGAGTCAAAACAGCAACAGTATCCATATGCTATATGCTAAATCTCCCTTTGTAACAGAATGGGTGATTAGAGTGCCTCATCTGAGATGAAGAAGGAAGAGCCATCAGATATAATAATTAAACAATCATGAGACCTTGATATGATCAGTACACAGGAGACTCCTTTAATCACACAATGACCTTTAATCTCACTCATCTTATTCTTCCTCGCCCTCTTGATAAGACGCAGAGGATTTTTTAAACCGGTATGCATCCCTGCCTGCTGAATCTGCCCCAGACGTACTTGAAATGATGTGCAATTATCACTGTGTGGGAACACCTTGTGAAAGCAGAAGTAGCTCAAGGTAAACCAGGTACCACAGGCTGAAATTTAGGAGGAAATAAGTCGGAAAAGACTGACTGTATATGACAACACAGCAGAGAATTATAATGAATATATTTGAAAGTTATTACATTCATTCTGATTAAAAAATGCACGGGTGACTACTTTGGATTGAGCCATCATAGAACCACTGCATTGGGAATTTTGGTCAATATTACCACATATAACTAGCTTTTATGGACTTATGTTACTCTTTGGGCCGGTGTTCAAAGATGGTCTTCCAAGAATCAAGCTCTTGAACTTATAATAAACCACCAACTTATTTACACAAAGTCTGATCTATTCAACAAACCATGACTTTTTACTGTTTATTAACTCTGAGTTTTTATTTCTAATCTAAATGAAATGTTAACTTTATTGTGACTTATTTATTAAATTAAACTCTGATGTACAGCCACTGTAAACATTCATTGGCCACTTTATTAGGTTCACCTGTTTAGTTGCTTGTTAACACAAATATCTAATCAGCCAATCACAGGGCAGCAACTCCAAGCATTTAGTCATGTAGACATGGTGAAGACGACTTGATGCAACCTGAGCATCAGAATAAGGAAGAAAGGAGATTTAAGTGACTTTGAATGTGGCATGGTTGTTGGTCTGAGTATTTACTGGGATTTTAACACACAACCATCTCTAGGGTTGTTAACTCCTGTTAACTCCAGTTAACAGGAGTTTTTTGGACCAAAATGGGGTTAGAGGAACAGTAACGACAACAGTAGCTCCAATAAGCACTGGTTCCAGCCAAGATATGCAGAATAACATCTCTGAACACACAACACATCCAGCCTTGAAGCAGATGGGCTACAGCAGCAGAAGACCACACCGGGTGCCCCTCCTGTCAGCTAAGAACAGGAAACTGAGG
>JAOXYM010000019.1:18624918-18637491 GCA_028567055.1 Leptatherina wallacei
GGGAACAGGAGACATCATTTTCACCACAGAGTCCAGACCTGAACCCCATGGAGAATCTCTGGGATGTGCTGGAGGTCGGACTCTCCCATCATCAATACAAGATGCTGGTGAAAATTTAATGCAACACTGGATGGAAATAAATCTGGTGACATTGCAGAAGCTTCCAGAAACAATGACACAGACAATATTGCTGTAAGCAAAGCTGGTCCACTGAAATGATAGTGTTTGGTGGCGACTTATTTTTTGGCCAGGCAGTGTATATTCTTTAGTTTGGAATATTTTAATTATTTGATCCTTTCAGAAAATATGTAAAACCTAAAGTCTGTGAACAGCTTTACAATCTGAATATTAAATATGATTACAGATGCTTAATGTTTTACTGATTTTATAAATCTTGAGACAATTTGTCAACACTAGGGTGTGTATAACAAGTGGCTGCTTTGTGACAAATTACTGTTTTGTTTTCGTGTAACTCCTTTACAAAAAAAAGGAGAGAAAAAGGATTCTGTAAGCATCTAATACCTCTTTAATTGGGGTTTTACCTGCAACTAGTTGAATTCAGGGACCTTTTCTTGAATTAATTACTCAAACTTCTATGATTAATTTTATAGAAGGCTTACAAAACCTTTCAGCATGCACCCAAAGGAAGAAATAAGGGAAAAAAGTGATGCTTAGTAATTTGTCAGCAGATCGTACTTTTATCATCAAGTTCAAAAAGTTCAAATCCTTCCTGAAGTGTTTGTTTCCTTCTCCTTGCCTGAAGGTTTGTTATTAAAGTTTGACTTGAGTGAAACAATGAAAAATTGGTGACATTTGGAGAAAAGGACTACATAGCCATGCTTTGTAACTTGGAGGGATATAAATGACAGGTTGGAATAAATTACATACTCTTTTTTTTTTAAATGTTAGTGTTGGATGTCATTGTCCTGTTGTTTACTAGCAATGGGGATCACAGGCAGCCTGTCAAGCAGTCAATATTGACTCAGCTGTTGTGTTGTTGGTGTGCGACACGGCTGGATAACAGAGTTACTGCGCAGCATGCATCCTACCATGCCATTGCTTTTTCTCTGTTTGAGCCAGAACGGGCACCCGCTGGTATCACATTGGCACAGCAGCCACGTCAACTGTGAAATGCAGGATCAGGTAATGAAGGAGATGGCATTGGGTGTATTGAGTTACTGTATCTCATCTGATATGTAAGGTCTGTATTCGTCAGTCCTGCACATGTGCAGCGCATTCCTCCAGCCAAAGCTCGGGAATCACACAGAGAGAAAAGACATCGGACAAAGGTAAGCAGAGACAGACAGGGCTGAGGGAGGAGAAGAGTCGGGAGCTGCATGGGGAAGGGTTGTGGTTCTACTTACATGTGCAGCCATCGTCCCACAAATAGCCGGGTGGACACTCCTGACACTTGGGCCCTGTAATGCCCTCCTTACATTTACAAAATCCTGTGCCATTACAGCGATCACTGACTGAGCCAAAGCGATTACAATTACACTCTGGAAAAACAAGACACACATATACACACAGGCTGGAGAACAGGGTGGTGCTTTGACTTCCCGCCACAGGTCTACGATTCTCACAGCGTGGACCGCAGTCCTTGAGCTCTCTTATGAGCTCAACAAGGTGCATGATCAATTCTAACTGATAAAAAAATAACTGCAAAAAGACAAGAAATGCTACCATTTCAATTGTAATGGAGATAGAATGAGAAGGAATGGAGTTTACTTTAGATGCCAAACATTTCATAGTTATTGAAACATAGCTGGAATTAATATCTAACCAAATTAGCCAAAATACAAGAACATGGCATGCAATGAGCAAATATGCAAAGCATTATCAGTAGCTTTGATCTACGATGGACAAAATAAGCTTATCTGAACATGCTCTTGTAAAATTGGAGACATTCATACAGATAGAGATAGAAGAAGGTGGAAAAAGAAGACAGAAAATGTGATAAGCAGATATAAGATGAGAATGAAACAATGAGCTTTTAAAGAAATGAGCGAACAGTACATTGAAATGGGCATTGTTGTAGTATTTTATTCAAGCCTGTTTATCTCCCTTTTAGAAGAACACAATCCTTAATGCTTGGTTGTCATTAACACGAAATGATCCTAAGCACAATTAAAAATAACCTAAGAAAAAAATAACCAGTCGTGTTTCTGGTGTCCTACGCTCAATTGACCTTTCAGCTTTAAACAGCAACTAGAGCACTCTGCAGTCAAAGTGACACCTATTTTGACAGTCCCTGACCATCACATGGCACCTTCTGTGGCTGCGATGCACGTGGCTGCACCCGAGTGACATGCAGGGGTCAGGCAAGAGGAGAGAGGCGACGGCATGTGACAAACTGGGGGGTCAGGGAACGAGAGGCAGGGGTGATGGCGAGTTTGGCACACAGTAACGCCTCTGTGACTCTTAATACCAAGTGACGGGTTTCAGCTGCTACTCCCGGGGCCATTTCATGCATATGACATATGCACTTGCCTGGCACCTCTCACTGGCGGTGTGACTTCCCTGCAACATTTCTCTCAGAACTCTTGTTGCCTGTCAGACTTTCCCCTCAAGACTCACAAATGCACCTGACACCAAGCACTGTGAAGTTACACTACATATACTAGCTAAAGAGTTCAACAGGGAACCAAATTATTCTTTAGGGAGCTATGAGGGATGCAATCTTTATACACAGGAAATAGAAATGATGCAGTTTATGAATGCCTGCATACAAAATAAGCAAAGTATGAAACGCTGGGTTAAAGTAGCCTGTTTTCATTTATATTTCTGTTACAAAAGGTGCCACAGAATCAAGAGGCAACTCATAGTCAGGTATACTGAATATCAGCTATAGTTGTATTTATGAACATCCAGTTTTGGAGAAGTGTAGGCCTAAAGCAAAAAGAGACAAATTTGATATATTTGCTGGAAAAGGATTCTGAAGGCTATAGGCCTATACACACAGGAAAAAAGCTAGTCTGCCTTTATCTGAGACTAATTTTCACAATTTGGCTTTAGGATGCAAAAAACTAAAAAACAACTCTTAATAATTTAGCTAAATTGTGTTTTTAGGCACTTTTAGTTATTTTGGGACACAGCCAGTAGCCATTTTCAAAGATTTCCATAGATTCAATCTACACTCTAATTTGAGATCATTAGCTACTGGACGAGAATCCACATTTACCACAAATACTGTGGTACTGCCTGAGTTTTCCCATCTAAATCTTCTTTTTCACAAACTGTTGAACATCTTTAATGAAAAGATAAAATTGTAGAAAAACTACAAGTTGAAAAAAAACAAAAAAACAAGGGAAACTATGGTTATATATCAATGCTAACAGCAGAATGATGCATTTAATTTACAACAGTGAACCTCAACATTTAGGAGGATGTGATTTGTGGTTTGACCACTTTCTATACTTGATATTTGTTATATATTGAAATGAAATATGTTTTAAATCAGTGTTTGATTCATCGTATGCTCCTAAAACATACAAGCTAGAAGTTACAACAAACTGCAACACACTTGAAGAAATACCTAGCTAGTAGCCTTGCTAGCAGCTAAAAAGGATCAAATAAAGTTAGCTAGCAACAAACTTTAATAATTGATCTTTGATCAGCTTTAGATATTAATACCATGCCTCGGGAAAAAAATAATATACAAGTCACTTTTACATGATATTAATGTATCTGCCCACAGTTTATTGATTAGCATTGTCTGTTAAACATGCTGAAAATGAGGTGAATGACACTGTTGTGCCAAAGCAGAAGAAGCAAAAAGGGAAGGCAACTAAGGGATATGAGAACAGGACAGTGTATGGATGGAGCAACTGTGAGGGATGAAAGGACATTTCCTCTTTTGTGAAGTCAAGACAGAAGGTAAGGTGAAGAAAGTGTGAAAGCATGGTGACAGTGAAAGGGGGCAGGGTGGGGGACTAACCTATGCACACATTTTCATCGTCCAGTTCTGCTGAGGCATTGCGGTAGTAGCCCAGCTTGCATAGCTGGCAGTGCTGGCCCCTAGTGTTGTGCTTACAGCTCACGCAAATGACGGTGTTTAGCAGCTCGATGTAGCTGCATCGGTTGGAGTGGCCGAAGCATTCGCAGTCTTGCAAACAGAGAGGAGGTGTGAAGGGAAAGAGAGGGGAGAAAGAGGGGGGAAAAGAAAGAGGCGCGGTAGTGATGTTGCTGCTGCGATTGCGACAACGGAGGGGGGCGGGGGTTAGCAAAAAGTTTAAGCTAGGCGCCATGGCATGCGAGGTAAAAAGATGGCGATGCTGCATGTTGGAGTTGGAAATGCTGGTAGGATAAGTCATGATTAGTCTGGCAAAGGCACAGCCAGAGTTAGAGACACACATCACAAAAACTAGCATGTGGTTAGCGGGATTTAGAGAGGTCACATCACTTCAAGCACACCACAACGATAGGCGAGGAAGGCTTCAAAATGATGGCACAGAGACATAATCACAGTTGGAACACCACGAAGCGTAGGCCAGGTCAAACCATGGATGAAATGGATCCGTTGACTGCTTGGTGTGGGGGGAATTCAAATGTTTTTCTCTAACTCTAAATGTTTTGGCTTTTCTCATTCAGGCGACAACTCAATGGAGAAGATGACAATTTTAATTGCCCTTTATCCCAAAATCCTTAGTAATAAAACCACGGGAGCTGCAGTAAAGGCCAAACTTCGAGAACATTTTTCTAGTTGTTGTCACTTAGGTAGGAAAACATATGGTGATGTTATGCAGTGTTATGTTGAAGCTGGAGTGCAGAACCTGCTAAAGTCTATGATAATCAGTGATGCCCTGAGGAGGAAATGTTGGTGGCGCTCTCAAAGTAAGGATCAGTCTGCCACACTGAGTGACCACTGACACCAGGTGACACAGCGCAGACAGATGTGACCCTTAAGCCTTGCTGGCAACCGCGTGGACTCACTGCATACTCAAGGCACCAGAATAGGGTGGTTAGCAGATGGGGCTTTCGTCTAAGGGATTGCTGTTATTAAGAATCTGTATTGAGGTCAGTTCTTTCTGTCTGGCCTCTGGCAACCCGACAAGACATGGAAACAAAGGAGCAGAAAGCCGAGTCCACCCTACCTTTCACCTAAATCAGCAAGTCCTATCTGAGTATGAGCCTAGGTCTTCTACATTAGGTGCCTCACTCTCGCAGACATACTCTCAGAAGACAAATAATCTATCCTTTCTGGAAATAGGGTAAGGTCATAAATCATGCACGCATGGGGAATATAAAGTCTCAGAAACATGTTCCCCCAAAAATAGTTGTAGCCGAAACACCCACTTTATTTTCACTGAAAAAGAAATGATTCCTTGGGACTTTTATAGTGTTTAGAAACTATTGCATAGACGAATGAGCCCTCAATGTGCGGCTTACAATGAAAGCCATCAGTCCAGCACTGAGCCGGAGATCTGGAAACAGAGTGCTGTAGCACCGTGTTAGTGTTGCAAGGGTCAGGGCAGGGGAACAGGTAAACAGAAACATCAGTTCACATGGTAACAAAAGGCTTGGGTGTCATCTGGGGGCAATGTATGAACTCCAGAGCTCCTACCTCGCTTGCTGTTTGCAACGTGGACAGAAGGGGCAGTGGACAATGCAACCTGAGGAGCTACTAGACAAATTAAAAGAAGAAACAAAACAAAAAAACAAACAAAAAAACATGATATTGCAAGTAAATATAACACATGTAATGTCAGAGAATTAAGAATAACAGGCATCATGCCCAATAAAAAAATAGTAAAAATGAAACATATGCAATAATGATGAATGATGGCATTGGGAAATAAGGAGTGACATTGCCAAGTGATGCTGGCTGCATGTAGCAGCATCTGTTACAAATGCCTTAGATAATGAACAACTGAAATATTATGATCCCTCTTTTACGCCTCATTTCATTAACAAGTGCTTTGTATAATCTAGAGGCCTCTGTGTATGTTTCCCCTGACAGAAACTATTATTTGACAAACTACGGTCCACCTTGGGGGAAGCTAGCCAAAAAATGTTCACCCTAGAAATTTGTGCACAGGAGCGAGGCTACAGAAGCTGGCTGGTAGTGAGCAAATTATTACCTCTATTAGTTTTTTGGGAAAGAGAGAAAAGTGGGAATAATAATAAAAATAATAACAACCAAACTCTGTTTTTTGCACTAGCCGACATAAGGTCCTAACACATACACTTTATGTTCTTGACTGTGGTCATGGAAACACAGAGCTGAGTGGTTGTGTGCTACTCGTCTGGAAGGTGGATTCACATCACATATGCATGATGGATTAAACTGAGATGAGACCAACATCTGCATAACACCACTCAAATCTCTCTTGTTTTTTCTTCCTGATTAGGCAATATACTAACTAGAGCATCCCTGGAAGCTCTAAACCTAATTAAAATTGCATGTTTATGTATACATGCACAGTGCACACATTGGGTGTTAAGACAGGATAAAGAGCGGCACAGAACCATGTTGCAACATGAGTGCCCTGTGAGTACACAAGCCTCCACTT
Organism: Leptatherina wallacei; assembly: GCA_028567055.1. Taxonomy (NCBI): domain Eukaryota; kingdom Metazoa; phylum Chordata; class Actinopteri; order Atheriniformes; family Atherinidae; genus Leptatherina; species Leptatherina wallacei. The sequence continues at coordinate 18,631,431 of JAOXYM010000019.1, forward strand.
AGAAGTAAGCCTCCATCATGTGCAAGACAAGCAGACTGGAAGTCTGGATGCAAGTAAAATACTACCCCAAAACACGTTTGGCTACCAAGGAGCCAGTTTTAGATTATACAAAAACCTGTAATAGATTAATCTGTGGAAAAACAACTGTTGCATAATCTTAGATGCCTACCTTCTTTTCGGTTAGCGACACCTAGAGATGACACATTCGGCCGAACTGCGTGCAATTGAGAGAAACCAGGGGTTATTCATGTGTCCTTGTGTGATGCACTTAACAGGTTGTCTAAAGGGGGGACTACGTGGTTGTTGACACAGACAACTGGAGACACGAACATGTCCGACATGACTCAAATCAGTAATCAAGGAACAGCAAATACAATGGGGCAGGGCTGACATGGACGAGCAGAGAGAATGCATCCAGATACCCTTTAAAAAAAGACATTAGAGAGACGTTGTATGTAATTTGTGTGACTTCCATGGGCTTGCTGTTTAAGTATATGTTTGTGGCAATGGCAATGATGACTGGAAAAACTGAAGAAAAATGAGAAAACCCTGATAAACTTAACATTTCAGTCATGGTTTATGCAAAGGAGTCAAAACTATGTATAGCAAATGAAGACGTTAGGGGGCATTTTGTTTAATTCATCACATTGACTATGCAATCAATATCTAATTACAGTGTATTTCTGGTGGAGGAATAACAATGAATAAATAATGGCAGGTGTTGGTACTTGGAATGACGGACTGCTGTGGGTAGCATAACCTCATAATTACATACAAGTCAGTATTTCCGTGTCAGGGAAATACTTTGCGGTTGGAAATGGATAGGACTCAGGCAAAGGGAGGAACACGGATAAGTTTCTTCATTGTGGCCCTTCATCTCTTCACTTGATCTTTCTGTCCTTTTGCAATCGACTCCATAAATCATGTAATCTTGGCCAATTAGCATCCAGGGGTGTCTTGGATAGAAGCCTATTACTCTACGTTTGAATGAAGAATATGACTACGGCTCATAGGGTGCAACTTCTCAAGGGGTTACCTTTTAATAAAAAAAAGAAATGGTTTTGATTCCTTTTATCATTCTGGAATAAAATGATATATATCTGAGTTTGGTATGGCAACACAGAGGGACAATTCAATTATTGATTTTGAAACTGCTTGAGCAGAATCAGGGCTTTCACTTTTTCCAAAGATGAGGTTCAAACAAGTTTGAAATAAATATGCAATTCTTCTATTAAATTCAAATTTCAGGATTTTCACAAACCTCTCGTAAGGTGCCTGCTGTGGCTGACTGCGTTAAAAAGCAGGCAGTCAGATGACACTAACGTTGGTAGAAAGCTAGCGGGTGAGTCAGCATATTTGTTGCGATCGTAGAGTATGATGGCAGCTTTGCACCTTATGTTTGTCCATCTTTCCCATTTAAGGTGTTAAATTAAAAAATATTTCCAAACACGGATTTGATGTCATTTTTGTCCTTTTTGCTGGCTAGTTTCCACCATCTTGCCTATTTTTCTGAGTTTACTAAGACATTCATTTGGCTAAGCTGATACTCAAATATAAGGCAAAACTCTTGCAATTATCTTTGTGGCATGAAATCTGAAGCTCTTACAGAGTCATCTTTAACAAGTTACAGACGTTTCCTCACCTTCAAATGGATGTTTGAACTTTAAAGAAAAAGTGACAGCCCTATCATGCCCAATATGTCATTTATTCCTTTCCTTTCATTTGTTTTATCTCTGAAAAATGTGTTAAATTACTATTGCTGCATGAGGAGTCTTGCATCAGTGATGACTGCAACATCTTTCTAGAGGTCAAAGTCAGCTTCCCGGATAAGATGCTCTTTGAAACTACAGATTTTAAGAAAAGAAAACCCTTCACCACCGATCAAACTCAGGTTATATATCTTACAATTGTTTGTCTTTATCTGCTTTGTTTCTCTAATTATTTAGACATCAACAATTACTTTGTTGAGACAACACAAAGCAAAAACTAGAATCCCGCATGAGAAAACCAAAGCTCAGATCTTTAAGATGTACTTGGAAAAATAAGTTAATTCTTGATTATTCCATGTTGGCAATTGATTAGATGTAATACAAATCTGGGTTCTATTAATTAATTTGTTATGGGGAATATTCAGGTAAGGCGAGCTAAATGAGTGGTGACGGATTCTAATCAATGCCATACTAATAATGAAATGCAATCTTGCAGAGCCAGAATTGTTTTCTAAAATATTAATTTCACTTTAATGGTCCGCATTAGGCAATTCTGCCTGGCTTAATAAACTCGAAATAGAATTGAGAAAAGTCAATAAGGAATTCAATTACCTTTAAACAACAACATGAAAAGTGCAGGGCTTTCTTTCTCTTTTTCCCCCCACACAAGCTTCGCCTCCAGTCCTTTAAAACAACCTCAAGGACGTCACAACCTTTTCCCCCCCTCTCTCTATTCTTACTTTATTAATAACGCCGACATAAACTTGATCTGTGTTTGCACTGGAAACAGTCTTATCCTCTTTAGCTTGCTTTAAAAAGGAAGCAGTCAGCATGTTGAGTTTTTAGTGTTATGTTGTTTCTGTGGGAGGCTGCTGCGACAAGACAGCCACTCATGAGAAATCTAAATCCCTGTGGGCCAATCTGGATGAGGAGTGAAGACTTTGGTTTGTGTCCTTTCTACATCATCCAACCCACCGAACACACACAAGTCTCTCAGACACACATACGCTCACACACTTATCAGCATGCACACTCTTCCTGTCAAGGATTTGTGGACAGCCGTTGGACATGGTGTGGACTGGCATTTTAGATGGGACGAAGAGGACTGATGTGCATACAGCATGTATGAAGAGCATGCACACACACACACACACACACACACAAAGCTCGACTCATGCCATGCATGGAGAGGAGGCATAACTTCTGCAGAGGCAGGCTGTGGAGGGTTCGGCCACGTGTCCATTTCTGACTCATCGCATAGCCTCAGACTTTAAAGCAGAGTTCACTTCCTGTGTAATCTATCACGCTAAAGCCTGATTAAAAACCACCTGGGTACAATCTGTTCCCACCCTAAGACCATGTGGGAATCTTTCCCAGTGGTTATCCTTATTCTTAAATGATGACAAACAAGCATGTGTCCTTAAGTGGAACCTAAGCTTGGTAACACTTGTTTGCTCATCACTATTTACTCCTTAGCAAAAAACTAGTTGAGTATTTGATGTTTATCATCTTTAATTTGTTCTTATTTTTTTTAACCAGGCTGCCAATGTAAGCCCAAAATTAGGCAGGGAGAGGGGAATTTTATCAATCAATCTCTGCCCTGGGAATAGAGGTTGGTGGCAAAGATGTAGGGAAAGAAAAAAGATTAAGGAGACTTGAGCCAAGGATGTGAATGCACTTTGACTTGTTCAATACAGGCCTATGGTTCGTGCATGGTGCAGCCTTCCAGGCAGCGGTAACTTGAGATGTGGCACCTCTCTTCTTTCTCCTCCTCCTCCTCGGGGGCTACTGGTTGACGAAGATAATACCAGCCCAGGCGCTTGCAGCTTATATTAAAATGACCCCCTGTGACATTATACTGCCTGAGAGGTCTTGGCACTTTAATAAAGTCTAGATGCCATTTATTTATAATGCATGTGAGAGGGGGGAGGGGGGGTGGTTAAAAAGAAAAAAGAAAAAGAAAACACAAGTGACATTCGGGCAATGCAGAGCCAAGCAAGTGCTATCTGCTTGGGCCGACTCTTGGAGAAAATAAATGAATATGCCTGTATCATGTCAATTTTGCCTTCAGCTATTGTTTACTACCTCAACCCCCCCCCCCTTCTTCAAGAAAAACAAAACTTAGTCAACAATTGTTGATTGCTTCTTCGCATGAGGATTCGAATCAGAAATGAACACTTGGCATCTCAGTCCGAGTTGTAGGATGGATGGTGGAACAACAGGCAAAGCAAAGCATCAAGCATTCATTTTTTTCATTTTTTTCTACTTACTAACTGGACCAATGTTATTAGGAATACCTGCAACAGAAGAAGAGAAAAACAAAACAGCTTAAATGGATGCACAACATTTACCTTGAGGCAATAATTAGAACATATTTCCTGTAAATATGCATTCACAGCTGAGATTCCACACCAACTGTTTGCATCCTAATCACCTGTGTACACTTGAATTAAACATATACACGTATATGACATGTAAAGCATTGGGAGTAGTGTATCTCTTGATTCATGTGGTGGAACAATGACAGTTTTCTTTGGTTTTCACCATTATTCCTCCTTTGATGTCCCTGTTGTTGATGGCGGTGCCACAAAAGGTCAGATAAAAAACACACATACCCCAAAAAAGTACCAACATCACTGGAAAACCTGCTCATCTGTCTTCAGAATGTGTTTTCACCCATATCAAATGGCATCACATAAGGCAAACTCTGCCTCTGACACCAAAGAAGGACATGTCTTATCCTGCTGCCTGTCTGCCCGTCCTTCCATCCTGCAATCTCTTGAGCCAGGCAGCCACTGAGCAGATAATACAGTCTGTCTCATCCCCATGGTGACCCGATCTTTCCCACACCAGGACGTTGGCTGGCTGCAGATCTGAAGAGACGGAGATGTTCACAGGCTTCTCGCTCCTATCGCTTTCCTCCCATCTGAACCAACCGCAGACATCTTGGTTCGGGTCTTAATTAGCAGCGTAAATTCACGCGCTCACAGTTGTGGCGACTTCAGACGACACGAAGCGCGGACGATGGCCCCTTTCTTCTCAGCTTGAATCCGTAGCCCTCAAAAAGCGTGTGAACATACCGGCTGTGCATTTTTTGGTCAGCACTCGCCCTACGGAGGAATTTTCTTTCAGGAGGCCGACACCAGCTCCAGTTTTTCTAATCATCCCTTTGGATGGAAGCCCTCTCTTCTATTTGCTGCACCCCCCTCCCCTCAATAGGGCAGCCTGCCCACAAAAACAAACATCCCCCCTCCCCTTCTCGCCAGGCTTACTGGGCAAGAGAAGACATGTGCCCACATTTCTTCTAAACTGGAGGAGATGGGATAAAATAAAGAGGGCTCTCTCACATCTCTCATGCTGTCTGCTCATGATCACACCTACAGCTGAGGATGCTGAGGAGGCATATATGCAGGATTTTTGGTGGGGCTTTTCATCTGATGGAGCCGTCACAAAATATCTCAGAGTTCTCCTGGGGAAACATGAGGATTTTTTTGTGTGTGTGCATGAGTTTGTGTACATGGACTTTGATCAAACTGCTGTCATTCAGTCACTCTCCCTCTGATCTCTGCCTGCTGGTTGTATTTAGGAGCTAGTCTGTGAACTGTCTGAGAGCTGTGAAGTGCAGGTGGCTGTGCTGACATATGGAGACAGAGTAATGGATCTCAAACCTCAAGGGGGCGGGCAGATGTTAACCCCGAGACTGGAAGGACAGGACAAGGATAACAACAATCACATTGTTAAACACCGGTGCAGCAGGACAGCGAAGACCATCATGTGGAAACTAAATATCTCAGAATTACAGAAATAAAACTGTTCCAGAGGGAGATGGAGCTGTTAGCATGTCATGCATGCAATGTGTGTTACTTTAACAAATTGATATAAAAATCAGTTTTCATGATCTGGGTTTTACGTTTCAGAGTAATCTTGAATTTCATTAATCTGGATTTTTGCCATTTCCCCCCCAGCCTGCAAATCAATTTAATAAATGTCTGGGACACATGGTCGCGGCTGCAATCAGTGAATCTAATGCTAAAGGGAAACAGTTTCCAAGATCATTTTGAAAAAGCTGTTGGGATTCATTGAAGTATCACAGTCAAAGTTGGCACCTGAGATTTAGAAATCCTGTTAAATATGGAGCATGAACATGGAGTCTCCCTTTGAACGCCCCATAGGAGGGGACTGTGTTTAAAGACTGTATTTAAACGCATGGAGGGTTCAGTCAGAGGCTTCTTCAAGTCTGTTGTAATAATGAACGGTACAGGAAGTAATTCCTGCCAACTGCCATAGTCCCATGGAACAAGAACTCAAATTACTTAAAATAACTATCATAACTTTCAATTACTATATATATA
>JAOXYM010000019.1:18647805-18658971 GCA_028567055.1 Leptatherina wallacei
AAAAAAAAATCGCAAAATTTTACCCGTGATTCAGCCGCGATACGCCCGCAAAACGCAGTGTGACCGGGCCTTAAGACGGACAAATATGTCATATATCCAACTGAAATCAATCTGATCGGAGATTCCAGCTGACATGTTTACTTAGACGCTGGATAATACGATCCCAGCAGTTGTATCTACATGATGGACAGATTTAAAACAACCGTTCAATAATCCTGAACTCTTTCAGTTTCTAACAAAAGCGTCCCGACTTTCCTGAAACTCATGACGTCACGTAACCGCACAGAAATGATGGGAATGAGTGTAGACATGCTTATTTTTTCCTGCTGATTCGATGGTAAAAAGGTTTAAAACACCCCTCTTGATCGGATTATAAATTCTTTCCGATCAAGGTCGATCGACTCAGCTGACATGCTTACATGACGCATCTTTATTTTGACTGGACGTTCGATCGGATTAAAAGAGCTCCGTGTGAACGTAGCTAATGTAGCTAACCATCTGAACGTGGCAGGTGAAAAGCGGACTCAACAGTTCAGGCAAAGTTTTTCCATCTTCTATTGTCCAGTTTTGGCGAACATATGTGAATTATAGCCTCAGTTTCCCGTTTCATCCAGACAACTGCTGCACACTGGATATTTTCTCTTTTCCAGACCCTTCTCTATAAACTCAAGAGTTGTTTGTAAATCACTCAAAATCTCCTTTCTTCCTCATTCTGAACTACAGTAAGTCGGCTCGACCATGTTTACATGCCTAAATACATCGTGTTGCTGCCATGTGATTGGCTGATTAACTATTTGTGTTGAGAAACAACTGAACCAGTGTGCCTAACAAAGTGGCCAATGAGTGTATGTGAATGAAAACACTATAAACTGCAATAAAAGCCATTCTCCACTTCCAGCTCTTCACTTTAGAGATGCTATTACTGCATGTGCAGAGTTCTGTCTGACACTGTGTCCTTGCTTTGTTTGCACCACAGGAACAGCAGATGTTATTTTTCTCCCGGGGAACAAAATACAGAACAGACAGCAATAATTTTTTGGGAGGAAAAAAAGAGAAGGGCAATAGAGATTATCATATACTATATTCCATTTTTCTTATGCCAGTAAAGGCTTTGCTTTTTCAACTTCCTGTGAGGGTAAATTCTCTGATATCACAAAACAATGAACCGCATGCCAGGACAGTTTTATACTGAATCCTTTTACTTATTTATAAAGGTTCTCTCATACAAGTAAGCTCTCTGATATCGGATGTATTTTCCCTTTCATGCAGCTGCTAGGTGGAAAGAAAATGTCCATGTTCATGTTAACTCACGACCCTGGTCATCTGATCAAGCCCGACACACAACACAAATGTGCCTATTAGTGCGCATATTAGAGTACTTTTTATTTGCTGTTTTATGCAACTCATGTAAACAGCAGCACATATTTTATGTACTGTTGTCGTGGAAACGGTTCAAAGAGCTTTGGGTGACATTCACATTGCATGGCACAGCATATTGAAGGTGAGTCTGAGGGCCGGAGCCACTAGTTGTCCGAGTATTTCCACAGTTTAGATGCAAATCCACACACAGATAATAGATAAAGTTGAACTGTATGATGTCATTGATCTTTACATGTTATTGAAGAAAGATTTTACATTTGAATTGGTGAAATACTCTTCACTTCGATTCCCAGATATCTAACTAACTATCTGATGCTTGAGACAAGCTTCTACACAACAAAGCAGATGAAAACATGGAAAATCTTGGAAGTCGAAAGTCTTCATGTGTAGATGGATGCAAGCAGTTGGGATGAAGACCTTTCACAACAGTGTTGTTGCCTAACGTGTGTTCGCTGTAAACAAACTGCAACTGACTGTTTTACTCTCCCTTTATACTTCATCATAAAGGTTGCTAGGACATCCTGAGGACTGAAGCAAAAACATTAGCTCATGTTAAAACTAAGAGCACTCAAGAGAGCGCCGACCTCCGCCAAGCCATTGTTCGTTTTTTTGCAATGATTGTGGGCATTACTTTTGAGTTAGAAGCTCTAATGGCAAAATTATCCATATCTCCCCCATTATAAAGAATTCTTTAAAAGATCTGGATCATTCCCAGAATCTAAATCACTTCTTCCTTATTCCATTTCTGAGATTTCCTGAAAATTTCCTAAAAATCCGTCAATAAATCTTTGAGTTATGTTGCTAGCAGACAGACAAACCAACGCTGATGAATATACATGAAAAATAAATAAAAAGTAAATGAAGAATTGTCATAAATAACATGTTGTTGACGTGTTGCTGGCAAACAGAATCTTGGGGAGTAAAATAAGAAAGCAGCTACAGTTTCATCCTCTCATGAGCTTTAATTTAGCCACATCATAGCATAAGCTAACAGGAAAGGACCCTAACGAACATTTAACCAAACGATCACTGGAAACTTTGGCATGTTTTCACTCAGCTCCTTTTTATTCCAACAAGCAACTTTTCTTGACATCTTTCCATAAAATCCTTGGCTCACTCTCTCTTTTTTATTTTTTTTTTACTTCAACCCTTTTAACCTCGATTAGCTTCACAATTTCAGCAATTGCAACAGCCTAAAACAATACAAACATCAGGTATTTTCCAGAAATCATGAACACATTCATCCCACACGCCGTGGGTCGACAATGAGCTAAGTTGACCGCCACTTCATGTTATCCAGAACTAATAAGATGGATGTGACGTCACCTAAACGCATGCAATTGGCAGAATGAATACAGATGCTAATCCGGACCAACTAACTGGCATCTCCTTTTCAGTGATGGGTAACAAAAGTACCAACAATTTTATGGCTGAAGAACATCTCACAAACTGACTTTTCTTCCAAATGTTTCTTTAGATTTTATAAAAACAAAAAAGTTGGGATCATGTTGTTGAATGAGGCCACATCTACCATTAGTGACTCTGAGCTGGAAGCTTCACCGAGGCAGCCATGAGGTCTACAACTCACTTTCCTGCTTGAATGCAGAGAAGTAGAGGGAACTAAATGAGGTGTGAACACAGGCGGTCTTTATGCGGTGGGTGTTTTAAGGATAGAAATATGGCAATGAAGCTAAAGGCCAGACCAATGTAACCTGCTGCAGCTTATTTTGGGTGTCGCTTTTCGGTACTTGCACCCATCGTGCCTTGCAAAACACTCATTTTGATTAGTTTGAGTAGTTTTTTTCTTCTTCATATGTGCTTTGACAGTCTGTAATTCGGTGTAACATCTTGTAAGAATAACTCATCGTGACTTTTTAAACAGTGCTGCACTGTGTTGCCCTCTTAAAAATCTCCAAGATGACACACAAGACTTTCCTAATTGGAATCTGCCTTTCATCACTTGTCTGTTAAAACTTTACTAATTCCTGCACTGCCATGTCACCCATCCTTTTAATTAGTCACCATGTTGGTTGTGTGTGTGTGTGTGTGTGTGTGTGCACGCACATGTGTGCTCAAGGGTGTCTTTTGTACTCACAGATATTAGCTGTGCCCTTGGGGATGGGCAGGTAGGAGCCAGCACTCCACGCTCGCCCTTGGTAGTTCCTCTTGCAGCGGCCGCAGTCGGGCCCGGTGGTGTTGTGTTCGCACTCGCAGCTCAGCTTCTCTTTGTCATACACGCAGCTGTTGGCGTGAAGATTGCACTTGCACCTGTCAAAGAAAGGAGAGGATGGGGGGAGGGTTATTCAGGACGGGGATGAAAGAGGACGACCAACATCAAGATGGGTGAATTTTTTTCCAACCGCGGAGTGAAATGCAGACAGCTTATTTATTTTGTTGAACGCCGTCGCTGAAAGGCAGAGCGTCCTTGACAAGAGGTGGCAGCGGAACACACGCCAACTACTTCAAGAGGTGCCGGTTCAAAGGAGACAGTCGACTGCACAAACAAATCTAACATCATTATTTCCTCGATCCCTTCCTCTCGGGGAGGTAGCTCAGCTTTAATTGTCCCACAGGAGGATGGATAATTGTGGCACGGTCACAGCCAATAGGCAAAGGATGATGGGAGGGGGGACCAAAAATGAGAGGAGGTAGGCTGAGAAAAACAAGCTGAAGTTAAATTGTGGAACAAGCACTTGCAGAATGAAGGCATTTAAAGGCTTGTAGCTCTGCAAGACGATGAATAGATGTGAGTTAGCCAGAGGGCAGCACGGAGCAACGGCACCGCTACCTTCTCGGTGACAAATTAATATGAGATGAGATCTCAGAGGCATTATTTCAGTTTGGAAAAGACGGACTCCCTTAAGGTGCACTAAATCCTCACTCACATCCCGCTCACCAGAGCCTCCATTTAACAAAAACCTCAGCAGGTTCTTTTTCTGCTGCGGCTAGATGAGTTTGAGGGAGTATCTATCGGTTAAATGAACTTATGAGCCTCATGCTGCATGACGTATTCAGAAAAATATGGAGAATTTCTGGGCTGCAGGAGACAACAACATGACTGATTTATTGCTGAAACATTTTCACACTAAATAGTGAGCATGTGGTGATGAGAAACCTTAAAATACTCTTATTTAAAAAATGGTTTAGTGCCAGAATTATCTTATTTATTACACTAATTTATTAAATCAAGTCTGTGACCTGACTATATTCCTTGTTTTATAGTGTATCTCAATATATTTGAATGTAAAAAGTACTCAACATGTCACTGTATCCTGTGCAATGACATTAAAGGAGATTCTATTATATTTTCCAAACTACTTCCAGCAACCGTTTCTGATGCTGTGAATAAGTTACATCAGTGTGTTTTCTTTCTCCTCCCCATTTGTTTTCTTGTATTACTCCCCGATATCCAATCCTAAGTACATGGCATGCTTTGATGATTTGGGACATCCAGTAAGAATGAGGACTGTAAAAAATATATCCAAGTTTTACATGAGAAAGATATGTTTGACCCCGGCTCTAAAACCTAGTTAGAATCAACCAATAGTTATTAAATGGGAGTTGACAACATATATCAAATGACTTGCTTTGTAACTCCTTGTTCATGTCTGTAGTCAGGGGTGTAATATTGTTCAATTACTTTCCTGTGCTTATTACCTGAGAGCAAAGCAGGAAAGGAAACAACTAAGAGCCGGCTCTTCAGTTTCACCACAAAGCCCTGTTTCTCTGAGCCGCATCTTTTGTGCATGACACGACATTATCACCTACTCTCGGGAGCTCGCAATTACAAGACAATTAAAATGCACCATTAGTACCACATGTGAAAGTGGCCCGAGTCGGATTTGTGCTGTTCAGACTAATAAAAAGATCACATGTGGGTCATATATGGTCATATATGGGAAAGTTTGCCTGCAGTTGGCAGTTAGCAACCAGCTGAGAGATGCATTATGACCAGTGAGTGGATTGAACTGTGCTGAGGGATACACAGCTGCTCTGAAGATGAATCAACGGAATGTGCATCATGCTAAATCACTGAGATTGGTGTCAATTTTTCTAATGTTTAGTCAAAATGTATTGCCCGACCCAACTCAAACCAGGTTTTCTTTAACCCTATTCATTCAAGAGCAAGAAGGAAGGAGGAAAATAGGTGTAGTTTGTGGCTTTGGTGTTTCTGCTCTCTGAAGCAAAACAAACTGATAATGTGGCTTTTATTTGGAACTTAAGTTTCAGCTGAAAAGTTTGACCTTAACTGGATCTGATGGTGCAGCTGGGAGGATTCAAGTTTGATGAAATACAATCCATCCTAAAGCTGGCCAATACAGCCAGAATGATGCAAATATAATGGGTATGAGGCTGTATGCAACACTTCTAGTGTTACTGCTTACTCTGCACAGCTTATAAAAAATCTTTCAACAATCCATAACTATAATATCAAAATTACATGAATGGAAAACAGATGAATACAGAAAGAGCTGATTATTTTAACTGGTTGCGGTGACACTTAGTGATTTATGCCTGGTCACATACAAACTAAAAGAAACTGACATTTTTCAGGATATTTTCTTATAATATTTTGTTAAAATGAATTTGATCCACAGCAATCAGATGAATACATTCACCATCCACTTTATAAGGTCCACGGTTGGACTCCCTCATGCCTACAGAACTGACTTAATTCTTCATGTCATAGATTCAACAAGGAAACGTTCCTCAGGGGTTCTGCTCCATATTGACATGATAGCATCACACAGTTGCTGCACATCCATGATGACAATCTCCCGTTCCACCACATCCCAAAGGTGGAATATTGGACTGAGATGTGGTGACTGTGGAGGCCGTTGGAGTACAGTGACCTCATCATCATGTTGGAGATGATCTGAGCTTTGTGACATGGTGCATCATCCTGCTGTGCTGGTTAAATCATGCCATGTTGGTACTAAGGGGCCCAAAGTGTGCTAAGAAAATCTCCCCCACACCTTTTCACATCCGGCAGCCTAAACCGTTGATACAAGACTGGTGGATACATCATGAAAGCATGGATCCATCTTAATTCTGAGCCTAGCGTCTGAATGTTGCAGCTGACATTGAGACTCATCAGACCAGACAACGTTTCTCCATCTTCTATTGTCAGTTCTGGTGAGTCTGTGTGAATTGTAGCCTCAGTTTCCAGGAGAGGCACCCGGTGTGGTCTCCTGCTACTGGAGCCCATCTGCTCCAAAGTTGGACGTGTTGTGTGTTCAGAGATGATGTTCTGCATACTTTGGTTCGAACCAGTGATTATTTCACTTCCTGTTCTTTATCATCTCAAACCAGTCTGCGGGTCTCCTCTGACCTCTGACATCAACAAGACATTCTGGTCAAGACAACTGCTGCTCACTGGATATTTTCTCTTCTTCAGACCATTCTCTGTAAAACCCTAGAGAAAATCCCAGTAGATCATTAGTTTCTGAAATACACACCAACAACCATGTCAAAAGTCCCTTAAATCCCCTTTTATTCTCATTCTGATGCTCAGTTTGAACTTCAGCAAGTCATCTTTGCCATGTCTACATGACTAAATGTATTGAGTTATTGCTTGAAAAGGAACAGGTGTACCTCATAAAGAGGCCAGTGAGTGGATATTAAACACTGAGATGTGGTGGGACCAACTGAGAAAAAGTTGCCCAGGTTGAGTAAGCATTCGTAGAGATAAAAGTCAAGGCTAGATCACAGTCAGTTCCCATCAGTGTACTTTCAGTCAGGTTTTTACTCCCTGTGTGTTAGTGTGTGTACATACTGTATGTGTGTCCAATGTAGTGTGAAACAACTTCACGTGGGCCCTTTGTGGTTTAACCTTCAGCTACTTTCAACATCGGCAACATTTTAATCAGCGTCCAGAAATGATATTGCCGTCGGCATAATGATGGAGACCGCCAGGGAAGCCCGCGGGGTCTCACACCCACCAGCGCTGTTGTGCTTCCAATCAGGGGAGGCTGCCTCACTGCACCCGCAACATCATCTTCACAAATGAGTATTTAACAGCATTTCAATGGCAGGTTTCCTCCAGGGTTTCCAATGCCTTGCCTCCATCTCTTCACACCGGTACATCCTCCCTTGACCCTCTAACTGTGTTCGCATCACACTCTCCACGTCGCCTATAAGTTTGCCTTTTTAGACTCTGCTTCCAACAACTCAAATGATTGAATATTCATGCCGCTAAGGTGTCTTTGTTTGTGTGCGGTGCTCTCAAAGTGATATTGCTCCAGGCATTACCGAGGGTGCCAGCCACCGGTGAGTTAAAGGTCTTAGTATGTATGCATAAAATTACCCACAAGGCTGTGCGCTCATATTGCTTCACTATCAGAAAAATAATAATAATAATAATAATAAAAAAGTTTTGATTTATTTTGTCTGAGCAGGAAACATTTTTATATCTTACAAGGGTTTAAAGTTCTCCTTGAAATGTGGGGGTGACAGACGATATTGGTGGGTAAAAACTTGTTATTTTCTCTTCGTGCTGGTGGAGCAGTGCAGCCCGCTGAGACTTAACTTACCTGGGGCAGTTTGTTTATGACCTCTGCAGTAATGAGATTCTGACTGACACTGGGGTGGAGGCGAGGGTTTTGCCTTCTGATTGGCTGTGTCAGCAACAACAAACAAAAACAATGTAACACAAAACTGGTTTTCAAGTAAACACACGTTTCTTTTTTCCCCTCACTTCAGGCACTATCTACATTAATGCCAGGATGTTTCAGATGCGTATTAAACTGCCTGGTTTTCAAATTTTCCTAGTTTTAGAGAATGATTTCAATCCTTTTTTAGGCCTCTGCTCAAAAATAGCATATCCATAATGCAATGAGCTTATCTCTGCAACAACAAGGTCTGTTTGGAATACTTTTGGAGTTATAGTTAAAAGGAACATTAGATTTTTTAACATGTGTAAATATGAGTGAAAAATGAATGAAGATGGCACAAATGAGAAAAATTTAAGGTGAGTGGATTTGTAAAACCGTAGATGCTGCAGGTTTAAGGCCTGGATCAGTCTCCGTGTTACATGAAAATGAATCGCAGTCATTGCGATTTGCTAATTGCTGTGTTTTAAATCGCGATTTTGATTTAAAAGCGATGAACCGTTCAGCCCTAACCCCTCTGTTCCACCAAACACGCCGAAGACTGGCTCTTCACAGTGAGTGCTAATCGCGGGAATACTAGTCAATCTGCCATTAGGCGCGCCGCACAGAGTCCCGGAAGCGTTGTGACACCCGCTTCCCTAGAAATACGTGACTGATTGTTAGCTGCTTGGAAACCGAGTCAATCTAGAGCAGAGTGCATCGTTCAGGTAGGAAGTCAGTCGATGAAAAGCAAAGTAGATCCGGTTCATCTTAAAAATAAAACAGTGTGCAGACTTTGAATCGTGTTTTACTCTGAAACAACAACATTACATCACGATAAGCGGCACGGGCATGAAGCCGTCATGTGAGAGACGGTCTCACGTGATACTGGACACAATGGACGATGAGACGATTATCTTGGAGGTGGAAAGTCACACCATTTTGTACGACGCTACACATCCCTACTATGAAAAAATAAAGAGCAAGCGCATGAGACCCGGTTGGCCAAATGACCCTTTGCTGGTTTATTTTCTATTTAAATGCCCATGAATGCATAAATTATCATGCAATGTTGCAATTGAGGGAACTGGAGGATCCAGCCGCGGCAGAGATGCTCTGCTCTGAACGCTCCTGGTGTGACAGGGTACCAGGCGTAAACTCTGCGTAGCCGCTCTGTGGCGCTTTTGTGTTCGGTGGAACCGAGGGGTTTGTTAATATGGATCAAAATCCCTCAGGTGTTTCCAACACCTTGTTAGATCTATGCCACAAAGATTTAAGGCAGTTCTGAAGCAAAAGTAGGTCCAACCCAAACTTTTTATACATATTGGTTTTGTTTTCCATCACATGACGGAGTGCGAACCAGCAGAAAACAACTGCTTTAGATGTCTATCAGTGGTTCCAAACACTTTCCAGTTTACAATATTACTGGCTACCACTTGAAATGCTGCATAAAATTCTAACATCTTTCCCAGAGCTGTGCCTTGACATAATCCTCTCTTAAGTTTACAGGAAGCTCTCTCGTCCTTGTCCCATTTTCACTTTGACATACATCATCAACTATAGAAAGGAACACGTTAATAATAAAGTAAGACACAAGTGGACTCCAGTGAAGTTATGGAAGCATTGCAAAGACAAACGATAAAATTAGGATGGACCAGAGATCAGTTTCATCTGTCAAAACAAGGATTCTGAGCACCTGTTTAAGATGAATTTACATCAGACAGCAGCAAAGCTAAACAGATCTGAAAACTTTCCAATGCCACTGCAAATAATTTCATTCAGCCGAGTTCATTCCCATCTATCGCTCCATTTCGCTCAGAGCGGCATGAAAGCCAAGTAAGCCTCTAATTAATTGTAATTATCCTCAATCCAAGCCTACAACATCCCTGATGTGCAAAGCTGCTGATCCTAACAAATTGAGCCGACTAAACTCAACATGGTCCTTAAGTGAGTTAACCAAGTGAAGCTATTAAATTTCAATACAACGCCCAGGTGTTTTCATACTCAAGCCAATTGGGTCAAACGTTCAGTTAATAAGCACTTTTTTTAGCGTGTGTCTGCATTCGGTGTCTGTAAAAACTCACAGGGGGGTTACGAGAGAGGCAGCCAGAGTGTGGGAAGTATTGAGGGGCAGCTGGTTCAGAAAACACCACGGCTTTATTTATGAGTGATGAAAATGAAGTAGAAACAAAGGAGTGGTGGGGTAAAAGGTCTAAAGGTTTGTGCACGGGTAAGTTGTTGTCAGTGTCATGTTTAATTGCTCACAGAAAGATTTATTTGTTCTTCCCAGAAAGAAAAACACACAAACCTCTACGGTGATATGAACCATCTGCATCTTTCCCTTTCAAATGTAGTTGTCTGCAGTGACGAAATCAGTTCAACCTGCCTGCTAACACATTACATGCTAATTGCTTTCTCTACTTATTTCCCCCCACCTGGGCTGCAGTGCATTGTGGGAAGAGGAAGGAGCGAGATCTCAGCAGCAGCTCTCCAGGGATAGACCTCATTCCCCCAACCTTCCCCTAATTAAAATCAGTCCTCCACATCCTTCCTTCTCCTCTAACTTGAAAGTAGGCATTGCAGAAAGGTTGAGGGTGTGAGGAAAAATGATGGCAGCTTTCCCCAACCAATCCTTCTTTACACATCAAATCCTTGGTTAACATCATAGCAAATAGCCAATTAAATTACAGAGATATTCAGAAAATAAATTTACAATAAACGCTTCCAAGACAAACGTTATAGGAAGGGATTTGAGGCCAGAAAGTGCAGCTCCAGCAAACAACCACTTTCATTACAATTTGGAAAGCTACACAGCATGTCTGCATTTCTGTTTCCAAGAGGAAATATTGGAACTGATATGCTTGGGTTGCCAATTAAAGCTTGGACTCAGGCCCACAAAGCTGCTGGAATATGGTAACAATCTTAGAAATAAAAGGTTTTGTGATTATTTTAATAATTGTTTTTGTGAGATGATGGCTGTGTCCAACATACATAGTCCTATAGGGCTCGCGCCATTTTGTAGGAGTTTCCTGAATGTCCACAGAGAAAAAAGTAGTGCACTTAAAATTATCCACAATGCATCTTGAAAAGTAGTGAGCATCGATGCTCACTAGCCTGGTCCCCCTCCTCTTCACCCTGTACACAGCTGACTTCCAGTACAACTCTGAACTGTGTCACGTCCAGAAGTTCTCGGATG
>JAOXYM010000019.1:18690701-18706955 GCA_028567055.1 Leptatherina wallacei
TATTTGTATAGCGCCAATTCACGACAATGTCATCTCAAGGCACTTCACAGACAATCAACAAATAAGAAGCCAGAGTAATTATAAGCCATTTCTGATCACTTTTGGGCTAAATAATGATCCTGGACCTCTAATTTACTTTAGATAAAGAGCAGGGATAACCTCCAGCAGCCTCAAAGTCCCTTAAATAAATACCAACTCATTTCTTAGTGTCATCATTCAGAAATATTAAAGAACTTATGTTCATTATGTCAAGTTTTATATTCCACATGAATAGCCACAATTAGTGATTTTGAAGAGTAAAAACTTTTTAAAGCAACATTATTGAACTTTTCTGATGATATCATCCAAGAGGAATCTGTATGAGGTGAACAGAATATGTCCCAGCAAAGAACCCTGTGGAACTCCACAAGTAAAGGAAAGGAAAGCTTTCATGTGAAAGGTGAAACATTTAAAAACAAAAAAATGAAGTCCCATTGCCTTTATTCCTAGGATTACTATGACCTTGCAGGACAGAATTTACACCAACTTTATTTATTAATGATCTTAGAGATAACAATTTTATTGGTATATTTTATTGGATATTGGTCTTTAATTGACCCGAACACTGGGATTAACAGTGGCCTTTTTTATTTATCAATGGTGCAATAATAAAAGAAAAAAAACACCTACCCTACCCTACCAACAAGAATGAAATATGGGTGGAAAGGACCAATTGGTGAGGACCAATGGAAAGCAATTAATGTTGAGTTTATGTCTTACCTGCCCTGAACTTTGATGTCAGAAATGGCAATTAGTGATTTTGAAGAGTAAAAACATTTTAAAGCAACATTATTGAACTTTCCTGATGATATCATCCAAGAGGAATCTGTATGAGGTGAACAGAATATGTCCCAGCAAAGAACCCTGTGGAACTCCACAAGTAATATTATGTTATGTGAAGAAGAAACATTAATAATATAGACAAGCTGGGATGTTTCTAATAAATATGAATCGTGTTCCCTTAACTCTAAAAACCTTGTACAATATTCCCCAAAGAAAATATTCAGATCAGCACTATCGAATGCAAGCAGGTTACGTTTGATGCAATATTAGACTGGTGTCTGCAGGGAATTGTTTTCCTAATCTGGGACAGTTTGAGACCCGATTTATAATGAGATTGTGTCTAGAACAGCTTTCAGCCCCAACAGACCACGATCGAACTGGAGATGAGGGGAAACTCAAGACTTTGAGAAGAAAATGGTCAGTAAAGTATTTTTATATTAGTTTAGTGAGTGGTAGTCTGAGCTCTCAGGCTATTTTATACACTCATTACCAAATTAAGATGCATCCGAGGTAAATTAATATAACCAATCCCTGCAGAGGAGAGTGGAGTCAAGTGGGTCACTCCTGAACCTTAAAACTGTCCACACTGAGATTCATGGTTGGAATTTGAGTAGCCTAGTGTAGTCTCAAGGCATAACATTTCCCTTAAGTGACATAAAACCATTAGTAGTCCAAAGATGATGGTTCTGAGTTTTTTCTTTTTTTTGAGTAACTTCTCTCTTACTGATACTACTTCAATTTTCCTTAAAATTGTTCATTAAGAAAAATACATTTATATATTTTTTGTATTAAGCTCATAGTGGATTGAATGCTAAAACGAATATGTTGGTAAGTGCATAACATATTAGCAAATAACCTTCAAATCCTAAGCTTCACTTAGCAAATCATGTGGAGGTCTGGAAAGGATTACAAATCAATTTAAGAGCATGAATCTAGTTTGGATGGCCAAGCTGCAGCAGGCAGAGCAACATCCATCGAAAAGAAACTGGCACGTGCAGCCTTTACCTCAGTGACAAAGACTGTACAGATTGATTACAGGAGATTATCACCTGGGAATTACATTGACATGCTATGTTTTCAGGACATAATAACAATTTACAATCTCTACAAGCCTTATATGACTATCTTGTGTTTGTTAAAGACATATACAACCAGCTTTTGGGTTGCATGACCATCAGCTATTAACTTGGACACCAATGATTTACCACATTAAGCCTTAACTGCACTATTTACCTCCCTTAAGTTTGGAAGGCAAGATCCTAGTTAAGGTTTTGTAAGTGTAAAAATAGTTGGATATCAAATGCAACCTGCACATTATTCTAAAATCCTCATTGGCATCACACTCCTTTGGTGTTACTTTTCCAGAAAAGTTAAATGACTTCTTGATTCTCAGGAGAGCTGCTCGCATCAAAATGCATCAAACCTTCGGATGTGCTTAGAACAAGTGTGCATAATCCAACGCCAATTCTGCATCTTGCAGTTTTAACCAGCGTGATGCTGTTTTTCTCTAAAATCTGTACAGCCCTGGCAGAAAACTCATTCTAAATTTATACATTCACTATCTTTTTGGCTTTTGCTCTTTAAGTGGTGTTTGTGAAAATATAATTGAAAATGCTGTTTATAGCCACAGATGAAAACTAACTATAATTAAAGACCAGATGCTGCATTTAGACATCCCTACGACAAAGGTAACATTAAAACTATTATTGCTACTGTTTATAGGTCCTGGACTCATAATGCCATAATACCAGATCACCATTTTTAATCCATTCATCTCTTACTTTATACTGTCCGGGATCGCTTATAAATGGGGACAATTACTGGAAATAAGGCACCATTTATCCTGGACACAGCAGGTGTCATTCATGAGGCTAACCATCATTTATCATCATTTCATCACTGATCTGACAATAACCTGATCTTATTGGTGAGCAAACCCCACCTTGCAGCATGATACGCCTCCCATAATTCCTGTGCTGAACCCCCAGAAATCCATAAAAGGCATAATCTCTTTTCTCATTTTTCCTCTGCCTTCGTACCTCTTTTTCATTGGAAAGGTGTGTGTGTGTGTGTATGTATGTGTAGGCGTGTAGCACAGAGGGCTGGGGGTTAAAGCTATCCCTGCTGCATTAATGAGACCTTGTGTTCCACAATAGATTTCTTTACCCCGATCCAGAAGCCTGATTGAGGCAGTGCTCTCTCAATTTCAAACCCTCTGCCTCTCTCTCTCTCTCTCTCTCTCTCTCTCTCTCTCTCTCTCCAGCAATGCCAGCACCTTTACTGGATGCTGATGGGAGGTGGAGACAGAAAGGGGAGCTTAACCTGGACCCGGAATGAATACGGCATGCCAGTGTGACAGATTACATAGGTAATAGACACCCTGGCCAAATCCTGACAAGGATTACAAACATATTTTCAGATGGCTCAGGGTTGGCCCGGAGGTTGCAGAGTCCGCATCGTGTCAACAAACCAAAGGGAGACCTGAAATCGCACCCCCCCCCCCCCCCAAACTTAATTCCTTTGCCACTTTTACAGGAGATCAATAATAGATTTTTTACAAAAACACGTCTTCTAACAAAGTAAAACACAGAGTTCTACTCTGACAACAATACTATCATCTCATTTAGCTTAGCCTAGCATAAAGACCCAGCCTATTCGTAGTCTTATACTGTTACTGTCACTAAATTATGTAATATAGTGAGAAAGTTAGAAGTTAGAAGATAGTTTATATGGATAAAGATGCTTGGTTCTATGCTGGGGTCTGCTCAGGAGCCTCAAGAGCTCATAGTTTAAATAAGAATGTAGCATAATCTGCTTAAATTGTGCTTAGCATGAAATGGTGCTCAATGAAGCTCATTGTCAGAGTGTTTATGGGTAATGTGTTTGTGATTGCTAGAAAATACCCCATGTTTGCCACTCATTCAATCTCTCAAATCATCAAACTGATTGAGATTACTTCACTGTTCTTTGTGAAATTAGAAAAAAAGGGAGAGTGATCAAGGATTTCCCAAAATGACAGAGAAAAGTGGCGAGTGAGTCTCCCATTGGGATCAAAAGGAGCTGGAATAAAGCATGCATCAATCATGTGGTTAAAGGTTTGTAAATCTCTTTACTTCATGTTGGTTGGGGTCCTTAATTCACCAGGATGTCCTAGCATTGTGATGAAAACAACATGGACTGGGTCCTACGAAAAATCTGGGCCAAGACAGAGTGAAGCATCAAGCTGTGGTTTATTTACCTCGAGCACATGTCGCAACAATGCAACGAAAATCCCAAACTTTGTATTTACAGGAAGAGAAATGATTCAGATTTTTCATGAAGGGTCTTAATCCAAACTGGTTTCACACAAAGAGGTTATTCACTTCCAACTGTTTCCATGAAGCTCGTCTGAAGCACCAGCTAGATCCAGATATCAGGGAACTGAGTTCAAACTTAAATAATATTTTAGTAACATAAAAGGATCCTATGCCATCAAATAGCTCAACTTTTGCAAGTTATCTAATGTGCAAACTTGTATTTAAACTGTGAAAATACTTGTACAACGTGAGTCATTTGGGTTTATTTGACCGCTGCTTTGTTCAAGGAGGGGAAACTTAAAAAAATAATCATGTAGTTGAAACCCAGCTATACTGCACACCCATTAAATAACGATGGGGTGTCTTTAGTGGGAGGCTTCTTCGTGTATGTTGTAATAAGGACCAGTGCAGCAGAGCAATCCTGCCAAATCCAAGTGCAATTATGCAATGAGTACCTGTATAAAAACTTCTTCAAAAGAGTTAATGAGGTTTTTTTATTTGATTGAATTCACATTTAGACTATAAGAGTAGCCCCAGTATGGCATTTGTCACACCCCAGCACAGATATATAAAGAACACCTCTGCCACAACTATTGAAACTGTAAGTGGACTGTAGACCAACAGCTCAAAGAATCATGTTATTTTTTCTTTTTTGTAGCACTACTGGGAGAAATAATATCGTCATCTAAGGCAGTTAGACACACCATTCAACCGTCTTAAGCACCACCGGTTTGGATCATCCAGTCGGCTGAGGGAAGATTATGAGGTGAGAGGATGTGCAAATATCTACGTGTCGAAGTCTTTTGCGATCACTGGCATCGATTTAGGCGATTCATGAGCCTTAAAACAATAGTAAGAGCCTTCCGCACGTGGCCTCTGCACATTCAGAGGATATAAAAACAATTTTATATTCCATTATCTTTTTATATGCCAATGCACGCCCCGCTGAGCACTGCTGTGATATGGTTTAGAGGACAGGACGAGGTCCCCTGCTTAGGAGATGGTATATTTGTGAGACTAATATAAGTGCACCCATTAAAAGGCAAGGGTCATTTGATGGCTTTCACATAGATGGTTAAGCTTGACAGGTGAATGTTCCAGTGATGTACACTGGCACAGTACAGTGCATTTAATTTTAAGTTAAGAGAAATGATTCATGCAACATTATGACTATATGTCTCTTCATTTTTATTGGATACATGCACAAAGCTTTGTATTGTGGAAAAACCTCATCGTCTAAATGTAAAATCAAACCAAAAATTCTTTATTTTACACATTTTTTTTGTTTTCTCGTAAAGTTTAATATATTCTACTTATCTATATCATTGATTATGTTAGAAAAACATACTGTGAATCTTTAACTGCTCAGATTTCATGTACACGGTAGATTTGTTTCAGTGTATTTGTGCCATCAGCTACATTTTAGATGCCTGCATTGCCGCCTGAACCAAAACAGGAATGGATCACTGCTATTTTCAAGTGTCATTCATCTTTTATTAAAATGGCATTTCAACATCGAGCTAATACACAAGGGCACAATCGATCTGCTGGCTGCTGCAGAGCTGCAGCTCTCACTCAAACTGTCCTGCCAGATAAACTCAAGACTTTGGAAGTTTTTCGACATACATTAACACTTTTAAACAAGCCTATAGCTCACAGTCTTCACCATTCTTTACCTTTAAACTGAGATATTCTTAACACTCCTCCCACTGCCACCTCATCCTCCATTGGTTCTCCTTTGCTGGTATTTTTAATGTTATAATAGGGCTACATATTCGACAGAAACCCTGCAGAGAAAGACATGGATCACTGTCACCTTGACCAAGCTAAGAGCCTAACCTCGGTGCAGGGAGCTGCCCCGGCTTCTTCCCCGTGGACACAAACCCCAACCTGCTTTCAACATGAGCCTACCTAACAAATTAGAGCTACATTCTTTGCTGTCCTCGTGCTTCAGGGGAAAAAAAAGGAAAACACAAAGGAATAACTGAAATATAACAAAGGACATGTGAACATGTGGTAAAGGACTGTTGGATGGACCAGTTGGCTATATTACTGCAGCACAGTGGAGTGTTTGAATGAGAAACAGAGGCACTAATATAACTGAATATATGCAGGCTTTAGTTGGAAGAAAGGAAAAAAGAAAAAATAACTACAACTTATATACAAAACAAATATGTAATTGCTGGAATTATGTGTGATGATATCATCAGAGGCAATTTCTCAATTACCAAGGGATATCTGAACAGGATTTCTACAGTCAAGCTGCTCACATCCAACAACCAGCCTTCGTTTAAAGGAGGATTTCCTGGACATCCTTTCAGACGGTCCCAAAGGAGGAGGAAATGATACATTGAATTAAATCCCCAAAGAAATTTGTCAAAAGCTGGTTTAAATCTGAAGTCCTAAGGTAAATAAAATGAGGCATTCTGCATTGGTATCAACTGTGACATCAATTTAAAAACGAAAAAATAAACAGAAAATGTCTCTCTTATACAGGGTCTTTGTCTGTGTACTATGTGAATAGAACAAACATTTATTCACAAATCCAAATTAAAACATTTAAATCCATTGGAAACTTACAATAAAATAGCTATTCAGAAAATAACTCACAACAGTAAAGATTAATCACTAATAAAAGTGTAAATATCAAGGCAAAATTCTTAATGACAAATAATAACTCACTCACTCTGAACAAATTATAATTATGCACATTTTGATATAACAAGTTCAATTAAATCAGCTTTCACCATCAATTATATTGATATAAACACAACATCCACGTGCAATATGCATTACTTTGGTTCTTGGTTTGCATTCAGATCTACGCAAGCCGACACGACAAAGCAACATAACACTTCAGCTAGCAGGCAGCAGAGCTACTGAGCTCATTACACTTACATGCAGTCACTCATACCAACAACAGCTTAGCGGCAGCAAAACCACTGACAGTGGACCTTGTCCAAAGCTTAATCCTGAGTTTTCTCCCATTCCCAGTGTCATTTCTGGAAAATCTGAGCATGACACTTGCAACTTGATCTTTTAAGGAATGTGTAATAGCGTAATATTTCCTGCCAAACTGTGGGAGCGTTTCAGGTCATCTGGTTGACTCAATAGTTTTAGAAAACATGAGGACTTCTTAGGTTGTGACATTTCTTAAGGAAGTGTTTTTCCCCAAACAGTTCTAACAGCTGTTCTTTAATCTGAATTGTTTTTTTTTTTGCGCAGGTTACTGTTTTTCCGATAACATTTTTATCCATTCCTGCTTTTATTCATTAGACTGTTAATATTTTAATTCTGTTTGACATTTAATTCCACCTCAAGTTGTTAATGAATTCTCTTTTATGATTTATAGCAATTTTATCCCTGTAGTATATATTTTCTTATTTGCAAGCAATATTATTATTTATTGATTTTTTTTAAAGTGTGCCCTATACTTGCATTGTGTATTTTTAGTTACTGCAGGACTTTGGGTTTTTTTCTTCTGGGGAATCCAAAGGCCACTTATCTAAGAGCCTTCCCTTTTCAATCAGATGCAGACTAGTACTTCTTTCATAAGATATAACTTATTTCCTTAGACTACAGTGATTAAACTTTCTCGTGTCCCTTATGTCGGCACTGTTGCTAGCCAGTGTATCCACCAGTGGGCAGGGCAGAGTTCAGAGTTGACTTCTGCATTTTGACGTCAGTTTCAAACAATAGCATTACATAGCGACGATGGAGGAGATAATGAGAATGTCCTTTCTCAGTAAGAGACAAAAAGAAGCAGCGCAATAGATGGTGGTGGTCTGTGAGGCCATTAAAACATTGTGGCTTCTTCTCATTCTTTGTTTCTTTAATGCGTTGCAAGTTATCTATACTGCTCAACACTACCTTCTCAGTGTCGGGTGGTACTACTCTGTTTGCTACGTCAGGGTACCCATCCGTAAGGGCCCCGAAAACTGACCAAATTACACACATAAAGGACGCAGAAAATGGACAAAAATCTTTAGTAAAGAGCAGAAATGAGCCTTAAGTAAGCACCAAGTCCATATAGATGAATTGAAATGAGTTTGGAAAATGTGGTGATGGTGACATTTCTGTGGAATTCTTCAGTGGAAATTTAAACCACGCAGATTACCAGGACTTATTTCCAGGAATTTTTATTATCCTGAATTTTATTTTAACCAGGTAAAATAATGTTACTAGTAGCGGTAGTTACTTGCAATAAAAAGAGTTCGGAGATCAGCTCGGATTGGAAATTCTTCCCAATCAAGGCCAATTGGATAAGTTGAGATGTTTACATGACACATTTTCATTCTGATTTTAAGTTTGATTGGATCAAAAGTGCTCCATGTGTCCAGCCTGTTTATAGTATCTTTAGCCTTATTGGTGTACCCCAGGGATCAACCATAGAGCCTCTTCATTTCTGTCTCCATGTCCATAGATCTAATCAACTTGCTTCAAATGCAAATTACCACTTTTATCTTGATACTCTGTCATCTGTAAAACATGTTTTAAAGCACATTGTAAAACAACCACAGCTGACCAAAAGGTTGTGAGCAACAGAACTGCAACAATGATGGAAAGTTTAAGTAGCAGTAAAAAACAAACATGAGCTCAGTGTTATTCTCATTTTCTCAATATTTAATGTTTGAATATTGTTAGTTGTGTTTGTGAATACAGCCAAATGCAATGCAATCAAAAACTTTCTTTGTTTTAGGTTAATTCATAAACCAAGTGCGAGTAGCTACAATTCTAAATATATTCACACAGCGCTCCTTATAAATCACATTCAACGTTTGGAAATGCTGGTAGGCACGTTTAAATAAATGAATGAATGAATGAATTAAAGTAGTGTTTATAAACTAGACTGCTGATATTAAGATCAATTTGCAGGGACAATAAGAACGTGTACCAGAAAAAACATTTAGTAATTGGGCATCTCTATGTAAAGCTAGTATGACAAAAACAAGCAAGTGAAAACTGTACAATTCATTCTGGACTTTATGGGAAAAAAGTGGAGGGATGGTTGAACTGGGGTAATGCTGACAACCAGTACCAATATGAAGATTTGGTGCAGGGTCCTCTGGACGAGACAACTGGCACTGTCTGACATCCATATAAAAAGCATCCAAAAGTCCAACTTTGAGCTGAATAAAGCTGTAGCAACCGTCTTCAGTGCGAGAGGAAGAACTTCAACATAAAAAGAGCCATTTTTACCACATTAGTTTGGAAAGGTTTTTGTCAAGGTGGGAACTAAGAAAGCTGAATGTACAAGAGGTGAAACATGCTCAAACGCCAAAGAATTTCAGTCTAATTATGTTGCTCTTGCAATGAAATTGCAACAAGATGATTCACCAGGGAGAAAAGCAATGTCAGAGATAGTTTAAGAACAGCAGCAATAACAGAACAGAAGTCACGCTTTAATTTGAAAATAGAAACATTGAGAAAAAAGGTGGGTTTAATATTAGAAAAATAAAAAAAAATCTAAAATTGAGCAGTGATTTAAAAGAGAAATGCTTTCATGACAACAGGACAAATCCAATCTGGCCTACTGCTATTGAAGAATAAGGAGAGCTGCGTTTTCCATAACATGAATTTGCTCTGAGAGCTCTTCCAGTCGTACAAGTGCCCTTAAGTTTCTCTCTCAGTGAAACCTTTTCAATCAAGCCCCTGTCATCAAGCTTCACCCCTCATTAGTGGCCCTGCAGACCGACCACCACGAAAAACGTCAAGACTCCTGTTAATGAGCGCTTCTGTGACTCGGTCAGCAGCGGCTGGGGCCAGGTTTAAATTTAGAAGCTGATAATTATCTCAAAACTCGGCCTGAGAATGGTCAGGATGTAACAAAAAAATTCAATCACTTCTCGTCTTTCACGTCCACAGGATTATTATTTATTTATATTTTCCTTACTGGTCTGCAGGGTCTCTTATTTCAATCATTTTTCTTAAAAGTCTGAGCTTTTAAAAGGATAATTAAAATCAATAGTGTGGCAAAGCTCAGCATTCCCAGTGTGGATATTCAACGGTGCAGAGCATAGTTGGGATGCAGCTCCAGGCCTCTCTGTTAGATCACTGAAGGTCTATTTAGTCATTCTACAGGGAGGCTTTCTTCTTCTGTCTTTTTTTCCTTTTATTCTTTTATTCTCTGTCTACCCCCTCCTCCCATTTTATTTTTTTTTTAGCACTGAATCTGAGAAAATGATTGGCAGATGACTCCTGGGAGAAAGAGCTTGGGCCTTTTCCTCTCTCACAGCTCACAGGATCATGACACCCAAACACTGACAGGCAAAGGCGATGAGCGCACACACACACACACACGTACACACACACACAAAATCATTATGAAAGCACAGAACACCGAAGGAAAAAATAGAGATACACAAGCATAAAGGAGCAGACACAAGCATCAGCTCGGTATATTTACAAAAATAAAAGAAAGTGTTCTTTATACGTTCATTTTAAGTTTGAAATTAAAACGTATAAAGAACACTTTCTTTTATTTTTGTAAATAAAGCTAAAAGCTGTAACTCAATAGTCCACTTTAAACCAGAGTGTCAGGCAGATATCATTGTATCAAGCCTGTTGATTACTTTTAGCCTTATTGGTGTACCCCAGGGATCAGTCATAGAGCCTCTTAAGATCTATGCATGGAGAGACAGAAATTAACTTCTTTTAAATGCAAATTTCTCCAATCATAGGATGATACTTTGCCATCATCAAAAGATAAATTTTAAAGCTTATTTCAACCAACCAGTTAACCAAAGTGTTGTAAACATTACGAAACAAAAATACTAAAACAAGAGCAGAGAGAATAGTAACTATTAACCATCATCCTCTATCAAACACATGTAGTTTTAAAGCTGAGAGGATTTTCACTTTAAAAGAAGTTGTTTGTCCATTCAGAGACACCATAGTGGTGTACAAATATAGCAGCTGTCATGTATTTAGACTCATGTTTTTATTCTCAGAGGGAGTCATTTATATCGACTTGCCATAACAGTTGATTTGATAAAGTCATTAGATACCAATAGAATGTTTTTTTAAAATGATACATTATATTTTCTGTCATTGACCTTTGATTTTGTTGCATGCTGCACCTGTAATGTCATAGTTATTATGAACAATTTGTATCCCTTCCCTTGCTTCCATTATCAGGTAATTAGCAAAATCTCTCTGCCGTGAAAACATCTGTGAACCATCTCCAACAGAGGCATAAAAAAACTCCGATTAGATAAACTAAACACTGAAAAATGAAATTCTTCTTTCTAATACATTGAAATGAAGATAAAAGAACTCTTCAAATCTGTAAAACAACAATGCACCAAAGCTAGAAAATCCAGTTAATGCATCACTTCTCTGAAACCTCGTCGCACTTCTCCTCCTCATCACCTGCGGTGCTAAAAAAACAAAACAAAACCCATTGGGCTGTAAAATAAAAACTCGATGAACCTGCGGCCAGAAACAATGAAACACAAGTAGAGCCACTTGATTCCGCGACAATAACATCAAGCATCTGCTGCCATTGTAATCACAACTCTTAGAGGGAAGTCAAGGGTCCTCCGCCAGCTGAGCTCCTGATGAGCCGTTATTAGACAAGATGAGAGAGAAGAAACTGAAGTGGGTGAAGGGGTTGGGGGGGGGAAGAATAATATTAAAGGAAATCAAAAACTTTAAACGGGGCCAGAGGGAAATGCTACACTAATCAACTCCACTCTGCTGAAATTAGATAAATTAAGCTCTCTACTAGTGATTAATTAAACCAAGAGATTTAAACTAATGAGGCCACACGGAGAACTGTGTGCGCATGCATGCATGTTTGTGTGCATGTACTTGGAACGTGCACATCCAAACATGGAGGAGCACGTTGGTTACAGGCTGCAGACGCCGTGGTTGAACTTGTGATCTCCACATTCAAGCCGAGCTCATTAAGTGGCCCCAAAAAGAGATGGTCTTAAAATAGCTGAAAGAAAAGAATACCTGCTAATGCTTTTTTTGGACCTGTGGGATGAGAAACCGTTTACTCTGGAGGACAGTGAAGAATAAAACTGCTGTGTTTTAATGTGAAATTTCTCATAAATGCAAATATTTAATAACAATGCTTTGCTGAAAGGAAGCAACGGCTTCCCCTCAGGATGTTACTCGTACAGTAAGCAGCAGGTGTTCCTGTGGTTTGAGGATGAAAGGAGTATGATGGTCTGCTGAAGGGGGCAGGAGAACCAAAAGACATGAATTTTATTTACTTTTACCTGGAGGCTTTAAATATGCTTTTATTCATATTCCATTTACTAAATCTGCATATGCATATTAGGGCTGTTATGTGATGCTAGTAGTTGAGTTGTTTTGTTCTGTAAGTGGCATTAAATTAAACTTTGGACTGTCTACCTGCCTTTAAAGAAGAAATACCGAGCAGTAAAAGATCAGACTAGCAGGCTGAATAACATTTGTACTTCCTGTATATACAATAATGATGCTGTATATCCCACTAATGCAAAACTGAGATGCTATGGGTATTTCATCGTATGCTAGCGATAATAAAAGCTGAATATTTTATATCTTGATGGTGATTTTGTCTGTTCTAGATGAAAGAATTATGTTTTAAACTGGTCAGTGTGATCTTATGACATATTTTCAGTTTGTTTGCAGACAAATATGTAGAAATTTCACAATGTAGTCTTAGAAGTTGTCCAATTCTTAATTCTCTGTCCTATTTAACGGCTCCGTGCTGCAGATGATGTTTCCGTTCTGTTGATATACGGCAATATTTTCAGTAATAGCGTTATGATGTTGCAGCTCTTTATTTTGATAAAAACCCATGTGTAAGGATAGAAGAGGGGTGATATTAAATCCCTGCCCCTATAGATTGCCTTCTGATGATGGTTACGCTTAGCAGTTAAAAGTACCATTAGGGTCAAATTAACCCCGTTGAGCCCTGTGCCTGCTTTAGGTGTTTGCATACCCATAAAGACAACTTTTTAAAATCTAGTAAAGGGGAACACTTGTGAGATTTATTAAGATATCTAAATATCAGTATATGTGTTACTAGAGGAAATAAATGAAGATGGCACATAGCACAAATGAAAAAAAAAGCCAGGATTGACTAAATAAAACCCTTTCAGGAAGAATGTGATTATCCCTTAGGAATGATGCAATGAATGTACCTCTGAACATCTATTGATAGCACAATATATGAACATTATTTCGGCAAAGATCAACTATGATAAAGTTTTAGCACAGATTGTTCTGGCGAGACAAACTAGTTCGGCACCATCTGTTCTGCAAGTCCTCAGGTTTTAAAAAGTTACTGAACAAGATCAGGTTTAGACATTTAACATGGTCAGGGTTAGAAAACTACACTCCGTCATTGAACGACAGAGTTAAATTCTCATTTGTTGCACTTTCTGTTTCAGGATATGACACAATTCAACATTTTCATTTCACAATTTTTACGCTTGGATTATGAAACTATGATAAACTGGATTTGTGGGGGAAAAGGTTCCTATTTCATAAATTCTGGTGGCCTGACTGGGCTGACAAGGGGGTCATACTTTAGACAGTAACAGAAGTTCAGAGACTGCAATTGCAACGGTCATGCAACCACAGAGGACAAAGAAATACTGGCAGTGTTAGAATATCAGGATATTCATCCATGACAACACTGATTTAGACCCTTCAGCATCACTGGTTTCGATGCGGTGCTGTTTTTACGATGATGCTATTGACAAAGTATTGACTGCAATCAAACCCCAAACCTAGAGCAATCGAATAGAAGATGCCAAACAAATAGGGCCGGAGTGAGAGAAACCTCTAAGACATTTCTTTGAGCTTGGAACTATTTCTTCTAATGCAATATTTTATTTTCATCAAGACAATGTGTCTCTCTCCAGCTGTCAGATGCTATGGGTGCGCAGAGACAGCAGACAGAGTAAAGGAGGAGGGGTTGCAGTGCATGTAAACATGCAATCCTGGACTTGTCACTGAATATTGAATTGTTGGGTCTCTTAATTTGTTGGCAAGCTATGTATAAAGCAATCCAATGCATCGCCGACAATCCAGAGATGTCAACCTCTCACTCTGCTTCACTTTTATTCTATATTTTTCTTCTTTCATGACTTATATTATAACATTATGATTTCTTCTCTGGTAAATGAATTCTAACATTTTTTTTCTGTCTCTTTGTCTGCCCCCCCATACCATAGAAGGTTCCCTTGACCTTGTGCTTTTGAGTTTCATTGTGCCTCAATCCTGTACATTCAGCCGCCGGCCGATGGAGGCAGATGCCCGGAGGTTTTACCTTTGAAAAAGGGAGGTTTCCTCTTCCTCCATCACCAACCGGCCCGATGCATTCTCAGGACAGGGGACTGAATAAACTGACGATTTGATGCATTTTGGAGGTTTCCATGACAATTTTACAGTACATTCTATTAATTAGACAATAATTATGAGATAAATTGTCTCTCTGTTCAGTGTGAGTGTAACATATTATGAACTGATGCTATAAAAATGAATTGAATTCAAATCAAAGAATTAAATTTAGACCTTCTATCATGCTTTGACCAAAAAAGACAGCATGAAAATTAATAGCGAACAGCTTTAGGTTTTTTTTTGTATACACACAAATGGCACTATAGCAAGCATTTGATTATTTCTTTACTTCGATATTTAGCACTGAAAGGCACAGTTAAAGTGCACTGACCAATTATGTTAGAAAGGGACACAACTCAGCTTGCAGCCCTCTAAAATTTGACAAGTATTGTCATCATGCAATCTACACACGTCAAACATGATGTCATAAACGAGTTCATTAGCGTGTCACACAGCGCGGTCTGCATGATGTCTAAAATTGCAGTGTGGAGCTGCTTGTAGGTTTATTGCACTGAATGCTGAACGGCTTATTAAAGTGTGTTCAGCAGGGAAAGCTTGCTGGTGCTTCAGAGCTCTAAGACCATTAAGAAGTTCCACACTTAAGGTCATTCTACTTTTAAAGACAGCCATCCTGGGAATATAACCACCAGCACCAACTCTGAATGTACCAACACTAACTGCTGAAAAGTCTTCTTATGGTGTACAATATGATCTGGGACACAGAATAGAGTCATACCACCTGGATATACCTTTCTTGTTTGTGGGGATGTCAGAAGTCGCTTTTTTTATTTTACTTTTTGTAGACTGGGTTTGTAAAATAAAAGAACAGTGCTGACTGCAGGTTCTGTGTCCTATTTCGGTGCTCAACTATTTATGAACTTCTACAGAGTTAGATGCAATTGAAACTGAATCTGTGCAAGAAACTTCACTTTATATTTTAGATTCTGAGGAAGGTTTGCTCATTAAAGAGCATGCTGGGAAGTCTTTTAACCACAAGAGTGTTCTCTTCCAGGCAGGCGGGTTTGTTGGTGTTTTGAAGATGCGTGGAGATTCCTATGTGTACAACTTGGCATCAAAAGATGTGTACATATTTGCAGCCTAGTCTTAAATTAGCCTCTACAACCAGAAATACAGAGACATTAATTAATAGAATCAAATGCAACTAAATGAAAGCTTTACAGAAATTTGTGTGTTTAATTACTTCGAAGTGCAGGCTCCAAAAAACACCAACAAACCACGAACTACCACAGAAGTAAACAGGTGCCCTCATACAATCCCTTCTACTGTCAACCATGTCAAATTCAGGGTGAATTCAGGGCTTTAAAGCCTCAATAAGTTGGTTCTCTTTATCCAATCACTGCACCTTTAACTCAACCTAAACGATTCAGAAGTTCGGCTATTGACAGACTAAATACAAGAAACAATATTCCGATTTGATAAAGAAATGCTTTCACTAAAATTATAATTCACTGTTTAACTTTCTCCCCCCCAACCATCATGTAACATGAAATAATTTATTCCATTAAGTTATTTAATTTGTGGAGAAAAAGAAGGGAGCTATGGACGTAATTATTATAGCTGTCAGTTCTGAGGAGGACTGTTTTGCTTCCTTGGTTTTGCATATCATTTGCATATATTCTAATTATCAATGTTTTTGTTGTTTGTTTTTTTAAAGGAAAAAAAAACTTACAAGACTGCAATGTCCTTCTGGGATAAATAAAGTATTTCTCATTTCATTCATTCTTTTCATTCCCGCTGAATTTATGACCTTCACCCCCCCCCCCCCCTCCCC
>JAOXYM010000019.1:18712602-18726907 GCA_028567055.1 Leptatherina wallacei
TAGTCGGGGGGAATCGAACCGCCGACCTCCTGTTTAGTAGACGACAGCTCTATCCACCTGAGCTACAGCCGCCCAAATGAAATGAAATGATCTCACAACCCCCATGAGGGTCTGGACCCCAGTTTGAGAACCACTGTTCTAGCAGATGGTTTCCTGCAGGAAAAAGACTCATCCCCGTCTCCTCGCAACCAGTCGCACCTCGTCCACACTGCAGCAGGCGTCCGGGAGCTTGCCGGGGTGGACGGCCGTATATTTTCATCCTATTCCATTTTTCTCCTGCTGAGTTGATCTTTTTTTCTTTTCTTTTGATAGAGGTCATCTCTTCTTTTCCAGGTAGTTTTGTTTGGTTTGTTATTTTGGCCTTGGCCCGCCCTGAAGTCAGCTTCCTGGGCTTCGTCTGTGTATCAACTAAACTTGTTTAAATCTCCACTATGTCTTTGTCTCCGTCTTTGGGACATGAAGAAGATGAGGCATCTTCATGTTGCCATGTAGTAATCTTTCAGACTTTACTGTGAACCAGCTATGATTTGTGCTGTGGACCAACATAGCTATTACACACTTTGGAGTGACTGTTTCGTAGCAACCAAAACCCAAGCCTACTCTATGATTTACTCTAAAACCCCCCAAACAAAAGTAGTAACAGAGCTCTAAAGGTACTAAATTCAAACGTTGTTCCTTGTATGAAGAGAAAGTTGTTGTTTGGCATTTTCATGAATAAAAACATGAAAACAATTTAATGAAACGTTCCAGATTATACAATATAATACAACTTTATTTGTAATGCACTTAAAAACAACAAAGTTGACCAAAGTCCCACAGTAAAATAATTAAAATAAGAGCATATAAAAGACAATTAAAATTAAAAATACTATAATAAGATAAGATAAAATTATTAAAATAAAACTAATCAAGCTAAAATCTGAATCTAAAATCAGATCAAAGTGTCAAATAATCATTGTGAATAAAAAACCAAAGTGAACAGGTGGGTTTTAAGCAAAGATTTAAAAACCGATAGAGATGAGGCTCGTCTGATACGTAGAGGCAACTCATTCCACAGTTTAGGTGCTGCCACTGCAAAAGCTCGGTCCCCTCTGAGCTTCCTTTTAGTCCTTTTAGTATTATAAATGTAGTTGAAAGTATTTAAATCGGAGTTAAGATGGATTTATAGTCGCGCGGCGGTACTGGTCTGGTGTAGCGGACGTTGTTGAAATGTGCTCTCGCAGGGTTACGCCGTCACGTTGCACTCCTCTTCTGAATTGGAAGGTGGCGGTAGGGCCGGAACTGGCTGGTAAGCTCCACAAGGCGGAGTTCCAGCGGGTGTTTCCTGTTTTAGAACAACAATGGCGGCCGACATGCATCGTAGAAGCAAACAAAGGAAGAATTCTTCTATCAAAAATTTTACAGCGTAGACAAATTACAAACGCCGGCTCAAATTCAGTGAGAAGATCCAGAAATGAAACGCATAATCACAAACTGACCAATCACAAGGGAGCATTTCCGGGGTGCTCGTCAGGTCTGGAAGAGGCGATGCCGTAACCATCCTTCTGAAGAATAAATCCAGCTTTAACCCCTCTTCCAAAGAAATAGTGAATTGATTGATTGGCTCCGTTAGGAAACTGCCAGCCACACTGGCTGCTGATCAAAAAAGTTTATTTTGAGCCCTGATAAAGAAAGTAAAGGAGTTGCTCCTTATGTTTGGTTTGCGGTGTTAAGAGCTCAGAGAGATGACCTGATTGAATTTTAAAGCCTTGCCTCCTCTGAAAAGGATAGCGTGGTGTTCAGCTGGATAACAAAAAGGTTGTGTGCTGGAGCTCAGGAGGAATTCTGATGTGATCTTAAAAACAAAACAGATAAAAATTCTGATAAAAAAGGAGAGGAAGCTGAGGGGGTAATAGGCTAAATTCGGTATTAGTGATGCATCTCTGCTCTGAAAACAGTTCAATTATTTTTTTTAACTTTGAGGAGTTCAAATCTGTTAAAAATCAAAAGAGTTAAATTGTATTTAGATGGAAATAACTCTGAGAAAAAAAATATTTATAGGTAGAAAGAGATTGAGAGGGGAAAAAAAATCATCGCAGCAGGATCTCTCCACCAGGGGAGGAGGAAGGATGAGATCAGCAGCCGGGCCGGTGTTCAATAATTCAGGCTGCTCTGTTCCTCACCCCTGCCCGTTTCACAAAAACATAACCAACTCACTTCCAAAATCCAGCTTTGGCTCATGCTCCGCCATCAGGAGACACAATGGCTCTGTGGAGCCTTTTTAGCTTTCATTACCACGACATCACGGGGTCATGGATGTGGTTTCAGCTCCGGCAGGGATGAATTCAGGGGCGGGCGATCAGAGAGGTGAGCGACTTTGGATTTGACACACCTCTGCCCTCCGGCTCTGTCAGCCGATTTAGAATTACGGCTTGTTGGTTGCAGAACATTAGCTGATTACTTCACAAGCTCCATTTAAGCTGTGTTTTATGGCCTGCAATAAGCCTAAATCATTGCCGTAATGCTAGTCTAATTTTACATAATGACTGTTTTTGCTTTTCTACATGCAGCTGAGGTCTGCAGGCATTTTCATGTGATAAAATGCAGCTAGTCTGACAACTCAGCTTAGATCGAAACACTAAACAGCTGTTTTGTTTTTATTATTGAGGAAATGGCAAAATTACACCTGTTCTTTTAGCATAAATAAAAAACAGATGGTAATTTTAATTTAGAAAAATAGACATTTACGTGCTTCTGCTCATATAACGGAAGTGTTTGTTGTTGTCTATACCTACATTGTCTTGTCCACTAACTTGGTTGTGTTTCTGAATAAGAGCTTTGTTTCTATAATGATCCAGATTAATTCACATGCAACAGCAGGGAGTTTATACCATGTACAGTGCACAACAAAGAAGATTAAGTACCACGAGTGTCTAGCAGACAAATCCGAACTGAAAAAACACTCAACACTTGCATAATTGTTGAAGCAAACATCAAATCAAACTGTCAGTTTGCAGCAACACGAACACAACTGGCTGCCTGGTTTCATTCCCTGCGGGCGTATTTTTCTCCTCAGACGAGGAAAAAACAAAAAAAAAACAAAGACCACTGTGAGAATAACCACTCGCTAATTTGAAAAGCAAACCAAACAGCGAACACGACTGACTTGATGACAGCTGTCAGTGTGACAAGAGGCATTATCAGGTGGGATTGCAATTGTTATGCTGGAGGCAGCCAGGCGGTGTCCAGAAGGGATTTGAGGGGTGGTGGTGGGGGATGGGTGCGTTTGGTGGATGTCACTCAAGCATATATCGTGCTTCTAACAGGCCTTTATGCTTTCACTGATAAATATTCAGAATGTTAAAAACTTAGAACAAGTAAGAAAAAAGAAGGGGGAAAAAAGCCAAAAGCAATCATATAACA
Source organism: Leptatherina wallacei (assembly GCA_028567055.1). Classification (NCBI taxonomy): domain Eukaryota; kingdom Metazoa; phylum Chordata; class Actinopteri; order Atheriniformes; family Atherinidae; genus Leptatherina; species Leptatherina wallacei. The sequence continues at coordinate 18,716,005 of JAOXYM010000019.1, forward strand.
AGGGTAAACAATGGAAGGTGGCAACATGTTTAATTTTCTTATGTAGAGCAATTGCTTCAGGGAATAAACATGGTGGTTAAAGAAGAAAATTGGGTTTGCCATTTTTGACAAATGCTTTAAGTTTGTCATGTTAAAGAGCACAGGGATGAGAGCAGGGATGCTCCATCTGGAGTAGTTTTACTGCTGAAGGTGGTTAAAAACCAGTCACCAGATTTCCCCTACAGGGACGGGGAAAATTGGACATAATTGGAAAATACTTTATTTATCCCCTGAGGGAAGTTTTAAATCACGATATGATTAGAATACAATATCCGTCAGTGGATAAAGATAAGATAGTTGCCAATATTCTTCCATGATACAAGTTTAATTCGATTCAGGATCCAGTGATCAATATAAGATATCACAAGCTGATTTAAAGCCCCCCTTACTGAACTTTCACAGATATTCGCACTTCGGCGCCCCCCAAACGACGGCTAATTCAGCATCCATCTTGCACCCTGTCTCATCTCTGAGCTCTCCCCAGCCAGTAAAAGTCAGCTCAATGTTAACTCTCGCTCTGTCTCTTTCTCTTTATTTTCGTCGTTTCCTCTGATAATGTCCTCTCGTGTTTCGGTGCACATTCAAAACCAGCCAGTGTGTTGAAATCCAGTTGCTAACTCGTTATACAATGCTGTAAAGGGATGTGCTGGGATGGAAAAAATAAATAAAACTGTTAAAGTGTGGTTTCTCAGCCTCGGGATGCTGCAGAGCAACAACGGCTCCAGGAATAATGAACGTCAGAACAAGTCAGAAGCATGAGTTTTAAAGTCGGATAGTTATGTAGAGCTAATTTAATACAATCAGTTCCAGTCATAGAAAATAAATAGAAACAATTCATGTTTTTTTCTCGAGTCTTACAAATTATTACTGTATCCCTGTTTGATATTTATCATTTGCATCGGCAATATTGGCTTGTTGACCATTGAATTGATGTATTGATATAAATCACTATACCTTTTTTTTAATCTTTATATCTCTTTCTGTTACTTTTTAGTTTTTTAGATACTGTTTTCTCTTGTTTGGCAACAAAGCTACTGCAGGTTTAGAAAATGTCATTCCAAGGACTCCATGAAAACCCCGAAGTGATCAGATCATGTTTGCTTTTCAAAGAACAAACAAACCTAAATCACCTGGAGCTCTGCTGTCAACTTCACTCAAAAGTGCACATTTGAAACTCTCTCACAGCTTTTGACATTAATGGACCATGTAAAACCAGAGATATGATATTAGAACTTATTACAAAAATATTTACTGTATCCATATGAAGGAAAAATCAAAAGTATTTGAGAGCCAGAATATTAAAAAAAAGTGTTTTTAAAAATGCACCATTACAAACTTTTCCATCTATAGTGTTTTACACAAAAAGGATATCACCAATAGGAGCTTACTGCATATTGAAAAATTACATGACAAAAATACAACATGTAATGTAGTCTGTTGGGTTGTTTTAGAAGTTGTTAAACTAACTCACAATCAAATGTGTGCAAAGTGGAGCCAACACTTCCAAAAGTAGCAGCAGGTATTGTAAAAGATGTGAGGAACAAAACTAAATTAAAAGTCCACATGCAGGCAGGGTACGCAGTGCTTTCTTATATTGAGGTTGGCAGTGTGTGTCTGCATGCATTACCTTCAGGTTTTATACAGGACTTAGTAAGTTAGGGAAGCAATCAGCCGGTAAAAGTGAAAGATAAATAATTTAGAGTTGTAAAGATGAGGAGCACATGTCCACTTCCCCGATCCCCAGTGGAAATTTCACACTAGACCACGCAGGAAGAAGCAATGTCCATAAACTGGACAAGGTTAAAAAAAAATCAACTTTAACAACAGTGTGTTGCTTTGGTGTGGTTGCAAAGGCTACAACACGACAGAACAAGCTAACAAATTACATCCAATCCTCATTTCTAAAAAAAAGTTTGAAAGTTTTGTAAAATACAACAAAAACTCAAATCGGTTATTTCTGAATTTATTTGAACCTTCAAAGTCGGGTTCAAGAGCTCCGCCAAACCATCACAACTCTCTCTGATAACAGCCTGGATGCTCTCTCATCTGACACACAGCAGACTTCAGTTTTTCCTTAAAGCAGCTGAAACGTGGACTCGTTTGACCACGGAGCACATGTCCACTGTCTTTTTGTCCATCTGAAATGAGCAGGTGTCCAGAGAACTCTGCACAGAATAAATAAACTTAGCACATAAAGTAAGGCGATTTTGGTTTGGTATATTATTTCTTTGTTGTAACAATGAGTCTTTTACTGTTAGAAAGTCTGTATGTTTCCCTTTTAAATGGCTTCACATTTGTAAGGAAAATGCATTTGTGGGATGAGCAGCCGAGGTAAGTATGCTCGTGAAAAGCTAGCCAAACAGCTTATAGACTCTTGTTTTGAGCTTCTGGGACCCCAGGTGCTGACAATGAGGTGCCTGATTAGCGGCACTTGTGAGCATAGACCCTGCTAGAGGGATCGTTGGGGTCGTAGAGTCACTGTGGAGAAAACACAGCTAAACCAATAGGGTTACAGCTGTTAGTGGAGGCGTTGAAACGGTGTGAGGTGGCATCTCCCTCAGGGGAAAAATAAGGCTCGTCATCACTGGAGGGAATTTTAATGCAGAGATAATAAGATGAGATTCAGCAACCAGCAGCAATCCCATATCTCCACAGAACATACCGAACTATATCCTCCAAGATGGCAACGTAAGCCCCCACAGAGCAGGGTTTTATCAGAGACCACCGAGATGGAATGAGCAGCCTACAGTGGGATCGGTTTGGGTGTGCTATTCATGCCAGAGTGATGGAGATCCCGCAGCAGTGTTTGACCACGCTGGTTACCAGTATGAGGAGGAGGTGCCAGGCTGTTGTGACTGTGGTTCTTCCTCATGCTACTGAGGTTCCTGATTGTTTACTGAATACGTTTTAGTCCCTTCATACTTCAAACATCCTTATCAATAAACCCCATCAAACAAGAGTCAATAGCCAAATAAGCTGTTTGGCATTAACAGAGATCTGGCAAGTTTTTAATGGGTGCAACACAAATACTCCACAAATGCATTTTCCTTACAAATGTGGCAGCATTTAAAAAGGACATGAACAGGTTTTTCAACAGTATACGATTTATAGCCAAGAAGAGTTGTTACAACAAGGAAATAATCCACCAAACACTAACTTCCTTCATTTTTCTGCTAAGTTTGTATGGCATCCTCCTTGTTTAATCCAGTTTCAGGTTCTATTTCTGGATGCAGCAGTAGACTGAGTAAAAATGGTTTTCCAAGGTCCTCTTAAGCCCATGTGGCTGTATTGATCATGGTGGTCCTAGAGGGCCTCGTAGGCCACGACCTCGCATCGGTGGTTTCTGTCTTTTAGATTTCCCACAACTTCCCGAATCTTTTCAGAAAATTCTGCTCTGTCGATGCTGAAAGACCAAAGATGTTTTTTTTAATGTTGCATTGAGAATTAGATTTTTTTTTCTTACCGAATTAATAATTCTCTAAGAGACTATTAATTTTCAGTTGAAAAGACTAAACCTTAGATGGCTGCTCCTTTTATACCCAATCCTGGCACCCTCACCTGTCAGTTCAAATGCTAACTTTAACTTTTCTTCATTATGCATTAACAGGAGCCACATTTATTCATTCAATTTGGACTCCCCCCCCCCCACTGAAATCGATACATCCATCTATGTGCTTGTTTACCAATAACAGTGAAAAATATTTTATTTTCTACCACAGAGACTTATGTAATTAGATTTAAATTTAAAACATCTGAGGCTTTATTGCTGGAAATCCGGTAATCGACCAGAATGACACTGTGAGCTTAGTGACCCATTTGCCTAGCAACATAAGAACCCAAATTACCACTACAGGATGGAATTATCTCAGTTATGCACACTTGAGTCAAACTAAAAAGGCGGCCTAACAAGGGTAAGCGCTGGTGAGGCAAAAGCCTGCGAGCGCCACCGGCCATATGCCAGCCTCCACCTACACTTCCCAGCAGGCGCTGCCCCATTGTAGCAGACCTGTTTGCTGACTGCTGCCAACATTTCACTGGCAGATATCTTCTGCAAGGAATGTATCCAGTCAGCACAACAGTCTAACACGTTTACTTCAGGAGCCTGTCTCCCTTTATTTCCCAACTGATCTGAAGTAGATTAAATGCTATTACTTATATAATTGTGCAGTGATGGTTTGAAGTGTTAAAATTGAGAAGAATACCAAAAAAACCTCTATTTATAATTTTATCAAGCATTTAATCTATTTCCCTTTTTGGCTCTAATAGTTTTGAGACTTTTGTCACCGATTATATATTTTTTAAAGATCTTTTTTTTTGCATGTGCGACATGTAAAGTCTGTGTGGCTATAATGGTCACATTAGAAATAAAGCAGACATACAACTTCCAGCAAAGAAGATTCAGAGGTGGAATCCAGTAGGCTGGCACAGCGAGCAGCTTACCCCGTGTTCTTATCACTTGGCAGAGCAAATATGAGTCGCTCGATGCCACATGGCACCCGGATACACAGCGACGCACAGTCACACACACACACCCCAACAAACACACAGATACATTTGCTTTTGTGATCTATTCCCCAAAGCACTTGCACAGGTTCAAAAGAGTCAGTTGCAATGAATCAGGGGCTTGAGGCCAGGATCTGCTCGGTTATATCATTAACATGAGGATGAAAGCTGGGAATGTGGATTTATTTACTTTATTTTTTGTGGCTATTCGAAATTCCATAATAAACAAAAGAGATCTTATTAAGGATTTAACTGCTTTTGCAGAAGTACAGTGCAGAATATTCAATGATATCTAATGAATGAATGAATTATACTTTATTGATCACCGAGGGGGAAAATCATGTAGCATATTCATCATGTAGAATATTAAATGAGAAAAGATCACTGTTTTTCCCCATTAATCTCCTATGTATCTATCAAATTTATTAACTGAAATGTCCCTCTCCTTTATATTAGCAGCTCATTATATTGAGAATTTATTCTACTTACTAGCAGAAAAAATGAAATAGTTTGGTCTAAAACTGGGTTAGTGTGTTTACCAAGATGCAACACATATTTTAGTAGCTCTAAGGCTACACAAAAGCATTTTGAGCTACATTCATCACCCAAGGCATTTTCACATGCCAACATTCACAAATCATCACCAGCCCAAACGTTATCCATCGCAACCATTTAAAAAAACCAGAAGTTTTCTTTTGTGCACCATTTATCAGAGCACAGCACTTTGTTTTATTTCAGAAATGTCTCCAAGAAAATACGTTTCAGGTTGGAAAAGTTGCAGGTTCCGTAGAGACGAAGGTATCTTTGGATCAGTAGATGCAGTTGGTTTCTCTGAAGCGACACACATGAAAACACGTCGCGCAGTGCGCCGCGTTTACAGAAGTAAACATGGATGATTCACGTGTTTGAGTATCAATTTGGAAGTACGGAAGTCGGAACCGACCAAATTATAAACCAATAGATGAATGAAATGATTTGATCTTGCCACGTTCCACTGGTGCAGAATTGTGACGTTTGTCTCACTTCTGTGACGTAAAAGTTGAATGAAAAGCAGCACTAGCATTCAGACTGAGGTCACTTCCACATAGATCGGATATGTATCCGATTTAGGACCACATATAAAAGAGACATCTTAGTAAAATTATGTCTTCTGTTTTATTTGGTCATCTGGTTGCAAGAAAATTTAATTTAATATTAAATATTGTGTTAACTACAGCATTTCATAGCAACACTGCTTTCATATTTCAGTCAAGGTTAGAAGTCTTAAGTCAGACAGGAATTGTTGAAGTGGCTCCAACCTCAGCTGCAGACACAGGGAGCAGGGGGGGGGGTACATTAGAGGAGCTAATTAGGATTATTAGCAGGATGTATTTTATTCAACTGGGACTTAAATTGGACTGTCGTTGTGGAGAGGAATTGAAAATGAGAGCAGAATTACAGACTGAGTGGGCTGAAACTTTTTAAAAAGCTGCTCTGTGTGTTGAGAGAAGCAGTGCTGCTAAACGTCTGACACGGTGGTTTCCGGTGATGCATGTATGATTCAAAATAATGAAGCCCAGTCTCCAGCGATGATGACGCTGATCATTATGTAAAACCACCTGATTAAGAATATTACAGATAAATAAAAAAAAGAATCAAGTTTGCATGATAGGAAAAATGTATTAATGATGACCAACGTTTAAAACAGTTTACTCAGATGCATTGATATGTCTTGGACACAGTTGTGGGCACATTTGATGTATTTGGTTGCAGAACCTTTGTGGATATGCAGAAGATTTCTACAGTTTTATGCCTTTTTTTCTGTAAAATTTGCAGGACTGTTTTTTGCAAAAGAAAATTTCAGCCCTCTCCAAAAGGTTTTCACTTGTATTTAGTTTAGTTGGCCAGTTCAATCCAATGGGAATTTAAGAAGTCCATATTTACCTTTAACCATCATTTTAAAGCAACACTACATCAGTTTCTGACCTTAAAACTGTTTTGATGGCACACTGATATCCATTATGCCCACTCCTGGAGCAGTTGTTGGACTTCACAGCTAGTTTTTTCAAGCCCATCATCACGAGACGGCTGCGTTTTGCTTCATGGCACCACGTCACCTGCCAGCAACCATATATCAACAGATTGGCTGTTTTGAATGAGCACCATGGCAAACCTCACAGGACATTATCGGTAGAAGCGTGGAAAAGAAAAAGAAAGAAAGAGATAAAAACTACAAGAGGCAACATCAGACTGACTTTTACTGGCTGTAAAGAGCTCAGAGAAGAGACAGGGTGCAGGACAGATTCTGAATAAGCTGTCAGGTGGTGCCGAAGTCAGTAATGTGCATTTAAATTATAAGATTAAATTAAAGTTACAAGCCAATACCTTGTACTCTAAAATGCCTTGATAATGTAACATTCAGCACTCACACCATAGAGCCACCAACGTGTTTAACTGGTTTGTGTACAGGTGACAAAATAACCATAAAGAAAAAGAAAAGCCAACCAAGAATGCACTGCATGCCCAAAGCTCTACTTTGATTTTATTTGCACAAAAACTCAAAAAGACTGAATTATATACAAATGTTTCTTTCAACACTTGATGTGTTGCAGCTGAAACAATCACATAGTTGCTTGTTCATACCCCTCAATTCAACCTATGGGGCTATCGCTGCCTCTAGAAACAGCAGGAGGGGATTAGGATGTATGTGAACATTTCAAAGCAGACATCGTTCTTAAGTGTTAAGTGTTTTCTTTGAGAAGATAGAAAATCCTCATGATGAAAAAAAAAAGGGGGGGGGGGAGGGGGTAATGCAGTAGTACAAGGAGGCTGATGAAAACCTTATGAGTCTAAACTAATTACACTCCCATAACGCCACACTGAACAAGAAAAGCACAAGAGAAGAGAAATGCATCAACTATGTTAAATCTGATATTGATTTAATCAGCAACTGCTCTAACATTGTCTGTCTCAGTATTTTCTCATATTCTCGTAAACAGTAAGAGTGATGGCGACACAGTGAGCCGGCTAATAATACAGATAGAATAAAGCCATTGATGTGATTCGATGGGATTCAGGCGAGAAGGGGACAACACGCCAACCCTCCCCGCCACCGTGTTTGCAACTTGGCATGTTGCCTTTATGTTTACAATAGGGGGGAAGAGTCTGAAACCCTGCTGAACATCGCTGAGGGAGAGCCCTCAACCTGACAACATGTTTCCCAGAGTATCAGCCATTGCCTGGCACCTCAAACAAAATCATTTCATTTCCAGCCTGTGATGTGCAGACATATGCATTTCCATGCCAAGCTACTCAATCACTCACTGTCCTAGCCAACATATCGAAAAGATTACTCACTGCACCCTTGTCACATAACACTTCTCTGAGAAGTGCCTGGCACTTTGTGGAAGATACTATGAATGTCTTTGCAACCCAGACAGCGAGACCAAATATAAAAAAAGAGTGAGAACCAGTTTAGCAGCTTCAGGAAAAAAAACAACTTACTAATTAGAGAATCAGTGGACTGAGACAGACAGCACCGCCTGAGTGGATGGCTTAGGAAGGGATAGGTTGAAATGCCAAAAGTCTGCATCCTTGCAACCTGAGGCCAGAGTCCATCAGACACCACAGGTCTACAACCAATTTCCAAATGTTCCTGCTGCACTGCCTCTGGATGATAAAATGCTAACCATCTCAATATCCATGACAGCATTTTGCTAACTACCTTCCCTCCAGTTAAATTCAGCCTCTCGTGTCTTTTTCCTGCTCTCCTACAGAAAGAGACTCTTGCCTCGGCTTAATCAGAAAGACTGCTTATTAGGGAAATGCTCTCGGGTTCCTCCTAAATTGGGGAGAAGACGGTCTCAGCAGTGCGATAACTGCAGATTTATGTCAGAGTTAGGTGTAAATAGCTGCACTGGTTATTCCCTTTCTTTAATTAAGCAAGCACTTTCTCCAGGTCTTTGTCTTGTGCACTGACCACTCTGGTCCTCCCTGTGGTGCAGATGCCAGCTTACAAAGCAACTCAGCCATGTGCAGGAAGTGCACAGGGGAGCCATTTAAATGCGTAATTTTGGGAGGAATATATAACCTCGTATGTGTTTGATAGAAGATCACAACAGAAATGTTACTTCATTTTGCTTGTTTTGCTCTACTCCTTCTGAACTAGCAATGCAGCCTGTTTGCAACCATCAATGAGTAGTCATCCCAGATGATGCATGGCAGCAAAAGTCAAATTACTTCTCAGTGTCAGATCAAGCTGAGTGCACAAGAAAATAAAAGTGTTCTATGAGTGTAATATCATTTTAAAAGACTGCCGACTCCATACTTTGAAGACAATTCCATCTGAGGCACCTCATCTCCCCGACTCTCATCTCCCTCACTGACTGTTTTTCAGGTCTTTTTTTTTCCTCTGCACGTCCCAACAAACTTTACTTTCTCTCTTGGGTGCAGTTGTTTTCATATTTGCTAGAAAGGAAACTACCTGAAATATGCAGTGGGGGGGGATGAAAAAAAACAGAGTCTTCCTGCAGTTTATTGTACTGCATTCAGTTTCCATCACTGAAAGCGTTTCTATTGATTCAGACTTTGGCCCATGCTCCGTCTAGGCCAGACACAACAGATCTTATGCTTTGGGAGCCGTCAGTCAGGGTAATCCAGGATTATTATTAAGAGCCTGTCAGGGTTACATGTACAGATTCAATTTCCCTTTAAATGATGAATGACTTGCTCTATTAATAAAATTATATATTTATTTCTTTAAAAAAATATATGCTCCACACTTTATTTAAAAAACATAAAAATGGAAATGATCATCAGATTGAAGTTATTTTGGAGGATCAAACTCAAACTCAAACTCAAATATTTTGTCAGTGTCTCGCATTTGCAGGCATCTTTAACATTGATATATCACCCTTTTCCGTGTGTCTTCAAAGCAAAAAGACTAAAGATTAGCGGTCCAATTAGAATAAAAGGTCTCATGTAAACACCTCGAACAGATCAGAGCGATACAGTTGGCTGAATCATAATGGATTTCTAATCAAGAGGGGTAGTATGAACTGTTTCATTCGATGGAATCATGTTTTACTCATTGGGTTTTGGGCATATTGACACATCCAGTCTGTGACAGATAGCTTTTTTGTTTTGACTCTTGGAAAGACTTAGATATTGTTGAATACAGAGACTAAAATTTCTATGATGGTGCTCCGGTCCTGAAGGAAAAGATCATTTTCTCCCTCATTTTAGCCGCAGGCTCTTCGATGGGCCAATGGGAACTGAGTTGTAAAGGTCCACTTTGACTCTCCACTTGTTTCGAGGCTGAAGAAGTAGGTTTATGAATAAAGATGGGAACAATTTTTTGTTGAATTTTCCACAAATTAGCAGGCAAACCCACTTCTCACAGAGAAAACTTTGCATGTAACACGCAACTAATATGATGTTTTTATTAGTTTTCATGTGGATAAATAGTTTGAACCTATACTCAGAAGAAATTCAATCCAGTTGAAGAAGTCTTTATCCATTTATATACAAGGCTATAGATCATATTGGAAGAGTAACACCAGTAATTGCAATGCAACTTTATTCATAATGCACTTTAAAAACAACAAAGCTGACCAAAATGCCACAATATGCAGAGTTAAAAATGATTCAAATAAATAGCATTTAAAGGGCAATTAAAATACAATCTAATGAAATAAAATAAACTAAAACCAATTGGCTTGTACATACATTTCTAAAACTGAGATGGAAAACGCATCTAAACTGTAGTGGCTTTATATGAATGTAACGAAGAAATATCCTGATCTGCAAGTTCTCGTTGGTTTTGGATTCTTTTATTTCCTTTATTTAACTTTTTAAGTTTTATTTTTCAAACATTCCAGCTTGTCTGAGTCTTTTTTTTCCTGTGTTTGTATGCTCCCAGGTTCTAGGTTTCCAGGAAGCAGGACATAAAGGTACCAGGATATGTGTTCTGGTTTCCATGTTAACCAAACCGGCTGCTTTCAAGCAACCCAGCATGCCAAGTCTGCTTCTTGTTTCAAAAGTTTTAGCTAGTAGATGTTTGTTTTCATCTGCAGTCTTCCTCAGAAGCGTCATCTGCCCGCTGTGACAGGTCTGTCAGGTTGGCTACACCTTGGAACAACAGCAGATAAACGACCTAAGAGATCCACCAGGTTGTCAGGGTAAAAGCAAACATCCACTACCTAAAACTTTGAAAAGAGAAACAGTGGAATACTTTTAAAGAAAAAAGACTAAATTAAGTTATTTGAGCTTCTTCAGAATGTGAAATCTGAGCAAGTCTGAGTCTAACCCTATGTTCACACCGGGCGCGTCCAAACGCGTACGCGCCTACATTTCAACGCCAAGACGCTGGATGTTTACTCGC
>JAOXYM010000019.1:18727007-18737992 GCA_028567055.1 Leptatherina wallacei
GCGTCTGTACATTGACTTAACATGTAATTTAGACGCGCGAATAATTTTACTCGCGCCCGGTGTGAACGCAGGGTAAGAAAGAGTCACTCTCGTCTTTAAAAATGAAATCAGTCCAAACAGAGTGACTCCCAACTGTCTGGCTCTCCTGACCCTGAACCACAACCCATAGCCAATGACAGACATCCATCCATCCATTGGACTGCTATCGGGCGAGAGGCGGGACAAACCCTGGACAAGATACCAATCTATCACAGAGCCAACAGAATGACAAACAAGACAATCACTTACTCTGAATCTTGGTGTTAATTTAGGGCACATTGGTGGTGTTTGGTCCACTGCTGCGCTTCCACAGATAGCACGGTTTGTTTGGAGCAGTGCGAATGCTCATTGTGCACCACAGGAAGCGAACCGTGGTACATTTGAAAACCAGGGCTCCTGGTTTAGCTTGATATATTTCTCTAAGTGCTGTTAGAAAAGCAGTTGCATAACGCTGATGTGTTTTTTGCTCTCTTCAATTAGCTCTACAGTTTGTTAGCTAGCGGTAGCAGGGATGAGGAATCAGGATTCTTGAGTCAGTAAAGTGATTCTCGAGTATTGAACGATTCGTTCATGACTCGCACAACACTACCTCACATGCATGTTTTTGTTATTTCTTTTTTTTTTTACCCATAATGTAAACTAAAAATGTATCTATAGACCCTGTTCTTCATGAACCACTGCATCCCATCATGACCTCAAAGGCAGCTTGTCCATTCGCCTCCACTGGCAATTTTCCTGACCATCATCATAGCAACATATTTAATGAATCTCCAGATGAGCAACAAAACATAATCCAGTTGGCTTTAGCTTATAAGATATCTAAGAAAAAAATATTTTAAAAAATTCTGTCTCTACACCCATCAATTGCATTGTATCTACACATATTTTTCGTTTCTTAAAATGGTCTGTTTTTGCATAGAGAAGCCATTTAAAAGGAATAAGGATGTAAACAGTGTCCCTGAGTAAATTAGCTTCATCTCAGACAGCCATCAGGGTGTATTTGTTGCATTGTGGCTCAGCTGACAGACCCAACGGTGTTAAAAGACCAAAACAGGTTGAAACTAAAATCATTCCTGACATGTTGCAGACATGCAGCACACTGTACTGTGCATCCGTGCATCTTTTTTTAAACACAACATGAATACAGCCTATACTGCATCTCAGATCCTAAAATAGATGTGAGGAGTCATCAGAAACACTAAGATCTAAAACGCCAGTTCAGAATTCATGAAAGCGTTGTGGCTATGCAAACAGACACAAATAGCCCCAGACGTTGTGGCAGACGCGTGCACCAGTCACTCCAGAACAGGTACAGTATTTGTTACGCTGATAAGGGATGAGAGGCCCGGCTGCTTTGAAATGCTAAGTAGAAGAGAGAGAGCACCTGACCCCCCACTACTGATGAAAATGAGGGATGGGATCACCGAGATTACTCTATTCAGAGCGCGCCGCTTATCTGCTGCAATTAACGTTAAACGCCCCTAACACAAATAAATGAAAACATGAGTGCCTCTAAATATGAACGACTCCATATGCGCAGCTTTGGGCTCTCTAAGCTGGTCTGCGTCGGCTTGCATGTGAACCGTTACCATTTGTTATCCATGTCCCGGAGAGGTATGAGGGTGGAGAGGAGTTTTTTTTTGTGAAAATCAGTGTTCAACCGTGTGAGCTCTGAGGGGGAAATCCACCTCAGAGGTTTTAAAGAGCAATTAAAAGTCCGCCAATTCTCTCCAGCAGCCTCACAACGGGATCTCCATCTATTCAGCAGCAGTAGAGGTGCAGGTGGGGGTGATGGAGAGAGAGAGAGGGGGGTGAAGGGGGGGTGGGGGGTTCCAGACCATAATTTTCCACAAGTGATGAACTGTGAAATGCAACAAAAGCTCCCATTACTGCATGAGGGATTTAGAGCCCACCGAGCAATAGATGAGAAAAGGAGTGAAAGAAAAAAAAAAAAAAAAGAAGCTTTCATCAAATGAAATACAACAGAGACGGAATAAAAAAAATAAAAATCCCAGTGTCACAGAAGTCCCACTGTAAAGCTCCACAAGGTTGGCTCATATTATGCATGAGTCCTCAGACACCGTGAGCACAGTGTGCATTAAACAATGAGATATTTCTGGGTGACTTATAGTCGATAACAAAGGTCTTCGAGATGCTCCGAGTCTGAAACTGAGCTGCGAGAGATCGTTGCTTGCTTGACTTGTGTTCAATACTAATTTTCTAGGAATTCTTCATTTCAGTATCTGGACACTAAAACTGAATGAAAGTGAAATAAAATGCTTTTGCTTCTCAAAATGAAACATTATCTCTTTATTTGCTAACTCAATGCGTTCGCCTCTGAGATTATTCATGCTTTCCTCTCCATTTTGGTCCGGACTTACGAAAAAAAACAGTCAACAGAGAAGTTTATGGAAGACAGAAGTCACGGGGGCCCCTTGTTATCTTGTTACTGCAGTGTAAACGGTGAGGCAGTACCGAATGTCTAGATGGAGCCCAGATAGACGAATCACACACACATTCACACAGCATCATGGACAAGCCCCTGATGTTGTCTTCTTACCAACTTTTCACTGACTTTACTTTAAAAAAATAAAATAAATCCCATCCTGAGATTAAATATTTCCTCCTCTTGTCGCCCAAGAAGAGAAAACAAGCTCATTTGCACTTTTCTTACCTAAACCACAAACAATCACGTGATAATGATGTGGTGATAATGATAGGGGGTGATAATGGAAATTCTGGAATGATTAAGTAAGGAAAAAAAACTGCTTGTTTATACGTCAACACCACTTTGAAACAGTTTCTACATCTCTCAAGGCGAGAATAAAAGAAAAAGAACAACAGCTGATCACTCACTTCTGCTAACTTTCCCACAATTCAGTGCTCTCTATGGGGATTTTGTCTTCAAGTAAACAGCAGTTATGTGACTCTACACCTGATGATGATTAATGTACTGCAAATCTCAATTAACTACTTTAAGTATTAGTATCTATTAGGGCTGCACGATAGATCGTTAAAAAAAAAAAAAATCGCAATCTTGATTCACACGTACACGTGATCTCATTTCTACACACGGCGGTTCTGAAGCATTTTATATGACGCGCTGCATCACAAACGAATGCTCCCATTTTCCTCCCGGATTTTTACAAGCGCCCGTAAAGGCAGCACTGTCGGTGCCTCCTCCCTCAAGCTATTCACTGCAGGAACCCCGCCTGCAGTTGAGGCGGCTGTAGCTCAGGTGGATAGAGCTGTCATCTACTAAACAGGAGGTTGGCGGTTCGATTCCCCTGACTATATGTCGAAGTGTCCTTGGGCAAGACACTGAACCCTACGTTGCCTCCCGATCGGGTGTATGCATGCTTAGAGAAGCACCAAGTATGTTACAATATATGTGTTGTGTAAATGGGTGAATGAACATGTAGTGTCAAAGTGCTTTGAGTGGTCACATGACTAGAAAAGCGCTATACAAGTACAGTCCATTTACTATTTGAGTGTTTGGAAAGAGTCAGCAACAGTTTGCAGAGTACAGTCTGCGCCCGGCGGTAATGATGGTTAAATGGATGGAGACTAAAAACCCAAGCGGTAGTGGTGAGAGTCACCCACCCTTCCACCCGAATCAAACTCGTGTCCCAAAACGGTTCGCATTTGACGGTGACGAAGTATTATGGATTTAAGCCAGACGATGCTAAACAATGCTAGTTGCACTGTAAAGCGCTGCAAGGCAACACCACAAATACCTTATCACATTAAACGTTAGCACAAAGTACAGCATGACGAAGCCATGCAAAAATATGACCTGAATAAACACTGTGCACCATGAGGGCATTCGGAAAACAATAAATACTCAACAAACGGTAATCCATGCCCCCCCCCAGTTACTAATTTACATAAGTTCCCTGACCTGCTCAATAAGCAGCACGCTGTGGTCGAGGCAGAAGATAAATTGACCCGTCACAACAGACAACGGTCAAAACATTCCTCAATGTTTTAATAATAATGATTATCATTTATTATTTTAAAAACACTAATAGTTGATGATGTACTGAGTCAATTTATTTTTCTTTTTTGTATTTTTTTTCCTGTAAAGATGAAAGATTCAAGATTTGAATGTGCTGCAAAAATATTGTTGGAAACGGAGGAAACATTGTGAAAAAAAAAGAAAAAAAAAATCGTACCAGAGAATCGTGATGTCAATTCTGAGCAAAAAAAAAAACGTGATTCACATTTTTACCAGAATCGTGCAGCCCTCGTATCTGTAGTACAAAGGGACAGTGAGTAGAAGTACAAAAGTTCTTTTAGCCTAAATCTTTATTATCCTTTCACTTCGTATCATTTAAAAACAGCTACGGTCCTGTTCTCACACACACACACAGAATTCGCCTTGTGAATCAAAATTAGACCAGAAAACAGCAGCTGAAGATCACTCAGACTGCAAAGCTAAGCAGTGCATCATGTAGACGTGCACACACCTCATTGCAATATTATGTTCCACCGTAGTTTGTATGAAGAGATCTGGTGACATGTGTTGTTTTCATCACATGCCTTTGTCCCACAGTTCCCAAGTCTTTTCTTTATAAGCAGCTCTACACTGTTTTATCCCTTATAAAGCAGCACTATGTAACTTTCCGACTTTAAAACTCTGTGCTTCTGACTTGTTTTGATGGCACACCGACATTCATTATGCACATTCTTGGAGCCGTCGTGGCCCTGCGGCGTCCCGGAGCTGAGAGACCGCACTTCACAACTTTTATTTCCAGCCCGGGGTACCACGTGGCAGCTGCGTTTTATTTATGGCACCACGTCACATGCCGGCAAATGAATATCAACATATTGGCCCTTTTAAAAAAAAAAAAAAAAAAAAAACACACACAGCATGGCGGATTCAGCACAGAAACCAAAGAAGGCAATACTGGAGGAAGAGAAAAGAGAAATTGACAGAGCAAGAGATAAGACAAGAGTCAACACTGGACTGGCTTCTAGTCGCTGGAGAGCTCAGAAAAAGTTAGAATGCAAGACGGATGCTGAATTAGCCTTCGTTGGAACAAAAATATGTCAAAGTTCAGTACTGTTTTAAAGATCAAATCAGCTGCTTTGGACTTGATATTAAAGATCGGTAGCTAGTTTCTGTGACGAGATCTGGCAACGACGACTGTTCGTGTTCAGTGAAGAACCGGAACATCAACGGAATATCCAGCAAATCATGTTAACACCCAAATCTGAATAATGTTTTAGAATATTAAGTATTTAAGTTATTTTTCAGAATATTGCATATCAACAATTAATATTATTGCTCAATCTGATGAATCTGTTATCAGTTTTTCAGTGTGAGAATGATGTGAAAGACATTGTGTGTGTTCTAACTGTCCAGTAGTTCCCTGGATTGCACAAGGTATTCAGTTATGTTTTTTTTTTCCTTCTTATTTTTTTAAACGAAGCTAAAATGCTGCAGTCAAGTAACTTGTGTTGGGAAAACCTGAACAAAAGAACAACGATCAAAGTTCTGTAAAAATTGTCAAACTTTTTTGGAAAACAAGCAATTGCTACAAAAAACAGCACATTAGCACATTAAGCTAAAGTGGAAGTTCTAAGCTAGTTTAGCTGTTTTAAACAGCAAAACTAGCGAAGCCAAAGTTTCAGTGCTAGCAGCTAAGCTAAGCTTAGCAAGTTTAATAGTCGAACTCCAAAGTATTAGTCCTAGTAGCTGAGGTTGGCTTAGCTAGTTTAGCTGTAGAACTTGAGATATTTGTGCTAACGGCTAAGTTAAGGTTGGCTTAGCTAGTTTAGATGTAGAACTTAAAAGTTTTAAGGTTAAAATGAGAACAAGAACAGAGAAAAATGATTGTTCGGGTGTGTGACATACGAGAGAGTGCTGTCTACAGTGGTGACATTGGTTATCGTTCCAAATACAAGAAGTTTCTTTAATTTGCTCCCACATCTCACGATACCCTGAGGCTACATTTTTATTCATTGTGGTTTGAGATGGCTGTAAAAGAAGTAGACACATCTCGGTACAAGGGAGAAACCAGAGTAATCATGGCACGGGGGAAATATTCAATGTCACTGGAGGACACGATGTAAATGTAGTAGCTTATGTCTTGTTCATCAGTCTGATTAAACTCAATGACAGTTTGCTGTCATGTATGATGATGCATCAAATTGAAATTTCATTTAAGAAAAAAAAGATGAAGTCTAATTACATTATGACAAGAGCTTAAGTTTCAAGTTGCTGTCTCTTGATGAATCACAGCCCCATGTTGTATATTTAGTGGTTCTGTCAGTGGTAATGTGACTACAGCTTTGAGCTTGTTGAAATACTACGGTGCTTTTTATGGCTCTGAGAAGATGAAAAGTGCTCAACCCATAAAACAGAGTGTGTTATCCATCAAGCGAACTACAATCATGTAGACTGTAGAATGTGCAACTTTAACGTCACACTGATGCCGAGAGTCGACGGGGCTAATTCAATCACATAAAACAGATTTAATTCGCTTGAGCAAAGATTAGAAACGTGTGAAAAAAAATAATTAAAAAAATCAGTCAAGTCTCAAATGCTGCACCTTGATTTTTGCAGAAATACTAATTGCACCTTTTATTTCGGACTCCAGATTGCCATAATTAAAATCAAAAGAAAAGAAACAAAAAGA
Source organism: Leptatherina wallacei (assembly GCA_028567055.1). Taxonomy (NCBI): domain Eukaryota; kingdom Metazoa; phylum Chordata; class Actinopteri; order Atheriniformes; family Atherinidae; genus Leptatherina; species Leptatherina wallacei. Next base: position 18,733,691 of record JAOXYM010000019.1, read on the forward strand.
CTTTTGAACTCTGCCCATTTTCCCTTTTAGATTGTTTTGGTTCATGTCCTTTACTTCGGTCATGAATCTCAAAAAGCTTTGATTTTGTTTGGTCTGGCAAAGATGAAAGACGACACATAAAACAGATCTCGCTGACACAATCCTCTCATGTTTAACAATTGTATTGAAAGAGTAATTAGGTTATTCAGCGTAGTTTGATTGCTGCAACGCTCCTTCAATGTGACCTTTTTTAAACCAAACGGCAGATCAGAATCGTCAAGTATGTGCTTATATGTTTTGATATCTTGCCCTTACAATCTATCTATATATCTATCTCCTTCACACAAAAGGAACCAGTATAAACAAGGTTCTGAATCACAATGTCTGACAAAACTGTACCCCAGCAAAAAAAAAGAAAAAAAAGAATCCTCACCATCTCTTCTGCCTCTCTCATCCTCCTCTAGCCCTCACACTAACTGAGTGTTGCAGTATGAAATGAGACATATTGCTGCTGACAGCGCACTCGTTTCTCAAGGAAATGTCAGCGAGGAGCTTGTTGAGAGGTGGCACATTGTGTAAGGGTGGTAATAGGGGAGGTATGGGGGAGTTAAAACGCTTTGTCTGACTGAAACGGCTAATCAGGATCTGCTTTAGGGAAAGGTCAGATTTGTACACTACAGTGTACATCTATAATAGGAGAGAAGAACCTTGACTTGCATGCTTACAACAGCTTCTGAGTGATGCTTCAGGGTAATATTAAGTTGGTCATGAAGACAGTACATAAATATAGCTGCGACTCTAAATGAACATCATGACTAAGCGTGTAAGCAATCCTTTTCCAAAGGCCTTAATTTAGAACAGTTAGTCATGATAAAAAAATGGATTTCTGAAATACAGATAAAGTAAAAGGTAACGCCTGGGGTGTGGATTCTTGAACTAAAAGTAAACAATATTAATCTAAAACCACTTGTGTTAATCTGAACTAGCAAGAGGTTGCCTGTAAAAACATGGACTGGATGTGGATGGAGATGGAGAATGATGTTTGGGGGAAACAATGGCTGCAGAAAAACTTTACTGAGCTTGAGTTTTGTTTTATTTTTAAAAATAAAAAAAAAGTCTTAAAACATTCATACATACATTCAGCCCAAACTGGTGTTTTTGAAAAGTTGTTTACAGTACCTTCCCAGAAGGCAGACGTATGCTTTATGACTAGACCTGAAGTTAAAACCTGCATCCTGTGAGGTTTAAGATTAAACTCCATTTAATCCTGTAGTAGCTCTGATTTTTGTCCAGTAAAAAACACATTTTTTTGAAGACTAGAACAATTTCACCTCATGACAGAGAGAAAATTTCTGTTTGACTGCATTAAAGGGCCATTTATTAATCTGTCCGGGAAAGTGCCTCAGTGGGCGTGTTGTGAGTGTATGCAGCCATGTTAAGTAATGTTGAACTGAAATGCTCAGTTTAAATCAAAGGAACAGTTAATCAAAAGGAACTATAGAATTATTATTTTTTTAATTGGGGTTCAATAAGTTCTGCTTCTCTCCGCTCATTCTCAAGCATCAATGTGTAGTTCTTGCTTTATGTGGCCTGACTCATATCGCGTTTGGACTGACTGGGCAGCTATTGTTCTGTATTTTTTCTTGTTTAACCCTTAACACGTGAATTGCTTGAAATAAACTAAATTGAAACTGTAAAATAAGTGAACATAACAGTGTTCAAAACCCTTAAAAACTACAGCTAACATTTAAACTAGCACATTAGCAAGCTAAGCTAAGGTTGGCTTAGCTGTGGAGCTTTAAAGTTTTAGTGCTAAAATGACTACACCAGTAACAGAATATTCCAATGATTGGGTTTGTGACATAATCCATGGGAAAAAAGTAGAATCTAAATTTATGTTGGTGTTTGTTCCAAATACAACAGGTTTAAAGGGGGGGGTAACATGCAATATGGACTTTTTTTTTTTTTTTTAGCCTTTTATCATGTTATGTTATCCCTCCCCAAAAACATGCCCCCAGGGGGTTGCTTTCACTCATTCATGCATATTTGAGAAATCCTTGAATTTCCTGTGAAAGCCCCAGAGGGGAGCAAAAACGGCTGCTACTGCATAGCTCCTCCTATTCTGCAAAGCTCCTCCCCATTAACTCCAACAGAGCACTCTTTACCCCCCCCCCACTCTCAGCAACGTGCTGAGGGGGCGTGTCAGAAAGGATCGGAGAATCTGAAAAATCTGAATTTTCAAGGCTTCATATACAGTTGAATTTCTTTTGAGTAGTTTTTTTTGTATATAGGGCATTTTCAAAACAACTGAAGGCAGCACAGTTATTTGATGGCGCTATAAAAGGTTCTTTGTGCCTGAAAATGACATGATACCCCCCTTTGAATTGATTTCAATAAGTATCAACAGGCTCTGAGCAAGAGGCCTACTAGGAATGAAATTAAGCTAATCACATGCATTTTTTTTATCATTATGTATTCACAATGAATACCAGCTGAACATGTGGCCCTTGCACATTAGGGTACAGCACACACTAACACACAAAATGGAGAAAAAAAAAGATTCTGAATATTGAGAAATGAGCATTGCGAGCTGGTGAAAATCCTGTGTAAGCTTCACCGGGCAGGCCACATATATCCACACCGTCACAGGTGCAACATATTAAGACAATTAGCACAATGACGCTCATGCATAGCTCACAGGCTAGAAGTGATGCATCAAGATGTGGCCTAATAATACATCCTAATCAAAACGATTAGTTGCTCATTATTGTGGAGCATTGTCTTCCCCTTTTCCAACAACTTGGACAAAATCAGCTTGGTTAAGATGGTTTAATTTACTTTTCCAAAAAAGCAGTTTACACAGTGAACTAAACCTGAAGGCAGCCATGTATTTACCTCACAGTTTTATTCTATGGTCTGTCAGATAAGCTGTGGCAGTGTATGTGAGTCTATACATATATTTACTAACTGTTTTAATACATCATTAAGTTTCCCATGGCTTATATTTCATGGGACAGCAGAAACATTATAATTGAAAAAGGCTTACCAAGGAAAAAAGAGCTCACATACTGACATTACATTAAAAAGGACCAAATCACAAAGGGGGGAGGGAAAAAAGTGTCTCTGTAGAGAAGGGCTTGATTTAAACTAGAACGCACCATCTGCTCAGGGAAGCACAGGGGTGATTTAAGTTGTACAAGTGGCCAAAATCTGCACAATCAAAAGACAAAAAGAAATTAAAATATGTTTTAATCTGAATATAAATATAAAATAAAGAACACATGCACCAATAAATGCCTAACTTAATTACAATATGAATCACTGCTTAACGGTTCTACCTTTCCTTCATTATAAAAACCCTGCAAATGCTGAGGGATACTAACGATGCACACCAGTTCTCACTTAATGAGAAGGTCAGCGTTTACGCTACACATGGAGCAAAAAGAAAATACAAAAAAAAGAAGGAAAAAATAGCCTCTATTATAGCTGATATTTACCATGCAACGCTTAAGTAAAGGTGATAATTTTGGGCCTGAAGCAGAAGCAAACAGCCATTTCACAGTTCTGCTGAATCCTGGCGATGCATTTTATTTAGCTCACAGGTGCACCGCATGATGAACTGTAGAGCATTTCTGCATGACTACTGAGGAGAACAAGGGATAAGCTCGAATATTCCCGTCATTGTGACACAGGTATTTAAAACTGTATCTGCAAAACCTGAAGCATCTTCTCATTTTCAGGGAGCTCAAATACTGAAAAATATTGCAAGTAAAAAATAAGACTTTTCTTATTAGTTAGGCAGACTTATGAAGACACTATCTTCCCCTGACTGAACACGTATTTACAATCCCCTTCATTTCCTCATTAAGATTTGATTGGCTATGAAATGCACCGACCTACTAGGGCTCAGGTTTCAGCATTCATCAGCACTTCCTGGTTGTAAACTGATGGCACAGATACGGACACACAGAACTGCTTCCGTCATGTATGGGGACAACAACGCACACACGAGCGTGGACTACAAATATAGTTTCAGATATGGATTTCCTTTCTGCTTTATGCCATGTGTATGGGGTCAGGTAAATGTCAAAAGACGTGTGCGTACAAATAGACATGAATGCATATTTATCTAGAGTTGTGTATTAAAAAATTATCAGTTATCAATGAGTCAAATCATATATGAAAATATGGTTGCTGTGTGCAATTTTACAGTCATGGTTTCTTTATCAGTGTTGGAAAAATATTCTATTCATGATATTTTGAACCCTGAAGGAACTATTGAACTCTGAATGATCTGAGAGCAGCACAGGGGACTGTTCGCTG
>JAOXYM010000019.1:18738092-18756037 GCA_028567055.1 Leptatherina wallacei
GTTCCTTAGCTAGGCTATTTGTTATGAATTTGCTTGTATGAATCAATGTATGACAATCAGATTGGCTCAAACTGATTAATTGAACTGAACTGAACAAATGAACATGCATGCATATTTAACTAAAGTTGACAGTTACCTTACTCCATACATGTGCCTCAACCAGCATATTTAAAGTTTTTCCACACAAACCGGTAAACAAACAGATGTTTTGGCAGTGGCACATTCATTCTGAGTTCCTGCATCTCACACAAGCTCAGCTGTCAGCTGGTTGTGGCTGTGAGAGCTGTCCAAGCTTTTAAAGGCCAGTCTGAGTCTAACTGGAGGGAACAGTGAAATCTCATATGATGGCAGATTCATGTGCCAGAGTTCAGAGAATGCCAGCTTATTGCTATTGAAAAGGTCACTTGGCTAGAAGCAGAATAAAGAGTCTTTACTAGCGAGGAAGGTGTGTGTGTGTGAGTGTGTGCCATGTGTGATGTAGTTTTCCTTTTGCATGTGACCCTGGGATGAAGGCCGCAACCTGAGATAGCCATGCTCATATAAGCGCTAACGCCCTTAAGCTGCTGCATCCCACTCTGCCTCCCTCCGCTCTTCGGTGTCCGTTACCCTCGGCACTCCAGGAAGCAGACGCTCAGCTTTAAAACACACTTCTGCGAGCACAACGATCAATCACCAGAAAGATGAATTTCTCCGATAACGCAGACTAATGTTAATTGCTCCGAATCTGCAACGATCTGCCTTATGATACAAACCACTATTGGCACTGCAGCAGCAGCACATTGGCAGGCGGAGTAGCTGAAATATCAATGATAATTGTTTCAATGTTGATTTGGAGCTATGTTACTGCCCGGAGTAAAAATAAACCAATTGCAGAGAATTGGACTCTATGGTAAGTGGCAGGGGTCATGTTCCCCTGATGTTTGTGTGATTTGTGATCAGTACAACACAACAGAGAGAGGAAACGGTTATTTGGAGGCTAACCACTGCCCGTTTAATTGAGGCACTCCTTCCGGAGACGTGAGGGCAGCAGCGCGGTGCAAACTCCTACTAATTCAATAAGCGATCATCAGACTGTTAAAAGGCTGACAATAATAATTATAACCCCAGTTTCAACTGCGTTTCCTGAAATAGGTTTCTTCCTCTGGAGAATCAGTCACAGATTGGCCGCTGTTCATGCTGGATGCAGACAGTTTGTCCACCACAGCTGCTACGAGGCAAATCTGACACATTTCTGCATCAAACGTCCATCCATTAGCGGTTTTGAAGTGGCACGGAGTGAAAATAGAGGGTGACTGCATCTTGACAATGACCTCCCAGACTGCTCACTTTCCCTTCAACCAACCTTGGAGTCAACAGATCACAGGAGTCAGCATATTTCAGAAGTGCCTCGGAGATGTCGTGCTGAATAATGTGTCCTATGAATAAAACACATTAGCTACAAAACATGTTGAATTATTCACATTTCAGAGCCTCCATCCCTCCCTACACTGGAGATATTAGTACTTCAGTCATCATATGCTTCGCAGCGAGTCCTCTGAGTCTCCGTCTCCCTCATGTGTGCTCCTTCTCGCTCCTCTGATCATTCTCTGGCTGTTTTTTGTCATGTGTGTTTTGTTAATCCTCTCTCTGTTCCCCCGTCTCTCCCCTCAGCTGACTTTTCTGCTGATGGCGGCGGTCTATTTATACTCCTGAAGTTACAACTTTTTCCTGAAACATTTCACTATTTATCTAAAGAGCTCTTGAAGATGGTGAGGAGTGCATTTGTTCTGAGAGAATCTTTGATGACTTGGTAACACACAGCGGCCCAAAATGGATTCATCATTTAGCATTAATCGGAGGCGACCAGCTGTGAGATTCGAGGAGAAAAAGACCCGATATAAAGAAGACAGCGGTTTGTAAATTAAATACTTGACCTAATATGAATCTATTGCTCATTTTATTTTCAGCTCCTCCAGGAATTTATTCTCATGATTGCCAAATAATTAGCAGAAAACAACATCATCAGATAAAATGAGACAAACTGACTAATTATTAATTCAAGACTATAATCACACAAAATATCACTTTTCAGTCATTATCCTCTGCAGCAGGTTAACGGTTTGAGGTTTGGAGTTAAAATAACATAGCAGCTAGACACTGCAACAGCATAACTCCATTGCAACTCCTCTTAACAGTGCAGACTTTTTACTATATCCTTGTTTTTAAACCAGGTACGACCAGAGTTATGAGAAATACTGTACTGCATATTTTTTCAGTGTTAGATCCTCGTTTTGTGGGGGAAAAAGCGGGACAACCAGACAATTCCAAGTTAAAGGTAGGGTAGGAGATCCTGGAAAAATGGTCTGAGCAAGCTACTTTTTGAAAATACACAACTCAGAAGTCCAAACCCCTTTCTTCAGACTTCCCCCCCAAAGCCACGCCTCCAGGCCACAGGAACACACAGAGGGGGGCGGGACAAATGGCAGCTGAGTTTGATAGACATATCAACACCCAATCTTTAAGAAAGGGCCGGTTACAATGATTGGTGTTTATTCATCCACAGTTTTTCTTCGCTTTGTCCCTTTTTTGGCCCCGTTAGCTTTGCTCGGCTGTAAGCTTAACTCATATCAGAACTCTGTCCTGCTTCTTCAAACTGAGACAGTTGTCCACTTCTAATAAAAGGCACTGACTTCCCCTAAGTACTCAAAACCCCCAAAACTGTCCTCTTGATATAATCTCTCTCTTTAAAACTAGATTAATCTATCTGTCTGATGATATAAATAGCTAACTAAAAGAAAAGGGGCTGATGGAGAAGTTATCAGGAGCTGTACAAAAAAGATTTGCATCAGCTTTTTCATCTTAAAACTGATTATCATGATTAACAGGAAACTAAAACCTCACATAAATGAAAATGTGCATCACCAGCTGGATCCATTTAAAATTCTGAGTGTATAAAGTTCAACATGACCATAGGGACCAATGAGGGATGAAGATTGTTAAGTGGGCCATCATGATACATATAAAAAAAACAAAAGCAATAAACACCTGCAGCACAAATAAAAAGGTGTTGATCACCATAAGAGGAAAAAAAACTAAATCAGATGCACTTGCTCTTAAAATAATGCTCCACTTCAGTTCTCAAAACAAGTTGTAGTATTTTTAGTCCACTTGTGCACCATTTCACCCAGGAATTGCTGAAATTTTTAGGCCACTTCCTCCTCCAATGCCACGAAAAGACGAATTTTAACTCAAGAGAAAAGCTGCACTGGGACAACTTTTGTCTTTGAAAAATCCCAGTGACCGTGGAAGGTACAGCTTAATGAATGTGTGTGAGTGTTTTCATTGCTAAGTCATGTCTTTTGCTGCACATCAGACTGTGTTTGCCGTGCACACTAAGAGACAGCTCTCTAAACACCAGAACGTGACGTCAATGGGCACAAACTTCTATTTCTTCAGCCACAACAACATATCTGAGTCACTCAGGCTTTTGAGAGTGTCTTTCATGGCTGTGGGGTCAGGAGGAGCCAAGCAGATACACAATCCTAAGCAACAGATAAGGAAGCTGCCTTATTATTTCTGTCTTGTTGGTGTACTTACCAGGGCGCAGTATGTCTCTGGAGGGTCTCCGCAGGTGATGTTAGGGGGATCCAGGGTAACCTTTAGGTAGTGGGTCATGTCTGCTGCCTCGGGTTGGCAGGCCATGTAGTCCCAGGTTAAACCTTCGTCTGAGTAAAGCTGGGACTTGCACACATCGTAGTGGCCCCAAGCCGCAGGGTAGTGCTGCATGGCCGCCTGGCAAATACCAGTCCAAACCGCCTGCAGCGTCAACGCAAAATGGAAACGCATGGCTGGTCCTTTTCTCAGCCCCTTCGAAGTTGCACAAATAAAGGATTTCTCTTCTTCCGAGTTACGTCCGCTCACTCAGAGGGAGTAAGGAGGCATGTCAAACTCCCTTCAGGTGGAGTAAGGTTCAGCCAAGACGTGTTCGACTGTATTTCTTTATTTCAGTTTTCTTTCAAGTTTCTGGAGATGTAGATATTTGTGAGGGACAGCAAGGTTACCGGTCCATTGAGAAGATAAGAGGAGAAGACTGAGGGAGGAAGGAGGAAGGAAGAGGAAGATGGGGAAGGCGAGAATGAGATAGCCCCTCTGACTCGCTGATAGGACGATGAGTGGCAGGTCTCCTCAGCTCGCCTGGCTGTCAATCATGGTCCTCGTCCTGGGCGATGATCTGGCACTGCAGAGAAACAGAAGATGAAGAAGGGTGAATAAACCTCTCTTATGGGAATAGAACTTGACACGAAGAAAACATTAGCTGGGCCTATGGCATGGGGGGGAAAGGTGGATGTGTGAACAGAAAATAGGATGGGTGCGAGAAAGAGGTGCCATGTTGGTAATTGTTGTCCATCAAAACACAGAAAATCAGTAAGCAAGGCCATCAGGGTATACTGGATCCTGCTGCTTTCACACTAAACCATTAACATACACAGATCCATCTAGTGTTCCAGCCTGACCAGCCACTATTACTAATGGTAAATCTTTACCATGAATACTGAGCAGTGGTGCAGAAAAAAACAGGATTTATGTTCACCCAATACATAAGAAATCAAATTAAGTTTATCTGTGTGTGATTTCATACAGAAGCAGCTCAAGGTGTTTCACCCTACCACTGAAAAACACTCACTTTATAAAAGGTCAATTATGCACATTCACATCGATACAGAACACTCGTGTCCAAACAGAGCTGGCCAACGTTTTCAGACCTTTTCAAGTTTTCCTTTTTTTATTTTAGAAAACATTTTTTCATGGATATATTAAAATAAAAGTCTTAATGTACCCTTGTAACAGAAGGATTTAGACTCTGTTACGTTACTGTTTTAACGTCTTTGAGATGCTTGTGCAGCTTGGCCACCAGTGCATGGTTTAAAAGGCTTATGGCTCAAAGTCTCACAGTTGATGGGGTTTGTCATATTTAAAAGTAAGAAAGGTTGAGAGAATTGTTTGTTAAACCTGCATGATAGGATCGAGGCATAGATCTGAGATAGAAGAACCGAACACAAGGACAACAGTAAGATGCAGCGCTCCACCAGTCGCTGTTTGAAAGGCCGGACAGAAGCAATTCCTCACTAAACAGCACATGACTGAAAAAAGGCACATGAGCCATACTTTTCATCTGATGAATCTTTGCCCACATTTCCTATCATTGTTTTCAAAAGGAAACAAGTTAGAATCCCTACAGTCAAATGTGATGGAGGCAACATGAACGGGCTGAGAGATCAGTCAGGAAGAAGGAACGATGGATTCAGGAACAAATAGAACAATCCTAAGTGAAAACATTTCCCTGAGTCCTCCAGATCTCAGGCCGGGTTCAAGGTTTACTTTACAGCAAGATGAAGACTTAAAGCATTGCGCCAAGAAAACACAGAAGACATGAATCCAGTAGAGCTTCATGGCCGGGAACAAACACCCCCGCTAATTCAACTTGAAGAACTTTGCCCAGAAGAAAAGAGGAAAAATATCCATCCACTTTTTCTCCAGAAGTATTCAAAAGGTCATTAACTTGTGTTGTTTGAGACAATGTTCTCCTCTGGAAGCTGTTAGCCTAGCTAGCTTAGCCACCAAATTTCCTCCATGTTCTTTTAGCAGCAGTGTCTCAAAAATGTATAAAAAATTCATTAAATTGTATATTTTCTTTATTCAGTGTATCATTTATACATAAAACAAAATAAAATGGCAACATTTATATTCTTTTGAATACGGTGTAAAAAAAAATTAATTAAAGAAAAAAGAAATTCAACTTTTGGCTTTTTGGGGGATTTGTTTAGTATTTTGACTGTGATTGAAGACCTAAGAGTGATTCTTTATGCAATTAAATGCATGGGGTGTCCAAAAACTTTATTCCACCACTGTGAATTAAATAGGAAATTAGATTTTTTTTTAATTTCTAATGGTAAATTATAAATTCTAAAATGATAACTTCATTTATCATTATTTCATTTCTTTATTATTACGAAACATATCCTTTCTGAAAGAAAAAAATACATAGATCGAAGATACATTCATATTTATTTAGGCCAAATCAGTCCTTTATTATTAGGCCCAGTTTTAAAGCTGTCTTCTAAGCAGTGGATTGGCCCACAGTTGGAGCCTCAGCAGTAAATCACACCCAGTGATTTATTTCCCACCGTATATGTGAAATAAATCTCCGTTTATAACTGTCGACCATTGAGGGGCTCGCTCTTGCTTTATTTTCTTTAACCAGACATTTTGCTTTTGAAATGCCAGCTCAAACACATCAGTGCTAATTTTCTTTTTCTCTTATTTTTTTGCTGCTGCTGCTTATCTCATTGACCTTCTTAGATCTAGTTTTAGAATTGACCTTTTAAATGAGGTTGTCTGCAACCAGCGTGTACCTTGATATCTCAGCAAGTGAGCTGCAGCGAGTCAGGTAGCCAAGGCCGAGGCGAGAGTTATGGGAAGGTTTCTGCCATCAAACATCAACCTGACTGAGAGCGAACGATGGGAAATCAGAGCTGCGGAAACGTCCGGCCAACTTAATCAGCTTGTATGCTCTCGGCTTCGGGAGTTCACGCTATAACTGGGCCTGTTGCAAAAATATCCTTAAAATTATTCAAATTATTACAAGATTAGATCATTTTTAGATATTTTGTTGAACAATCCTTTGAGGTGATCAATGCAATCAGGTGTTTTCTGTAACTCTCCATCAGACTTCTACACCTGTTGACAGGTATTTTGGCCCACTGCTCATCAGCAAAGTGCTCTCATTGGTCCAGGACCCAATTGTTTGTTTGTTTTTCATTATTTTTTCAACTCAAATTTAAAAAGAATGTCTTATGATTATGGCTAAATTACTATAATTTAGCAAATTTATGTTTATTATTACTTTTTTCAGTCTCCAGTTATTTGAATTTCTTTTAAAGACCCACTAAATAACTTTTCAACCTTAAAACTCAGATTTCCGGACTCGTTTGATGGCACAGTGACATCTATTATGTGCATTTCTATGACTGTTTTTTACTGTCTGGAGAGAGCTCACAGTACAGGTAGGATCCAAGATGGATGCGGAATTAGCTGCCGATAGGGGCGCGTCACTGAGAAAATATTATAAGTTATATAGTGGGCCTTTAAGAATTTAGCCTTTTCTTTAATGGAAGGGTATAAATAATTTTGCAGAGAACTGTATGTGCTATATGGAGGTGAGAAAGACACTATAAACACATTCACATGACCTCAGACCCAATTATGGCTGAAACTATCACTTCCTCCTGCTAATGGGAGCTGATGAGGAGTGCGAATGCAGCACGGAGGTGCATTCATCTTTATCGCAATTATGTTATTCTTATTTTCCTCTTAAATCTAATGCTCTTTTGCAAATAATAGTACAGTATATATCGGTTGTTTCTGTTTCACACTGAGGCATTCAGTCAATTCATCCTGGCTGAATATAAATCATCATTTTAGGGAGCAGCAAAGGTCAGGGGCAGAACCTCGATGGCATACCAACACACTCAGGAGGGGAAACATCTAATCATGTTACTGGGGAAGGCGGGCAGAGAAAGTTAAAAGGTGAGATACTCCTGCTTGAATACAACGGAGGAATTTCAGCATTTATTCAAGCGCAAAAGACAGAAAAAAAATCCATCGCATGAATGAGAACACGGGATTAAATTTAGCCGAAGACGACAGTGGAGAATCGGTGCAGGAGAAAAGAAAAATGCAAGTGCGAGTGGTGTACGTCGTAGCACAGAGGCAGGAAGAAGAGGTTAAGGTGGGGAGAAGAAATAAAGTGAATTAAATGTAAAATGTAAGAATGTCAACGGTGGAGATGTCAGCAGGTGAGGAAGCAGTCAATTATCCAGAGGAACTCTTGGCACAGAGCTCCCTGTTCCCATTAAGAGACATAATATTACTGTGTTAAGAAGGCGATGGCCGGGATGGATGTGTGTGTGTGCACGCTTCACACGCAGCCTGTGGGTAAAGTCGCGGGTAATGAGACAACAAGCAGTGGCAAGCGCTTCGATAACAAGCAATACGATCAGAAAAAAAGCGGGGTCGTTACTTCTCCGCCACCCTTGGACCCGGCAGCCTCTCACCGCCCCCGAGGAGACGAGGTGGGGGGAGAGAAGAAGGAGAACAGATGGATGAAGTGTGGACGTGCATTTTAAGTGAGAAACGGAAAAAAAAAGGGTTGTTTTCGGGCAGGCCATCGATAAAGGTCTGAGGACATCAGAGGAGGCGCGGCTGCAGGAAGTCTGAAATCCTTCCATGCACGGGAATATATTTATATTGCATTGTAAGCACGGAGTGATAAACACTTTCAGTAACAGTGGGAGGTTGTTGGAGGTGAAGGAAGGTGACTCTTAGAAAATAATGCATAGGTGAAATCTTTGAAATATCCGTTTTCTTTCAATTATTGTGCACGAAAATGCTAATAAAGGTACATCGGCTCTCCTGGTCTTTATACATATTCATCTATATTTTTAATGAGTACATCTTGAACTATATCAACATTTAACACATGGAAACGTTTTTTTACCTCATTTTTTTAGATTTGCTTCCAAGGAGACACTTTCTTTTAGAAATCTTTAGTAATTTTCTTAAACAAAAGTTCTCCAAGTCTCTCAAAGTTTCACTTATTCTACATCCTATTGTTGCACCTGACAGCTCAGAGGTCAATAAAACATTAAAAAAGGCTCCTAACTCAAGGGAGGAACCTGCTTTGTGTCAACACAAAACGTTTTTTTAATCGATGCTACACTGATATTACATCATGAATGTAAGGCATTGAAGTAGAATCATACAATGGCCACGCCTTCATTTAAACTATTTGTATCCCACAACGTAAGAATGTCAAGGTTTCGATAACGGTGTCAGGTGTCGTCTTGGTCTGATGACGTCTAAATATGTGAAGGGTATGATGAAGAAGCTGTCGTTGAACCAGAACATTTAGTGGTCCGTTCATGGTTCAGACACTTCTTTTGGTTTTCGTTGCAGTTAATCACCTTGTTAGAAAACAGCATGTTGTGCCATTTATACTTAAGCATTGAAAAGTTGGACATGTGTATTCAAGAATTTAGAAAAAAATAAGTTATAGTGCATTTTAAGTGCATTTTGATATACAAAAAGCCAAATATCCCTCGTTTTTTGTGAGTAGTGCATGTTTAAGCTCTTTGGGAACAAATGACGGGTCTTTGATGGAAACATTTATTTAGTTGAATCAATTAAAAACAGACAACACAGTTTAGGATGTTTGCCTCATCAAGGTGATTCCCAAAGAACTAATAATTCAAATCTTGACATGATCTCAGTATGCTGTGCTTGGTCCATCTACAGTTGGCTGAAGCCTCGTTAGAAACGGTCTCTATGGAAGGATGGTTGTCAAGGAGCCGAAGGGAAACGAAGAGGACAGGCTGAGGTATGCCGCATGAAACAAGACACAAGAACTGGACTGAAAATCAGTTGCAACAAGTCTGATGGAGGGAGGAATCCTCCCAAGAGCCCAGAGCTCAACTTTACTGAAGCAGCTGGGATCATCTGGACAGAGAAAACCAAACAAAAAGCAGCAAACATCCAAAGAAGAGATTTGGAAAGTCCTTCAAGGAGCATGAAGAACTATTCCTGAAGACGAGTGTATTGAATTTCATGCTCATTAGAATTGGACCAGATCTTTTCCTGCCTCATATTCTGTATCTATATTTCCGCTTATGCATGTTTTCATGCATCCCAACTAGTTTCTTTGCAATATGAGGAAACACGAGTGATATCTTAAGACTTTTACACACTTACTCACCTGTGTGAAGGTATAAAACCATTAATAAAAGTAAAATAACCATAAAAAATTAACTTTTTTTGGTCTACATGCTCATTTCTGCACATTTGTGATCAAATAATATAAACTACATTAATGAATCAGCGCTAAATGTTCAATCCAGCACTAACACATTAACATAGAAAGAGCTAAAGGATAATACAGAGGCTACAACATCCATCAAACTCATATGAAAGGCAGGCGTTTGGTGAAAATCATCAGGTGGGTGCATTTTAAAATGGCTAAATTGTAAACATCTCAGTGGGCCGAAGAGCGCGAGCCTCGCAGGTGAGCCGAAAATTGCCTGCACGTTAAGAAAAACATGTCTTCCTAGCTGAGTCTCCAGCGCATGTTTCCTTGTCAACAATCAAGAGAAAGAGGTGGCGAGCAGAGCCTCGGAGGATTCACAGCAACGCCTGAACCCCTGGAAAGCCTCGAAACAGAGAGGCCACCTGCAGCGCGCATAAAGACCCGAGAAGGAAGCAGCGGGGTTGAGGAACAAAGTGCTGCGACACCATGAAACAGAAAACAACCTTTTATCAAAACGGTGGAAGGAGGAAAGTGAGTTGAAGGATATAAAAAAAGAAGAAATGGCTCCTGTCATGCATGAAAATGAAGCACGTTTAGGTTTTAGGGTTGCAGAGGTGAACGGGGAGAACATCTCAGGATCCTGGCAAAACAGCAGAGCTGGAAGGATGAAGATAAAAGTACACACACGGCTGAGAGAGGATGGGTTAAAAACCCCCGGGACAAAAAAACTAATGTGTGAAATGATTTACAATAAATTTGTAGCAAATTTCCGTCTGATTTCCGACTTAAGAAACAGCCACGCTCCTGAAGCACAGACTGCAGGCCTGCAAGTTTTTATATTTAAACCCATGAATCTTTTACAGCGCCAGGTGGAACTGGGACGTCGGGGGGGCCAGTGAGGTCGCCGCTCACCTCAGCAGCCAGACTTGAGAAACCCCTGGCGTCCACTTCCATTTCATCCCCGAGCCCACTCGAGCGTGGCTGCATGTTTTATCCAAATCAGGAGAAAGAGGCGCTCGCAGCGACCACTGGGACTCTCTTGTAAAACATATCAAATAAACTAATGAGGGAACGCATCCTTGGTTGGGTTTTTTTTCCCTTCTTTGTTTCATTTCCTGTTTTTTTACCCATATTTATATCAGGGTTTTTTTTTTTTTGCAATGTGTGGGCTCAGCGTTTCCTCCTGCTGCAACTCCATCCAGACTGCATTTTTAGCCCTCTGAACTGAACCCCCCATTTTTTTCTTCACATTGGAAGCACCAGATTAAAATGTCACATCCTAATTTCCCCTCAAACCATCTCCAGGGAGAGACATTATTGAGCAATAAAGCTCAGAAAATATTGAAACTGCCCAGTTTAAATTTAAAGAATGCATTTAGGCCGGCCTACGGTGGAATAATTACAAATCCAGACTCCTTTCATTTTTAATTTCACACATTTTATGCACTTTCAAGGGCAAAATCTCAGCCTGTGTCTGTCCTGTCTCTTCCTGCTTTCATCTTCCCTGACTCCACCTGCTTCATATTCCCAACCAGTGCCTAAGTAAAAGAGAAACAAGAGCACAGGAGAGAGAAGGGGGTGGAAGACGGGAGGTCAGACAGTCAGAAACAGATGAAAGATAGATAAAGATAGAATCTGGCCTGGCTTCAGAAAAAAAAAGGCCTCCTGCTTCTTCTCTGTGCTTCACTTCCCGGATTTCTCTGCCTGCCTTTCCAGAATCCCTCTTTCCTGTTAACAAGCTGCCAATAGGACTGCTTCCTGTCCTAATGAATAAACATCCAGAGAGCGGAGTGGGGTCCTGCAAACATGACAGGCAGTGGTGCCGCAAAACGCCAAGAATGCCTGTAATGCATCCCTGGGGCTCGCCTGAGTGATGCTGTCACTTAGCACTCTACCCCACCTCTGGAAAAAAACCGCCGCCGTCTTCAATTGGCAGGCTTGTGATCTTTTAATAATGACGACAGGTAGGGAATGTGTGGGGTGCTGGCAGCTGGTTAAGTGGCTGTGAGTCAGGATTCAAGGAGAACCGGTGAAACATTTGGGGGGGGAAATTGGCTTGTTTTCCACCTCTGACATGATCAAACTGCACATTTACAGTTCACATCTTAAAAAAAGCCACATGTGAGTTTGCAGGACGTCAGGCCTCTGTATGTCTCAACATTCAACTGCTGCTTCACTTGCCTCCTCCAGGCCTCTTCCCAGCTCTTTCTACCTCTCCCCCCCCCCCTTCAGTCAAGCTGAAACATCCTCAGGCGTCAGTTTCTCGGCAGCAAACAGGGAACCCTTCTCCTCGCCACTAAACACGCTTCTCTGTGCAACACAGGAACACTTTATGCATTATTAAAAACACTTTTCCTAAAAGGCTGCTGGCACATTATTCTGCAGCTTCAGTGACAAGTCTGAATGCTCCAAAAACATCCATTCTGGCCCCAGAAGAAAGCATCAATGCAGGTAGATCTGTACATTTCACAAAATTGTTGAGGAGGCTGGAAAACAGGCTGTTATCTCTCAGACTGCATGGGGGGGAAAATAACTAGATCAGACTCGAAATCACAAACAAATTCCAGCGACTGGAACTGGGAGTTGACATGATGGGCTTCGATTCTAGAAGCAGCATTGAAAAGCCAACATTTAAATAAGCAGCAATCTGTTTTTTTCTCTGCACACTTGAACATTTTGATCTTCCAATTGGTATTTGGCTTAACCCTCAGGAGCAAACCTGCTTTTTTTATACTTCCAATCATTGTTTGGTATTTCTCAGTTCAAGGCCAAGGTAAAATGATGCAGATTTTACAGACTACCTGAGGTCAAGCTTGTTGGACTAAAAACCAGGCAGGTTTCTGAAGAGAAAGCTGTATCAAGCATGCACCAAAACAAACCCGACTGCATCCTGCTGCTCGTTAAAATGACGCATCAGAGGCAGGCCAATCGGCTAAAGCGTCTCACGCGTGTAATTGGAAATTTGGAGATAGTTTCCACAAGGGGGCGCCTCTAAGAAAATGACCTCAGGAAGGCTTTATGGATGCATTCGAGGTAGCCTCATTTCTTCATGTTAATAAGTCTGAATGTGTGATTTAAAAAAAAAATTAAGTAAATTTCCCAGACAGGCTAAACAAAGCCAACACGCTGTTTATCTGCAGTCAACCCAAAGCCAAGAAACTTCGACTTTAACGCAGGAGTGTAAGCACAAACTTTACCAACAATTGGAAAACTTACATGTCTTGGATGCCCCTCTCAGACCGGCTACTCCACCCCTGTCCCAGCAGGGGATTTTAGAAAAAAATAAAAAGCCGCTCAACAAGTTCAGAGCAGAGGAATGAAAACGAATGGAAGAATGAAGCTTTTTAAGACGCGCTCCTGACCGGGAATGTGATGAGCACGCACGTCGGTCTCTGTGGAATAGCTGCGCGCACCATCCCCTGCGCTCCCGTTTCAATCAAAGAGCAGGATTTTCCTGCCTCTTCAAAACCAATGACTGATCACCGTCCTGAGGAGCTCGCTCAGCACCGCGCCTGCTGGTAACGGGAGGATTTTTGGACAAGAGCTGCGGTGCCAAAGTGTCCATCATCCTCTCTCCCCCGAGTGCCATTCCATCACGGCAGAAAAAAAAAAGAAAGAAACCCACAACAGCAAAAGAAACTTTGACCAGCTGGCGTCCAATCCTCCTTTTTCGTCCTGTTTCAGAAGTCTCTCATTTCCAAAAGACTCCTGCGTGCGGATCTCTTTCCCTTACTCTCCTATTCCTCTCCTTCTCCGCGGCTATGAATAGGTCTCAGCCACTCAACGGGGACATGAATCACGCCAATTAGTCTCGGCTGCTGAGGATATCCGCTCGCATCAACGCATCGTCTCTTGGCCGTCTCCCCGGCACGGCGCAGCACCAACCGCCCAGACGGAGATGACGGGGAAGATAATGCGCTCCGAGCCTCTATTAGATGAGACGCACACTCAGCTCGTTCCCCCCTCCACCTCACACACCCAAAACACACACACCTACACACACACATTCACACTCACACATACGCATGCACACCTATGGTCTGTTTCCACTCCACCCCTCCAGCTTTGCTCCAGCTTCGCCTGCAACCCACCCACTGCAGACACGCGCCATCCTCTTTCGGGACAAACTCTGAAGGGAGGAGTTGAAGCTCTTTTAGTGTCAAAAATTCCAAACACATGCGCGGGTTAGTGGCCTCGAAGTGGGGGGGAGGGATGAATAAATATCAGAAATATTAAAAAGGAAAAATAAATGTCCTAAAATCCCATACGTTTGTTTTACTATTGAGTTGCTTAAATGACAGAAAAGTGTCAAAGGAAGGAATGAAATAGGACAAAAACAAAAAAGGAATAAGTCCTGACTACCGTGGTTGAACATGAAGTATCTCGTTTCTGCGCACTTTCTCGAGTTAAATTGGATGAATGTCTTCATTTCTTCTTTGGGGGACAGTTTTATTCTCTCCACCTCTTTAAACGAGCTTCCAAGCGCCCAAAACATTCACTGATTATCACAAAGAGTGAGAGGGAAAGTGCTGAGAAGAGTCGGGTCATGACACCTGGCGAGCAGCTTTGACAACCCAATCCACACACCTGAACCTCTCCAAGTCCCCTCAGTCTCTAAAGACCACGAACATCCCCCACCACCAATAACCCCCACCCTCCTTCCCTGTGCAAGAATAATTTTATTCAAAGATATTATCAGAGAAGAGGTAAATGAAGGTAGTCTTAAAATAAATTATGCGTCAGAGATTATTCTTTTGATAATCGTCACAGAGCGTGACATATTCCTTTTCGATTTAGATATGGAAATTAAGCCTGTGCGCCCCATAACGCGTCCACGTGTCCTTCCCACTCTGTGTTCAGGTGAATTATGCACGCATTTGCTCAAGGAACGAGTTAAACTGCTTTCCTCCACAGTCTTCAGACAAGAGCATCCAGCCTGAAGCAGATTTCCTCCGCGTTCGTGCACCAAAGGTTTATTAGTAGCTACCTATGCGTGCGCAGGAAAGGTAGAATACATTGCATTGCAGGATGATAGATCACACAGAAACTTAAGAGAAAAAAAATGCCTTATCCCCCCCCCCCAATTTCGACGCACAATTTGGCCCCTCGGTCGGCGTGCGTCGCAGGAGGCGTTAAAAGTTTGCGCGCTCCATTATCCATTTGGAGACGAATGAAATCAAAAGAAAATCAGCCTCCCTCACCTTGGGGGGCTTCAATGCTTCCTTCCGTCGAATAGCAGCCAGACGTGCAGCCTGTTGCAGATGAATAAATCCGCTTTAAAACGGGACATCTTAGCGGGAGACTCGGCGTACGGGCAACCGGCTTGTCTGCGTTGCTCCCGGGGAATGGAGGGGAGCTCCCGGTGCCAGCGTCACTTCCAGCACAACACACAGGTGGAGGGTGCACAGGAGATGGAGGGAAAAAAATCCGTCTAGGACTAAACGTTGGGATTGTTTTTAGGGGGAAAGTTGGTGAAAACGAAGCGCGGAAGAGTCCGAGCGGCTCATGCGAGAGGCAGCAGAGTGGCCAGACTCGCTGCTCTCAGACACAATGAGGCGGTGAGTCTCCGTCAGTTGACTTTCACCTGAAGTTTAATTCTTTGCTGGAGCTCGCGCCCAACATCAACGTCTAACTGTGAATAAAAGCAGGCTTAAAACATTTAAAAAAAAAAGGTTTTAATGGTCTTTTTTTCTTTTTTTTTTTACAACAAATAGACATTTTTTTCTTAAATAGATGTATTTGCATTTAGAATTTGGCAGGAGCTGCAGCACCTGCGCAGAGGTGATAGAGAAGCTGGAAGAGTTTTACTGCACTTACTCCTTTCAAATGATGTAAAACACTTTCTCCTGATATGTTGAAATGTAAGGAGGGTCTTAACTGTGATCAGCTTGAATATTAGGAAGTAGCTGCTGACTTTGATCTTGTTAAAAGTTAAAGAAATGTGAAGCTTTTATCAATATTGTGGGAGGAACCACATGAGTGGGTTTAATCCGTTAAAGTTTGCACAAGTAAAAATGCAAGACAAACATTTTTCTTTGCCTTTTTTCTTTTCCTTTGGACAATAATAATAATCAATATGTTTGCTTTTTAGAACAAATGGTTGAAATTACTCATAGTATAGTAAAAAATAGTGAATAGCTGGGATGGGCTCCACCCCCACCCTGAATTGGATTAAGCAGAACAGAAAATGAATGAACAATAGTGAAAATGTCCAAATTGACACGGTAATGAGATAAGAAACACTTACTTTTGGCATTAAATAACCAAACCAAGTGGTAGAGAAGGCTCTGGCAGGTTTATTTCCATAAAGTTTTGATAAAATCCATAGTCACTGAAAAATGTACTCTATTAAATGGTAAGCAATGGTTGTCAAACTCTGGTCCTCAAAAGCCGCTGTCCTGGAACTTTTTGATGTTTCCCTGCTTCAACACACCTGACTCCAATCAGTGGCTACTTGTGCAGAACTTCTCAAGCTGTTGGAGGCATTTAATATGAATCAGGTGTGTTGGAGCAGGGAGACATCTGAAACATGCAGGACAGTGGCTGTAAGGCCTGGTGTTTGAGATCCCTGTTGAACAACTTATAAAATCCCTCAATATCTTGTGAGTTGTTCCGCATTTAAAAGATTTTTAAAAAAGGACCTTGAAAGCAGCATGCGGGTCAGAAACAGAGTCGAGTCCTGGTTGAGTCATGCATCCGTCAATAAACCTGATCAACCCCAACAAAGTCAGCTTGCTTCAGGGAGAGTTCATATCACACTTTACCCGTCTTTAACTTCACCTGTGTGATAGAATTGAGTGCAAACGACTTCAGCTGTGGAGACACCTCCTTGGCCCCCCTTTCCCCCACCTTCTCTCCTCTGTGAGCCGAAGGGCAAGTCCTGGTGTGAGCCTCTTCTTCTAATTCACTCCGTGACAAGAAAGAGGAGGGCACAGTGGAGAGCTCCCAAAGAGCACATTTAATTCCCCTTTACTGACTGGATACAAAGACAGAGCATAAAATGTTCACTCACAATACATTTCTGAAGCTCATCTTCAGACAGCTATACTCTTTTTTTTCCTTCCCTCAAGGCCCCAAAACACTAAGCAGTCTGCATTTGCACAGAGAAATGAAGCCGGGCACCAATAAAAAAGTACTTGACCAGTAAAAGGACACCTGTGTATACTAATATGTGAAGGAAGGATTGAGTCAAATTAGATGTGTAGAGGTCAGCGACGACAATGAAAGTGAATGAATGAATGAATGAATGAATGAATGTGGGGAGGGTTTTTATTCAGATGCTCCATATGTAGAATAAACCAGTATGCCTTGAAATCTATCGATGGCTCTGTACATGACAAACCCATGATCACGTCCCATCTTCCAATATCTCAACCCCATTGATGCGTTAACTTGCTTTTTTATTCCCCCCCCCCCTCCCCCCCCCCATCCTGTCATATCTAATGGTTATTAGAAAATTGATGGGTAAAGCTGTGTTTGTACATCCCTGTCTGGCAGACACCAGGCGCAGAGGTATTGGATTTTTGCGCTTGTTCAATGGAGAGTAATGTTCCCGGAAGAATGTTTGTTTGTCGAGGTGGTTGAGGGAGGACAGGACGGAAGATAAAACATGAAGAATCATAAACTGACTAGCTTTTATGCGGTAAAATATGTCATTTAGGGTGGGGCAGGAAATGTGGGCAAAAAAAGTTGAAAATTGTCATCTTACATTTCACAGTTAGAAATGACAGCAATCTGTCTCTAGCCTGTTATTTTGCATAGGGCAGCATTCACACGGCATGATGGGAAACCTAACACCTAACCTTCCCCACAATCCATAACCCCTAACCCACCATGTATGCTCATTCTAACCTAAAAATGTGTTTGTGAAATGTTGCTTGCAACAGATGTTGAACACGGCTCTACAGGATGAGTCGATGGACTAATGACTCTCACCGGAGTAAGGAAACATAACCTTGCCAGTACTGGGTTGGACCCCTTTTGCCTTCAGACCTGCCTTAATTCTTCATGGCATAGATCCACCAAGGTGATGGAAACATTCCTCAGAGTTTCTCCATATTGACATGATAGCATCACACAGTTGCTGCACATCCATGATGAGAATCTC
>JAOXYM010000019.1:18779021-18793192 GCA_028567055.1 Leptatherina wallacei
ACATGCTGGTTGTTTTGGAGATAAAGCCAGAGAGACCAGACTGCAATGGTTTGGACATGTACTTAGGAGGGATAGCGGATATATAGGTAGAAGGATGCTGAGGTTGGAACTGCCAGACAAGAGGGCTAGAGGAAGACCAAAGAGGAGATTTATGGATATCGTGAGGGAAGATATGAAGGTAGTAGGTGTGAGAGAAGAGGATGCACAGGATAGGGTTAAATGGAAGCAGGTGAAACCTTTTCTTTTCTTGACATCTTTTTAGAAAATCTTTGGCTCTCTCTCTTTTTGATGACTTCACAAGGAACCCTGAAGTAACCTCAATTAATTTCACGATTTTATGACTAAAACAGCCAAAAACAACACAAACAAAAGGAATTTCCAGGATCAAAGAACATGCGCAGCTTGTAAACTCTGTTCTACGATGAGCTAGGTTTGCCCTGAATGATGGTTAAAAAATTATGTCCTCACTTTCAATAAGATGATTTCATTCAGGAAGACACGAAATGAATAGATTTAATATCCGGTATTCTAACCAGTAAACACAACCAGTTAACCAGCTGCTCTCCTGCTGGAAACTCCAACATCATCAACTTATTTCATAAATGTTAATATGAAAAACTAACATGGTGATAAAACAGTTGTTTTAATGTTTTCATCCCTTCGTCATAACTTTAACAGCTACGTGTTCACTGCTAACTGGCTTGTATGGATCAGACTTACTGGGTTTAATGGTTCTCATCATCATCATCATCATCATCATCATCATCCACAGCAGCTGATGAAGGCTGATTGGCAAACATGTCAATAATTTTTTAACATTCGGCAGCGCCTCTTTCTTTCCCTAGTTTTCTCTGCTCCTCTGTTTTCTTTTCTTGGTTCTGACAGGTAGCTGCTTCCACTGGCACGGAGCCAAAAATGGGTTTAAAGTCTCTGATTGGTTCAGCCTGGTGTCAGTTAAGAAAAGAACCAATGGGCTGCAGATTACTGTGTTTTATGGACCGGTGGTCAGAAAAGAAAGTTCTATATGGACTATTTAGATCAGGGGTCACCAACCTTTTTGAAACAGAGCTACTTCATGGGTACAGAGTCTTCTGAAGGGCGACCAGTTTGAAACTCTCTTCTGAAATAACAAATTTGCTCAGTTGCCTTTAGTTACACATTAACATTAAAGAATAATCAAACTCATCTATGTGAAGACACTGATCACATTAATGAGTTCTCAAAATAATTATAAACAACGGTTTGAAAAGATGGGAAACTGATATCAATATTCAACACTATATTTGTATTATTATTAGCAATAGTTTACATGTCCAGATGTCAATTCCTGCATTGAAAATTTCACTAACTAAAATTATTTTCTAATGTATATAAATGCAACAGTTAATTAAAAAAAAATAGCGACAGAATAAAACAAAATTTAAAACTCAGCTCACTGGTGAGTTGTGCTATTTTTAGAATAGGCCTGTGGGCACCTCCTATTGTCTCTGGGGGCTACCTGGCCCCTGCCCGTGGGTACCATGTTGGTAACCCCTGAGTTTGATGAATGAATTACTCAGGGACAGGGGCCATGAAAGAGGGTGGTGTTTAAAAACATTGTTAGTCTTGGTTGGGTCACCGTTCTACCGAGTTTTACGGACCAATAAATAAACGAACGATGTCGGCCCAAAAAACACAGTATGCCAGATGTCCAGCTATTATCTAAACACACTTAATATTTAAGAGTGACTCTGGGGGCTGGAGCCATAAATAGATGCTAACATTTTTAAATAAGTCTTCAGATAAAACTGAAGGCAAGAAAAACTGTTGGAAAAGCAGTAAAATAATTAGTTTGTCAAGCATGGTGAGACAAACAAGCAAAATAATGGACAATGAGGGTTATCCAAGGAAAATGGAAAAACCAACATTTTATTTTTCCTTCTTTTCCCCCCTCCCCTCCTTCAAACTCCAAAATAATCTTTTCTTCTCATATATTTTGCATACCTGTGTGTATCCTCAGTGATAAGAATGAATGTTTCTATATCATTTGCGAGTGAGAAAATGGAGAAACTCCCTTTGTTATATAAAAAAAGCTGAAATAAACTGCAAGGAAAACATAGGGAATAAAGTAAACATATATGTAAATGGAGGTAGAGAGATAAAGGCGAAGCGCTGTGTGAGTTCTTTGTGCTGGAAGCCCATCAGCAGCTGTTCTTTTCCTTGGCCAGCTGCTGTCAGCATGCATGGCCTCATGGGAGCTACCTGCATCCTGTCACGATTATGGGACCTGTCAGCCTCTTCTGCAGCAAACACACACACAATGACACACCTCAAATACTCATACATCATATATATATATATATAAGCATGCATTGAAACTTACTAGAACTGCATGCAGGCACTACTTCCAGCACCCTTATGCATGCACACACAGCTTTGTGTGCATGCACAGATAGCTATCCGTTTTGATGTCACGATCACCCATTTCAGAAGAAGTCAGGCTGCTGAGCAACAAATACTGGAGGCGCAATGGCTTCATATTGATCCCTGTTCCCAAGGATCGATACCAGGATACTTTGATATCTCTCTCCTAGAGGAAGAGCCGGCATCTGTGAATGCTGGTGTGTCATAATACACTTTCAATCTCTTATTCAACTCCTTATTTGCCCCTTTCTTACAGCAAACATAAGTCATTTCACTCAAAATTCAAGTTTCATGCATGGATCCATTTGGATGCTTTTTTTTCCACAGGTGTGTGTTATCTTGTTTCATGCTTTGACATCTCCCTGTATGGACACTGTGTGCCGGTGCTTATCAGTGGGAAAGTTATAACAAGGGCTGCAGCCGCTTGTTCAGCCCCAGCTGTTTTCATTCACCTTGTTTGTACTGTCCACATGTCATATAGACAAATCATTCCCAAACCTAACACCTTTCAGCAGCGCCGACCAATCACTTCACAGGATTAGGACCTGTCAATCAAGAATGCGGGTAATCAACTCATTAATTACGCCGCTCTCCCCGTAGACTTGCTTCCCTCATGCTTTGTGAGTATCGGTTACATTACACTGCAATTAGATTAAATTACTAAGTACAACCTGTATATGACAGCCATTATGGCGGCAGCAGGGGGGGTTATGATGACTCCGTGTGCAGTTTGTAAACCAGTAATATTGTCCTTTTGTCGATGGGTGTTATTTGATGAGCAGATATTGTACTCGTGAATCCCAGAATTTAGAAGAGGTCCTGCTCCTTGGAAATAAGCAGAAAAGATGAAACCTGAAATAACCAGATGAAAACGGGTATTGATCGGTTTGTCTTTAGAGGAATAGTTTGACATTTAACATAACCAAGAGTTGGATAAGTAAATTGTATTGACATGGCAAAGATGCCCTGGTAAAAAAGCCAATAAGGGTGTTGAAAGTAACTGTATCGTGAATCTATAGGATGGTAATGTAAAGGTGCCAATTGGTTGATTTTTCAGAATGTTATGCAAATCCCCAACGAGCACATTTGACATTTAAAAAGATTCAATAGATGTTTGTAATCTATTTGGTTGAAAAGTGACTATGCAGAAGATTTTTTGAACGTTATATTTACTCTGAATGATGTAACTTAGCTGTAACATCATAAATATTTAAGTTTATTTCTGTATTTGATGTAAGTTCAACTTCTTCTTCCACAGTGGAATCAGGACAAGTTTTATGGATGATCACGGATCTGATCTCAGACCATTTACAATCCACTAAAACTTCAATTCAGCCTCTTTTTCTGTTACTGAGAGGCAAATAATTCACTTATGAGACAGGCATGGGGTAAAAGGGTGGAGGAAGAGTGGGAAAGGCTGTTAATTACATGCAAATACATGTGTTTGCCATGATGAAATCAACCCACCTGGTCGGAAAAGATTAGATTTGCTCAGGTTTACATGTGAGTGTCAGGGATGAGGAAGTTAGAGTAATTGGGACGTGTGTCCGGGTGTGTGGAGGGGGGATGTAGGACCCTAATGATGGGGTAAAGAGGCAGGAAGCCAATTTTATTGTTTGTGTATAACAAAAAGGTGTAACCAGAGCAGGGTTAACCAGTGAAATAATAACAAGATAACAAAACAGACTGCAAGGAGCTCAACTAAAACAAAGACTGGACCAACAAGGAAACAGCATGAGGATGACAATGAAGCTAACAACAAGGATCTGGCAAATAAGAACAGAAACCAAGACATACATATGAGGGAACTAATGACGAGACAAGGAGCAGGCGGTGTAGCAAACAAGAAATAAAACAGGACAGCAACTTAGGAACAGAGAAATCCAACCAATGACAACCTGTGACCAGAATCATTTTAATCTTTTTAGGTTTTGGCAACAATCGCTTGTAAAAAAACTAAAATAGTAAATACACAAGGAAGATGAGAAAGGTTTAAGTATTTACCAAATTTAGGTGCAAAGTCACTTAAAGCTGCTTTAAAAATGTTGGGATATGTGTTAGCATAGATCCGGGGTGTCAAACGTACGGCCAAAACCAGCCCAGCTTAGTCTGACCCAGGTGGGGGGGGGGATTTTGTGAACAGTCATGGCCCTTTCACACCAGCACCTACTCAGCCCCCCCCAGCACCACCATCTGATTTGTTTGTGTTCACATTACAATGTTCCCGGGGCGAGTCGATACTCTTTTAGCACCTACTCCATCGAGTTTCTATCGGGGCCGAAAATGGTGACGTGTGCAGATGGCGGGCCGCTATTGGCCAGAATCTGACTTCGTGGGATGACTCATTAGTGCGACTCCAGACCAGCCAAGAACAAAACCCAAAGCCAAGACCAGAGAAAACATCAGCAGCAGGAGAAGCAGAGAAAGAAGAGATAAAATCTCGAAAACCACCGTGGTTGAATATAGACGTGAGGACGTTCCTTAGCTTGCTAGCGGTGTGTGCGTGTGTCCCGAACAAATTACTTCAGGAAACCTCGCTATGAAGACCCCGCCCACACCGAGGACGGTCCCGCCCACATAGAGAGGCCCCGCCCATACCGAGGACGGCCCCGCCCACACCGATGACGACTCCGCCCACACGTAGGACAGACCCGCCCACACTGAGGACGGCCGCGACTGCCTTCTATTGTAATGGGAACAGACAAAACTGGGGTAGTGTGGTGTCGGCTGAATGAAGGCTGGGCTGACTAGGTGTGAAAGGGGCATAAGAGAGAGCTAGAACAGTGGTTCCCAACCTGTGGTCCCTGACCCCCCAAAGAACACAGGGGGTCCCCGAAGCTTTGACTGTTAAGAGCCAGTGTGATTGAAATAAAGGCCATGTCCACAGAGATCATTTTAGGTTGGTTACATTTTGATTTCATCAAAGGAAACTGACCCAGAATGCATCATTTGTAGTGAGACGCTAGCTAACGAAAGCATAAAACCAAGCATGGTTTCAGCACAGCGTGGGGAAGGGGGTCCATGGCTTTTTGGTAGATGCATTATGGAAAATAGGTCAGGAACCTCTGAAAACATGAACAATTCTTTTCATTTTTTAATAAAAGTAACGGCAATTCCTAATTTGTCCATGTGTCCAATTTAGTCTTTCAATTTCAACCTCAACCTCTCATATAGTCAGTTCATTAAAAAAAACACAATCTTTATTCCTATGACTTACAGTATGTAGCACTTTGTGATTACTATGCCATGTAAAGTGCATTAGAAATGAAATTTATTATTATTATCTAATACTGTCCATGTCACAGTAGATTTTATACTTATGGACCTTATTCATCGAAATTTACTTTTATAGATACTGAAAAATTCTGTTCATGTAGTTAATGAAAAATATATTAGAATAAATGTTTTATCTTAAAATAATTTTGAAAATATTTTTAGATGTGTTTTTTAATGATAATAATGATGAATGAATAAATAAAAACAACTTTCTTATACAACCCATCCCCCCCAATCCCACCCCAATAAAACATTTGCCATTGAGGCCCTGAGTTGCTGTTTTTAGTCCAATCATGATATCAGACACTGAGAATGTTGAGTCTGAGTATTGAGGCATCTTTGGTCTAAAAAAAACAAACAGGTTAAAGTCCCGGAACCGTCTAAAAATACGAACACATATTGCTCACAACAGAAACAGTAACATGAAAAGATCTGTGATATCAAACGCGTACAGATTTCTTTTTATTTAAAAGCAGCACACAGCGTTAACATAGTCTCATTCATTACTTTGCTAAGGTCACGGTAAGTCAGACAGCTTTGTTCTCAACTTCATTTGTGTTTATTTTCCTTTCAGTAAATAGACTAGGAGGAAGGCCTGTACTTCTAAGGTGATAAGATCCTCCCGGCTTGTTCTTCGCGCTGACCTTGGGTGCTGCAAAGTAAAAATCGATGCTTTTTCAGAGGGACAGAAGGCAGTGTTCACTTTCTGTTAAGGTACGTTGCTTCTTCACGAGGCAGGACAGAGGAAAAGAAAACCTGTTTAATCACTGCCCGACAGTGGAAGGTTTATCCGAACAGACAATCACACACAACACATCATTGTGTGGACATTGAGAGATAGGTCACCAAAAATATCAAGCTTCACTTGTCTCAAATCCAACCTGCCTTCATCTACTTCAAAGGGGGTGACGCACAAATAAGCTTTATTAGCACAGATTTAAACAGCAATAGATCAAATATGTAACATGAAAGGATTTCTATGTATAAATTCAGGGATTTTGGAGCATTTTACTTAAAGGTACAGGATTAACCACCTTTACTAAACATTGCTAATGATCATGTTCTTATGTAGGGTAAAACAGGCATTCATTGGGGCCTAAAACTAAATGAGGAACAGCCAAACTCTGCTACCAAGGAGAGGCTGTGGAAGACTGTTTCATGTTTTCACAGCAATCCTGAGCACAGCAGCAAGATGCAAGGTAGTTTTACAACATCAGCAAAGTCTCTCCCAGGAAGACATGCTGTTAAAACTTGCAGAAAGCACAGAGAAAACACCCAACATCGACAACAACATGTCAGTTCTGAACTGATGGCACTGCTGGACAAGTCTGGCCAGAAGTGGTCTTTTTGGCATAATAATAAAAAGAAAGGAAAAAAAAAAGCTATGCATTCTTAGCGCAGCAACATGGGAACTGGGTTGTAGAAAAATGGCAGCGGTGTTGTGGACTGAAGCGTCAAAATGTGAAATATTTGACTGAAGGGGAGGGAGGTTTGTTGGCTGAAGGGCTGGAGAACGGTACAATAATGTGTCTGCAGAAAAACTTTGAAGCATTTCTGAAAATGGAATTGGGGATTTGCTCAGGATTAATGGTGTCTGCAGCGCTGAGAAAAATATAAGCACGTACTTATCCATCATGCAATATCATCAGGAAGGTTTGAAACAACTCCAAACACACAGTCGGCGTCATTAAGAATTATGTTTAGAGCAACGAGGAACATGGAGTCCTGGAAGTGCTGGTTAGTTTGCACAAAGCCCTGATCTAAACGTTGTTGGGGGATTGAGGTTAAATGAAGAGAGAAAAGGATTTGAGCCAACCTACATCCCCAGTTTGTTCTAAAAGATGTTTGTAACAACGTACCTTCCTAGTTCCCTTAGTTTCAAGGTTGGTCACACCAAACAGTTGTAGGCAGAACTTATTTGTGAGAGCACTGTAATATATTTTCCACATCTGCTTCAAACTGTTGCACAGTAGTACACTATACACTCATAAGATAGCCATGTGTAAATAAATGACGGTGTTTCTCTTCATCAACTTGATGTGTCACTTAATCTGTTAAAAAGTGCTCTTCAAGGTAAAAACACCAAGGATTTTCTCGGTGTGCAATTGTGCTTCAAAAACACAAGAAAAAATGTCAGCTATTCTTTATTTTAGAAAAGCAAATACTTTTTCTAAGTTTTAGGGCATATGTTTGCATGCCCATCCATCCATTTTTTACCATTTCTACTAGGTTGGGATGTAGAAAGAGGCCGAGAGGCATGGTGGTCCGGTGGAGACACTGTCAGTTATAACATTTCTGATGAATAGACTGAGGGATCTAAGGAATATCTGAATCTGTCCTAAAGTCGTTTTCTTTGTACTCATCTGATTGGAGCATCATGTTCGACCCATCTTAAGGAGTACCCCACGGCTCCATTCTGGGACTTTGGTTTTTGTTGCATGTTCTTCTGTCAGGTCAGACATTTCTTACCATCTCTTTGCTGTTCATATTCAACTGTGTAGCTCATTTAAACCTTTTTGAGGTCCATAAATTACTCTCCTTGATTAACTGCCTGACGAGCAGGAAGCGGTTGAAAAGCAGCAATTACCTCGAGTCAAATTTGGACAAAACCAAAACTTTAATTTTGCCACTAGGCAGTGTCATCGCTGAAATTAACCAGCAATTTGGTGATTTAGGATTCTCCAAGAAACCCCATCTTAGAAATGTATATATAATTTTTGATAAAGTTTGTGTCTCGCATATAGTTTAAAACAATAAGAAATAACTTTTTCATTTGAGGAACATCTCAAAACCTAAATCAACAGCATCGCCAACATAACTCATGCTTTTGTCTCTTCATGATTAGAGTATTGTTACAGTCTGTTCACTAATAAGAAGGAGCTAGCCCATCTTCAGGCGCTCCAGAACTCTGCCACGAGACTTCTGAGAAGAACTCATATAACCCATTGTTTCAAAAGTTGCATCACTGGCAACAAGCTAATTTTAGAAAACATTAAAAAATTTTGTGTGAACGTAAATTTTAAAATTAAGTCTTGAATTTAGTCTGTAGTCTTAACCCTTAGGTCTTTACATGGACGGGTGCCTCCTTACATTGCTGGCTTGATTCAGCTGAACACTTCCTCATCAATTTGGAAACTTTTAACGATCAAGACTCAAGACCACTCTGTCCCTGACTGTGGAATTAATTGCCATTTTCTAAGGTAGTTTGGACTCTGTAGATGCTTTTAAAAAAACATCTGAAGACATAAATACACTTTTACTGTCCTTTTAGAACTGAAAGTATCTCATTTAGTGGGTGGTTCGGGTTTGCAGTGGACTTTTATGTCACAAATTAGACTTTACCCAGCCTCCCCAATCTTTGTCTCCATCCAATCTCAGCTTCAAACCATTGGTTGTACATCAGAATTGGGAGGTTGAAACTCTTTTTGATTTTTTGCTTTTCTATTCAGAGCAAACTCTCATTAGCAATTACAGATTTCACCTATGAAAGAAACAAGATAACTGCTGTATTTGCCAGACTGCCAGGCACTGCAGTTACCTCTGCGGTGCAGTGTTTCAACAAAGAGGGCCAGACGAACCCATAGCATAATAGTAATGTCTACACATATGATCAGAAATTAGGAATCTCATGTTGTGTGAGAACTATCCAAAAATCATTAAATGTTGGATGTTTGTGATTATGTAGGAGTTTATCTGTACAAATGTTTTGGATAAAATGCACCATGATGCAGTGGATTCCTTGTGCAGGTGTGATGTCCCCCTTGATCAACCAGGTTTCTTCAAATTAAATTATATTGACTAGTATCCTCACATCTGCTCCTGCAGAGAGTGATGAGATAAACTATATCCCCAGCCCTGTAGTGTATCTGTCCCCATTGTGCCTTTTGTATTCAGTGGAAATCACATACTGGCAGGGTTAGTAGACACAAGTGAGCTATATACACCTCGTGACAGACAGATGGCCAACACCGAGGCATTGACTCATGGAAGGATTCAGACGCACTTTGCCAAAATTGCTTCTTTGTTATAACAGCAAAAAGCAATTTAAGATGTTTAAATATAAAATCCTGCTCTGCCTCCGCAGATATGATCCTCACTTAACAAAGCTGTACCACCATGTGCTTTACTCCTTCCTGACTTCACTGAGAGACGCTGACTGAGGGCAGATGGTGAGAGATTTAGCTGTACAGTATTGCTTTCCTCCAACCAAATCAGAAAATCCATTAAAGCGCATTAGCACAACTGCTAATTGCTAGGCTCTGTGTGTCTAATTGCACACATTGATCTGTCCACAACCTCCCCCCGGTTGAAATGGAATTGTGAAATTAAAGACCTTAAGTGGACAGATAAAGGATTTTGTGCCACGTTCACCCACATGATTCATATATATGATTGATAGAAGTGCTCGAGCCTCAGTGGATAGACAAGTGTGGATTTGATCAGCTATCACAAGGCTTATTAAACTTGGCGAGACTCGATTCAATTCTGCATAAATGATGTGTAAAAACATAAATACACCCTTGGCAAAATAAATGAATAATATTAACATTTAGATCTTTTCTGCATCACTGATGCGGTCCAGATTTGGCCTAAATCCAGCTGGTCCAGTGCTGTGCTGTCATATGGTTTACTGCACTGATATCTGATGCTGTTCTGTATCATTTTGTTCTTTGACAAAGACTTTGTCATATTTAACCATCAAATGAGAAAACATGAGTAGAATCAGATGCATTGATGATGCTTTGATTTAAAGGAACTGGAAAAAAATAAAACTTTGGTATCACATGGTTGAGGAGGGAAGGCTAAAAAAATTGATTGAGAATCAAGAAAACTCACCCCAAACCAAATCGCATCATTATCTTTAGCTTCTTTATTAGCATGGCAAAAATTTAAACAATGCTGTAATATGTACTAACAATAGTAAGAAAATATTATGTAGTTCACTTTTTAAGCACGAGAAAGAAACTACAGTACAATAAAGGTAAAAATGTTTAAAATTGTGCACTCTGCAGGGTCTGTATACTCACAGCAGACTGCTATAGTCCTACTGAAGTTGTACC
This sequence comes from Leptatherina wallacei, assembly GCA_028567055.1. Lineage (NCBI taxonomy): Eukaryota > Metazoa > Chordata > Actinopteri > Atheriniformes > Atherinidae > Leptatherina > Leptatherina wallacei. The sequence goes on from JAOXYM010000019.1 coordinate 18,789,761, forward strand.
CTGATCCAAGCAACAAACCAGGACATTCAAAGTTATTTAATGTAGCTTCTCACCAGATCATCTGTTGTCTCGGCCGTGTCTTAGCATGAAGAAGTTACCAGCCAGCATCTCCAAACTGGTGATCAAGATTAGCCCATTTTTGGCTAGCATGCCTTTAATTTATTTCATGCACCAACGATGTCTAAAAGACACACAATACTGATTCACACAGGTGCTGTTTGGTCCACCTTTATCAAACCCCGGTCTTTTATGTGCTTTATCTGTATGAGTGTGTGAGAGATAATGATTAGGTGTGTGTTATATACTCGTTATGTGAGGGCTCATCTTTAATTTTTGATTTGATGTTGAAAATATTTTAACTTGAAATTCAATTATTGCCGTTATTATGTAAAGCAAGGCAAGTTTATATAAGTTTGATTTGATTTGATCTCCAGCAGACTGGATTAATGCACTGATCTTTTAACAGGACATCTTAAAAAAGCACATTAAACATCTGCAGCTCATCCAGGACGCTGCTGCTAGAATTTTAGCCAGGACTAAGAGATCTGAACACATCAATCAGTCACAGAATAGATTTTAAAACCCTAATGTGAGTTTATGAATCACAGAATGATTTAGGCCCAGAATACATCTGTCAGATGTTCAGAGAATATAAACCTTGCAGGGCTCTTAGATCCAAGGATTCAGACCAGCAAGTCTACACCAGGGTCCAGACTAAACATGGAGATGCAGCATTTATTTCACCTAATGTTGAACCTTCAGGTTGAAAGCATTTCTTTTCTCATGCACTAATGGATGAAACCTGCATGTATCTTTTAACTAGACTGCTGTTTGCTTTTAATCATTTTAATTTAGTTATTTTTTATCGTTTTATATATTTTGTGACTTTGCACACCCTTTTAATTATGTCTTAATATTTTAATTGTTTCTGAATTGTTTGCATTTCTCCACATGTTCTATTATGTAAAGCACATTGAATTACTTTATGCATGAAATGTGCTGTAAACTTGCCTTGCTTTAATGCTTAGTTGTCTTAATTTTGGCCCTTTTTTCTGCACTGAACAATACAAACCACTGTCACAATGAAGGATATAAGTCAGTATTCTTAGATACTATAAACGTGGTGAAACTCTCAACTGAATCAGATGCTACAGCTATCATGGGTAATCCACATTAATGAGAGTAGACCTTGAATTCCCAAGACCACAGTGAACAAAATGTGTCACCCTAAAACATTTTCTTTTCATATATAAAGAATCAGCAGAGTATCCTGTTTGATTTAGTTTCTTTTGGCACAATGAGGAAGTAATGTTATCCCAGCAGGACACATTTTTCCTTGTCTCTTCCTGTCAAACAGAACTGAGTGTGTAGTTTAGGTGCTTCTCTCCAGACGTGACCTATTCTTAAAGCCTTGGACTTGCACCTCCAGTGAGCTGTGCCTGTTCTTTTGCTTTGCTCTGCATCTCCAAACAATGACAACATCCATCTGGAGTGTTGCTCTGCACAAGTACCTCCATTCTGGCCATAATTGGCGAGGCAGTATGGGCCAGAAGGGACATTACACTACATTCCTAAATGGCAACTCTGAGCCAGTGAGCAGGATATTTAGTTAAAGATGGTCATTCTCCATCCCTGGAGAGCCAGTAAGGAGTTTGCCACATTGCTAAGAAGAAAAGTGCAAAGACATACAATGTGTTGTAAGATGACAGGATTCTGGAGTGAGGTCCCTGGACGCAGTTAAGATGGCCGGCCCACACAGTGTGAAACTAAGTCATGCCCCACTATATCTGGCTAATAAGCTGTAAATAAAAAGAGTCTGAGCTTCACTTTCCTCTTTTTCCTCTGTGTTTGAAGCATAATAAGAAAACATTCTGTTGGATGTTGCAAGAAAACAAGCACCCTGTTTTCCAGTATTGCTTCGGCACAACATGGAGGTAAATTCCAGACAGGACTTCAGCACACTCCCAGTGAACCTTTGTTTTTACAATAAATCAATGTAAACTCATGCTGACATTTTCCTTCTAAAAATATTGCAGCGGAAGGTGAGCGGGGCGGTTGTTGTTAGACTTTTCTTCCACGCCTGTTATCTGGGGTCCATGTAGAATCAGTCTGCTCAATTATTTCTTCAATCTGGAAAAACAAAAAGAAAACAAATCCAAATTTAGATTTTTCTTTTGTCTCTTCTTGGGTTGAAGAAAAAGAAATGCCTTCATGGTCAATTTGCCAAGTTATTGAATCTTTTGAGCCCTTTTTTTTTTTTTACTATTTTTATAAACTCGTCATCCACAGGATGCATTCTGAATCCTTTAAAGTCTCTTATGTGCAATCTCTTTCAGAAGAAAAAAAGACTGGACTCTTCGTTTCATCATCATTACAGACAAACTTCCAAGCTCCTACTGTTAAAAAAAGTGTCTACACAATGGCATGTAACACAATAACATTTTTGAGAAGTTTCAGGCTGCTTTGTGTAAAAGATGACTGCACTGAAACTGCCCTCCTCAAGGTAACTAATGATCTTTTAATGGTTGATAATGATCTGTCCTCTGTCCTGGTCCTGATGGATTTTAGTGCCACTTTTGATATAATGCCTTACATCCTACTTATAAAACAGAACACTGTAGTAGTCAGTAGCTACAGGTCTTGTTTCTCAATCTATCCATTCATTTTCTACCGCTTATCTGAGGTCAGGTCATGGGGACAGCAGCCTTAACAGATACAATGGATTGTTTTAACTGGAGTACCATGAATTGGATTGACTAAAAGTTCCTTGAGAAGCTTTTAATTGGAGCTATATAAATAAAGATGAGTTCAAATTAATCAGATACAGAAAGATAATGTAATGGGACAATAACGTATAAAATAATCTTCAAATTTTCTGCTACATGATGTTATTTGGGCATCAAGTTACCAAACTGACTGAAAGTGGATGTTGCGATATCCTGATGTGGGTGAGAAAATGGTGGAGGGAAGTGGGATGTGCTTAGTTAATATAAGAAAACAGCAACAACAAAATGCTGCACTTTGCATTCCTATCTTAACCGAGAATATTGGAATTTGACTTCCTTCTCTGGGTCGTACCCAGCTGTCAGCACCAGCTTAAATGAAAACAGTTCCATCCAGCTCACGAGTTTCTCTTCTTACAGGCTGGTGATTAAGCAGTTGAGGGTTTGGCCTGTTATACACAGGCACCATTATTTTTTAATGAGTAATGCTCATGTTTTTTTCTTCAATAATACAGTTACTATACCCCAAAAATGTTCTCCCCAGATAAACCCTGGCCTGTTAAATGATAATAATTATTACTTTAAGTAATGTTACCGGGTGCCGCTCCTGTCAGCTGAGAACAGGAAACAGACCAATGACTGTAAAATGAATGGACAGACTATCCGGGAGGTTTGTGAAGAGCTGAAAAGAAGCTCATTGGGAGGTTCC
>JAOXYM010000019.1:18793293-18804125 GCA_028567055.1 Leptatherina wallacei
TACCAGGCTGTAAACATGTTTATTTCTGCTGTGAAGTTGGTCTTTTTAACATGGGAGTCTATGGGGATCTGCTCTGGTTTGCAGCTAGCACCTAGCGGAGGAGGGGGGAACAAATTTTTGGCTCTTCCGCATGGCTTCTAATTTCTAAGCCGGAGGTTGCTCCTTGAAACAGACTCACTAAAACTGGACAATAGAAGATGGAAAATGTTGCCCGGTCTGATGAATCTCCATTTCAGTTGCAACATTCAGACGGTAGGATCAGAATTTGGTGAAAACATGAAAGCATGGATCCATCCTGGCTTGTATCAACAGTTCAGGCTGCTGGTGGTGTAATGGTGTGGGGGCTAATTTCTCACCACACTTAGTACCAACATAGCATCGTTTAAACCCCACAGCCTACATGATTGTTGCTGACCATATGTCCATCCCTTTAGGCACAAAACTCTCAATCTAAATGAAAACAAAACCAAAGTCGTGTTGTTTGAGCATCCAGACTGCCATTCTATCCAGGACACTAATCTTAGTCCTCTGTGCCCTTATAACTAAACTATTTTAAAAAACCTTGGGGTCATTTTTGACAGTTCCTTTCTGTTTGACAAACAAATAAATGTTTTCTTCAACTTTAAATTCTTCCGAAAGTAAATTTGTTTTCTTTCCTCCCCAGATTTTGAGAAGGTTATTCATGCTTTTATTTCATCAAGACTTGACCACTGCAACAGCCTCTACTCAGGCTGGAGTTGGTTCCTTATGTCCCATTAGCTCAAAACGCTGCTGCCCGGATGTTAACTGGCACTTAAAAGAAACCACAGCGCACATGTTTTGTTTTCTTTGTACTGGCTCCCTTTTTATTTCAGTGTAGATTTTTAGATTTATTGTTTGTTTTTAAGCTTTTTAACAGATTGGCTCCCTCTTATCTCTCTGATCTTTTAACTTTGTACGCTCCAGCAGATCTGAAGGTGAAAGGGTTTCTAACCTGGTATTAGTCATGAGTCATTTGTCTACTAAACTCTCTGACATGCATGGTTAAGTACATGGTTAGATTTTTGACAGAGCGAGGAGAAGAAGAAAAGTTCAATGGCTAGAAAAAAAAACATTGTGTAGGATAAGTCTCAAACCAGCCATCTTTTACATGAAGCTTACACAAAAGCCTATAGTTTTATATGTTATGGTAACAGATCGGAGCACTCACTCACACCCACACACAAACGATGTGTGACACAACTTTCTCAGGAGTGTCATCTACAATTTGATTGGGTTCAATATTTTCCACATGTGCGGAAAACATCAGTGAAGCAGTTCTCAGCAGTTCTCTTTCCTTTATGTAATCAGTTTTGATGCACTTTTTGATTTGATTTTGATCCCTGGTTGACAAGTTTGTTGGGGATATGGCTTCATTAGTTTAACCCTGTTGTCATTAGTAACCCTGTTGTTGTTTTACACATCATCGGAAAGCCTGATTAGTCATCTTTACAACAATGTATAACTTGTAAGGATCATGCCTCTATGTGGTATAGTGCCAAAGCCCCTCCACAATATGCTCCTGTTGTTTTGAGACTCATGTGCTGTCAGGTGTGTGTCAGTCACAGACGTATGAGTGGCACCTGATTGGCACCTTACTGACATACAGACAGACATATTGGAATGAGATTCTGCAGCCAGTGATGATCTGATATCACCGGGAACTGGGACTTAACTCCATCATCCAGGATGAGAATGTTCTCCTTCACAGGGTCAGGATGACCAGAGTACCTCCAGAGTTTGGGAGTGGAGAGAATGAAATGACCTCTCCAGGCCTCAACACGTTGAACTGTTGTGGCTGCGTATGGATCATCCAAAGCTACTGAGGTCCCTGACAGTGTAAAATGAATACAGCATAAAAATGGTCACTGTGTATTATTGTGGAAGAGTCAATCATCCGATCCACCAAGAAACTCGGGGAAAAAAAGTGAATACCATTAGGAGAATGTTACAGGGGAATTTGGTACATTTTTTGGGGACACTACCCACACATTTAGCTGTGTTACTCATGCCACAGGAGCACGATCCTTACAAGTTATACCTTATTGTAAAAGGTGACCAATCAGGCTTTCTAACGATGTTTAATTCAACACCAAGTGGTATTATAAAAGGGGTGAAATAATAATCTCAAATACTTGTAATAACTGTCAATCTTTGAGTTACCACGTCACCTAAATCACATGTAAGAAACAGTTTAAGCTATTAAAGACTTCACAGACATAAACGCTAAATATCAGTAGCAATACACTGTAAATATACTTGTTATTTTAGCATTTGACTGTATTGTGTGTCATTTCGTGCCTCCTGCAGTGCAACAAGTACAAACACTGAATAACTCTGTGAAAATGGCAGCCGCCTTTGTTACCTCACATAATGAGAGCTCGCTAACAGCCAAATGGATTATTCAAGTAATGAATCCTTTGGCTGAAAAGACCCAACAGCTTCTGTGTGTCTCCAACAATAGAACTAAATTTGCCAGGCGTGACCTTTCCGATCTTTGCTGTAGTTTCCTGTGATCGCTCGGACGTCTTGGAAAAGGTGCAATTGCAAAGGTTTGTGAAAGAAATCTATCCTGGAAACGATTCAGGTCTTGATTTCTAAAGACTTTTTTGTATTCTTTTCTTTGGCACAAGCCTATGGAAGACAGGAAAGGCTGAATCAGAGTATTAAAGTTTAATAAGCAGGCTTAACTAAATGTCGTGTGGAGCTAAACAGTGATGTGCGTAAGGCAACAAAGAATGAACGGATTGATTGTGGTATCTACCTCCGAATACATGTGATCAGATTTATTAGTCATCTTAATCCCTTTTCATTGTCATGTTGAATAAGAAACAGGAATGGCCTGATTACACACCTCATCTGCAAGTAAACACCACGTGTTACTTAGTGAGTGCATCCTCCTCCCGTCCTGCAGTCCATACGTGTGACAGAGTCTCTGCTTTTCTTCAAGGTGACTAATTTCATTTCCCTGATTTGACTGACCTTTGCCAGAGTCGTTTTGATGGCAATGATTTCCTGTCTCCATGAGTCGGTTGCTGCAGCAAACAGAGCAAATGTAGCGGTCTGTTTTATGTACCTGAGATGAAATGTGAAGTGAGCTGTAAAGAGATCCTTGGGTGTGACTGAGAGTCACAATGCAGGAAGAGGTGAAGCCAAATAGCTTCTGAGATAATATGTTGAAGTCCCTCAGAATGCTTGTGTTGATGGCTTCTTTCGAGTCGTCTGAAACTGAAAGTAGATATTAGCAGCTTTATGGGCCGTGCCAAAGGTTGGAGTTGTAGGAATGTACCACATTAAAGATGCCATTTATAGAAATAGATGTTGTTAAAGTGGTCCCTGCTGGGTTTTCTTTAAGTTTGTGTTTCTAATGTTTATGATATTGAAGGCAGTCTCCTGGTAGAAATATCCTTTAAGTGAAAAAATGAAAATGTTTTCATTACTTTAGAATGGCCATTTTGTATAAATTCACTACCAGAAGTGACAAACCAAACCGCTTAGTCGGAAGGTTAGTGGGGGAGATTTAGTTAATTTCAATTCAGCTTTATTGGTATAGAACCAATCAATCCCCCATCCTGAGCATGGAAGGAGACAACCTCCTTTGGACGGGAAGAAAAACCTCCAGTTGAACCAGAACCTGGAAGGGTCGCCGTTGACCGGTTGTGGGTAGAGAAGAGAAGAAAGAGGGGTCAACCAGCGCCATAATTAAGCCGGGGATACCTGCTGAGAAATAAAAAGAGAGAATCTAGGGTTCACGTCGGCGTTTCGACGTCAGTTTCAGACAATAGCAAAACATGGCGACAGTGGAGGAGATCATGATAATGTCAAGTACATTAAAAGAGGCAACGCAGTGATGGCGAGGATCTGTGCAGTCATTAAATACGTGTGGCAGGGCGAAGGAGGACACAGGCAGGGTTTGAACCCTAAACCTCCTGGGTGGGAGTCATGCACGCTGACCATTCAGCCAAAGGGATAATCCTGTGGCCAAGTAGCCAGGGTCTATGATCAATCGGAGGCATTGTGACAGGACCGTCACGTCACATCTCTCCCCATCTTTCCACAAGCACGTCCTCATGCTCAACGCAGGCTGCCACCCATTAGGGATCCATGGACCCACCACTAGTGCTGCATGGATCCTTCCGACAAGAATGTGGCAGGGCGAAGGAGGGCCCAAGCAGGGTTTGAACCCCAAGCCTCCAGGGTGAGGGTCATGCAGAATGCATGACCATTCAGCCAAAGGGATAATCTTGTGGCCAAGTAGCCAGGGTGCATAATCAATCGGAGGCATTGTGACAGGACCGTCATAGCTTCTTCTTTGTTCCTTTTGTGGGCTGTATGCCAGCTCTACTGCTCATCACTGGCCCCACAGTTTACAGCGGAACTACTCCGTTATCTCCATCAGGGTACAGATCAGCAAGGATCTGAAAACTGAGCAAATTACGCACCTAAAAGACGGTCGAAATGTTACGTATCCGTCTTTAGCGTAGAGCTTAGTTGGGCCTTCAGAGTCACCCGAGCCAGCCTTAACTAAATAAGCTTTATCAAAAAGGAAAGTTTTAAGCCTAATTTTAAAAAAGATAGATATTGCAAACAGTTGGTTGGAGTTTGCAATTAATCCTTCTAGATGTCACTGTTTTATACACAATTGACCATTAAGTGCCACTTTTATCATAGTGTTCACACATTTCTGTCTTAGATACAGCAAAGAAATAAAAAACCTGAAGTACACAATAAGCTACCGTTATGTTCAAGAGCTGCCTGAGAGGCATCAATTTGTTTACTCTGTCATTTCCTGACTCACTATCTGTTCTTAAAGATGACTGATAAGTGGTATAAAGAAAATCTCAGCTGTAATATTTTTTCTGCTTCTCATGTTGGGCTGGTGGCTGCAGTGAATTCTCAACTCATCTTGCGGTATAAAGCAGTAATACACGAGGGTACAAGCTGATTCTCGGTCATTAGCTGTCAGGGTGCGGTGTAGGTGCAGAGGTAGGACCAGGCAGGTGGACACAGGACTAGAGGATTTAATGCTAAATAAAGAAAAGGTGCCGCCACAGCAGGACACAGGCATTAATGATCCAAATGAATAAAAAAACAAAAATAGACTCAGGAGGCCGCAGGGTAAAAACTAGGACTGGGAAGACGAGTCCTCACTAAAGCCAGTGCTGTCTCTGGGTACTCTGTAAAAGAACAAAAGAAGGGTAAAAATGATATATTATACATATAGAAAAAAGCAAGCCTTCTGATGGGGAGCAAGTCTTGTATTGACAAAACAAGCAAATCCAATCACTGCATGTTCTCCCCTCACACAGCATACAGACAGTAGAAATACCTAAAGTGGCGGCACACAAAAAAAGAAGAAAAAAAACACAAAACAGTAGGAGGCTGATCAGTCCTGTTGGAAGTCCAAATTCCCTCCTAGTTCCTCCCAGGAAACTCGCTATATAGTGGGTCCTCTCGGCTATCCGGGTGGGGGGAGTTTTCCCTCCATTTACAATCACCTGGATGACCAGTTCAGATCAGACGGCGTGTTTGAACCCTTTCAACCACATGGATAAAATAATGTTGATGTGTGGCTTTCATTTATGTTCAGTAGATGAATCTGCATTAAATTATTCCAGAAGCATCTTCTTTACTTGTATTATGATTCTGTTCAGCAGCTCTAAGCAGCAAAGTTATGTCCCAATCCATCTCCTTTATACTGCATTGTCCTCATTTGTTAATGGACACTGTTGAACTTTGCAGACTACAACAGCCTGAAACAAATGCGTGCAAAATCATGACTTTATTATAAACTTTATTTTTTATTATTAACTTTCTTCTAAAAGATTTATGCTTCATTTGTTTTGGTAAGGCCTCTTTCCACCGGCAAACGCCTTTTCCTCAATTCCTCATCACTTTTCCCCAGGTCATCGCCCAGCTGACTGAAAGGGAGCGGACCCACTCTGACAAGATAAAAAAAAACAAAAAAACACCAGCATGTGCTGAGAGCTCGGTGGTTTCTGGTGAATCTGCCAACCCCTCCCTACACCCCTCTTATCTGTGTGGCAGGCCGGAGCAATGATCTGATTGGGTAATGGCTTGGCAGGCATAAAGAAACTGACCTGCAAGGCAGGTACTGCTACACAAGGAAACAATGACAACCATCTGGCACAGAACAATAGAAACTAAAGGGGTGTATACCTACACTGAGGAGAAGTAACTAAATGAGGATCGGGTGTAGACCTTGGGTGTGACTCAATCAGCGCACTTTCAAACACTACATTTAAGTGCATAGTGTGTTCACAAGCACATTTAAGCCAAAACTCGGTGCTCTGCAAGTACCCGGATGCTGCCTTAAAAAAAGTAAAAAATCTAGTGTAGAACGACGGACACTACTCACACTAAACGGACGCCATACTGGCGACATAAAGGAAGGGGCGGGACTTATACCGACTCAGTAAAGTTAGGACAGTTTTTAGCAGTGTTTAGCCGGTTTAGCAGTCGTACATAAGTTATAGGGTTACAAATTATTAATGTTATAGTTCACAGATGCTTATTTGGTGGATAGTTTTGGCGAGCTGGAGAATCGCGGTCAAATGCTGGTCCATCACTTCTTAGATGAGCAAAACGTCAGTGCTCCATTTGGATCAACACACATCCACAAAAGCGTGCACCTCAGAAGCAAGTGCTCAATGCATACTACATTCCAGTGCACTTACTGTACGTATCGGAGACACACTCCAGGTGTGTAGAGAACAGGAAGTAAAGAGAACCGAGCATACAAGGGGTGTGGACTCTCCTAAATAAGACAGGAAACCAAAACACAAGACTGAAAACAACCAAGAACAGACAGAAGCAGGAATAAAACAACTGAAGCAAAAACCCATAAACCACAACATTAGCAGTATAAGCGCTCCTCTTGCAAACAAATAGGTTTATTTTATTTTTTTCCACCAACTTCCAGCTGTGGAAAATGTCGAAAAAGTTGGAAATGATGGGAAGAGAATAAAGCGTCAGGCTGACATTAGTCTGATGGATTTGAGATGAATTCCTTACAGACAGTATTTCTGTAAATCCTTTGTGTTAATGAGGCCAGTTTAAATTTATTGTTGCTCATAAGAAGTCTGTGATAAACGTCATAATGTAGTATACATCAGCGCCCTGCATTGGGACTGGGATCCTCTGCAGGACCCAATGCAAGTCCTGCAGGAGGGGGCAGTTTTAAGGTGATATTATGGGAGGGGGAGGCCAGGAAAAAACAGCAGGTCCAGAATTAGCTAGTCAAAGGAGAGTGCAACTGAGGTTGGAAACAAAATAAAGGCCAGAGAACATGAAACTAAAGAAAAGAAATGAAAGTTAGATATATTCTCTCTAGCCCTTGTTCAAATTTAATGTGATTTTAGTTTGATATATTTGCTTCTTTATTTAAATATCTGTGGATATTTAATGACATCTTATAGTTTTTGGCCTCAGTTCACATGAACATTGTGACTCCAAAATTGAGATTTTTGTTGAATAAATTTTTACTCTTCCATTATTATATAGGCCGACAAATAAAATGGTGCATAAAAATTCATTTTAGTTGGCCTACATATAGGTCGGCAGGAGCGGGCGGTAATGGTCGCAATTTTAGTGGGAACATTTGAAAAAAATAGTCCCGCTCAGGGCTTTAGTACAACATAAGTTGTCTGCCTTGCCCCTGTCACAGCCCTTCCCCTTTAACTCTCTATACCTCCTGTCTAATAAGATTGTATTCATTATTTATAGTCAATTTTACTATTCAAATATTGGTACTCTCCCTTTTACCTTCCTGTTGGATAACACAGTTAGGCTACAAATGCAAAAGCAGAACTTTTTTTTCTCTCGGGTGTCTTCACAAATAGCAGCCTTATTAACAAAGGAAAATGTCAGCTTACAGTTCTTTTTATTCCTCTGTTCTGTGCATTCAGTGAGATTCCTGTGAGCCATGCATAGCACACTACCCCTGGGAAGAGGGTCTTCAACAAAAGGCTCCTCTGACAATGACCTGCATGGCAAGCATGCTTTATTCATTTTTGCATCTGAAAAGCTCTGGAGTGAAGACTGCCAGACATAAATCTCCCAAACACTGAACCGCATCCAAATGGTCTTTTAAATTGTCTGTTTTCCTGGTCACAACCCAAAACAGATGACGTTCTCTGTTTCACAGACATTAAATTTCTGTTGCGAAACAGAAATCTGCTGCAACTTTGACCCACTGGGGTCAAATGTCTTGTCCGGTATCAGTGTAATATACAAAATTTAAATTTGTTGCAGGTAATATTTAAACAGTATGCGACTTTGGACGTTGAAGCCAATCATTTTAGCACAGTGTAATGTCATTTCAGGAGGTTAAATGTATGTAATAACATCATTTCTATATCTCCCTGCAGGTATGGTAATGGGTAATTTCTTTTAACCTTTAACCACATGTGTGAAATGGATCACTATGTGGACAAGATGTTTCTGCAGGATTTGTGCATTTGTTACTAAACACTATTATCCCCAACCAGCCCAGCAGAGTTGGCTTGGTTTTAATTACCTGTTTAATACTGACTAGAAAACAACACAAGCTAACAAAGCTATATGCTAGTAATATAATAACATATTTTTCCTGGATTTTTGGCCAACACACTACTAATCCTCTCTCTTCAACTTGCTTTTTGTGCTTCTGGTGTTCTTTTTTAGCATCAAATGCTCACCTCCCGTTGGCTTCGAATGCGGCTGTAACGGTGGTCCAGCCGACACGGGTTCAAGCCGACCACAGCTGCCGTTCTCAATGAAGAATGAAACTGCCAACTTTTTACAGACACCTTTCCTGCCTTCAAGGGTGAACATTTAATGGTCGAAAAAAAACTACTTGTAGAGTTTTCTGCACTATATCACCCAGATTTTTTGAAAAATTGTATTTACTTTTTTTTTGTTTGTAAATAGCAGAAACTCTACGTGATGGAAAGATCTTTGCTTGCATGACATGAGATTATTTTGGTTTAGTGAATTGACTGTTTGGTTACATGTAAGTATTTGTCATGTGAATCTCTGAACAAAAAATTCATGGGGTCGTTTCAAGGGAGGACAGTCTCATAGAAGTAACAAAATAGGAAATGACCTGAAATAATGAGAGTGGAAGAGAGTGAAAGAGTGAAGTGTAAAAATCGCTTCTATTAAGGAGATAATGGCAGAGTAAACATAACATATTTCAGCCTTTGTCCTTAGAATTCTATTCTTTTAACCCTATCTAGTTTTTATCTTCTCAAATCAAATCAATTGATGTCTAAACCCAATTAGGAAGTGTCAAAATTTTGAAGTAACGTGTTGAGTTGACCAAAGCAACCATGAAAAGTGGTACCCAGTGCTTTCTTTTAATCATTTTATTGATTAAAATACAATAAAAAGGCTAATGTTGTACAAAGATGTAAGACATTTGAGTATTTAAGGTTTTTAAGTGAATTCACAAGCTAGATACCTTTCAAAAGTTTTATTTTAAAGCTGTGTGATGGCATATCGAAGAAAGATTATTTTTTTAAATAGAGAATTACTATTATTAATTAATTACTAATCAGTTCAGTTCTCTGTAACTTCTTCATGTCAGGGTGAAAATAGTTGGGATTAAGACCCTTAAAGACAAATCCTCTATTGTTTCTGATCCTTTAAGTACCCATTTTGTGTTTTTATAGCATCATTGCTACGTTTGTTTGGTGTAAATAAACTGCAACCGTCTATTTGACTCTATCATGGCCTAGATTCTTCGTAGAAGCCCAGATTTTTTCTTCTTCATAGAAATTGCTAGGAAAGCCAAGCAAATGCAGCAAGAACATTAGCTCAAGCTAAAATTAGCTCAACAAGTGTCATTGTTAGCTGTTTGCTTAGCAACTGCAATCTTGACAAGCAAAAAAAGAAAGTAGCTGCAGCTTTTATCACCCCATGACCTTCCATGTTAGCCACAACACAGCAGACGGTAATGCGAAAGGACTCTAACAAACGGAAGAAAAGCTATTTACAAACCTTCAATCAAACTGCAAACTCAACTTCTTTTGAACCTATTGCAAGGTTCACAAGCCACGTTTCTCAACATCTTATGATAAAACCCTTGACCTACTTCTCCTTTTTTATAACTCCATGAGGAACCCTGGAGTAACCTCAATCAGTTTCACGATTTGAATGACTGGAACAACCAAAACAACCCAAACATAAGGTGTATCCCAGGGATTAAGGACATACACACAAAGCGGTCAACTATAAGTGGACCACCACTTTTTGTTGGCCACCTCAAAACAAGCAACTGGTTTTGTAAAAAGAAAGTGTTCAAGCCCAACCTGATCTCTCTGTAACCCTACAGGTAATATTATTGCCTAAACCTAACCAGAAAGTGATGAGTGTTTTAGTTGAGAGTTGGTGTATAATGGACTGAACAGTTCAGAGCAGTTGTAATGTGTTGGTCTTGAACATGTTTCTCATGGTTTAGGCTGCACAAATACTCTGTGGCTTGTTAATGAAAATATTTATTAAGTTTGTTGTGTGTTAAAACACTTAGGCTCAATCTCAATTCTCCCCCTTAGCCCTTCCTCTCCGTTTTGCACGTTCATGAGAGATTAAGGGGAGTCTCTATTCTCTTTTAGGGCTAAGGGGAAGGGCTAAGGGGAAGGGCTAAGGGGAAGGGGTGAATACACCTTCCAGCAGAGCTTTTCCAGGTGCAGACTTCAGGGCAAAGGGGTAGGAGGAGTTTTTCGCTTTCACACAGGAAACAAACATGGCGCCGAGAGACTGGTACAGAAAAGTTTCCTTTTGGTAAATAACAAGGTTAAAAATGTTTAACT
>JAOXYM010000019.1:18843416-18854475 GCA_028567055.1 Leptatherina wallacei
GAACCTCCCAATGAGCTTCTTTTCAGCTCTTCAGAAACCTCCCGGATGGTCTGTCCATTCATTTACAGTCATTGGTTGAATCCAGGTGGCAACTTTTTCAAAATTCTCCCATTCAGCACTTTTTTTTGGTCATCTTTCCTTTTTTCTTTGTCTGCAAAAGCCTTCTTTTTTTTTTTGTCTGGAATATACAACCGTGCCCCTCTTACATTAACATGTACACATGCAGAATCAGAAAAGCTGAGCAGAGTCTCTAAGTCCATCATACCTCTTTAAAAACATTTCCTTTGTTAGTTATATAAACCAGATCACTTAAACCCTGATTATATTTATATTTTACCTAGGCGTATCTGTTCTTCACTAAACCTAACTAAACATGATGCTTTTGGTTTTGTGTTCATTTTGTTCACATCAAAGAAAAAGTCCCATCTTATCCAATGAGCTGTGACTCTGCTAATCTTTCAGATGTCTTTAAATTAAAGTTGATTAGTTGTCCAGTGTCTGGTTAATTGTAATAATATTATAAAACAGAGCATATTTTTCGTCCCCCTGGAGAAATTAAGCAACTGTAAACAGGATGTATGCAAATGTATGCAATGAGTTAACATTATTATGATGTACAGATGCACCACTTACAGCTCAAGTCATTTTAACACATCATTAAGTCAGAATATAGAAATAAACTGGCTTCCTGTTTTGTCCTGCACTGATCATTGTTTCTAAAAGGATGATACAGAACAATCCAACCCAAAAGTTTGACTCCAGATTTGGCCATTTCATACAGAAGAGGGTTGATTTGTTGTGGTTAAGCTACATAAAAAGGGCTGCTGAACAACATTAGAGTGATATCATACAGGGATATGACTGGCAATTCAAAGTCTATGAATGCTTTGTGAGGAGTAGATCAGAAGAAATGAGCACAGACCTCAGATCAAAGCCTCACTAATCGCACCTGCGGATTGGTCCTGTAGTGATAATGGTTTGAGTGGTCCACAGAGAGTCGGGGTCTACCTGTGTTCGAGGTTTTAGAATAAATTCCTTACATTACAAGTTGAATATGCTTTGTCTTTTACATAACAAAGCACTTTTTCTTTTTAATAATAAGCACTTTAAGGATAATTTTCATCTTGTAAATAGTGATGCAAATCTATAAATGTATGTAAAACAGTGGCTTTAATTACAAAAATTAGAACTTTATGATTATTTTTGATCATTTCATTTATGAATAAAACATTGAAACAACATTTATATCTCACATTTAGCACTAATTTACCAATATTAAATGTGAAATGTGAAATTAAAGAGGGGGACAATCTGTAAGAGACTGCAGCCTGAAACAAACCTAATAAATAACTCGGCATTGACTCAGTGCAAGGGTTGGAAAGCCAGATTAATGTAGCTGTACCCAGAACTCATTTAGCGAGAAAAACACTGCCTTGTTATTGTCCTAATGATTGAGTTTGGAACAGAATAAAGTAAAGTTTTAGTTGGCTGATAAAGGAGCAAAATCAAAATCAATTCACCTGGAAAAACTATGAAGCTAGCTAAAGTTATCTTAGTTTAAGTTGCCTCTATCTATTTATCCTTTCATTACATTTAATTGTAAATTTGACTGAACTAAACATAGTAACCCACATTTAGAAAAGTTTTTTTTTTAATTAAATCTAAGGATTAACTGGAGAAGAAAACAAAAATAGGTATAGCTAGCTTACAACTTCACATTACCATTTTGATATAGCAGAGATTTAAATAAAAAAAAATAGTTTAACTATTAGTTGCAGATGTTTGAACTTGTTTTTCTGAGTAGCTGTATAAATTCTTCCATGTTCTCTGCAAGTATTAATGAAATATAAAACTGGATTTGGGAAACTAAGATTTTGCTAGCTAGCTTAATTTGGTCACA
The DNA here is from genome assembly GCA_028567055.1 of Leptatherina wallacei. NCBI lineage: Eukaryota > Metazoa > Chordata > Actinopteri > Atheriniformes > Atherinidae > Leptatherina > Leptatherina wallacei. The sequence goes on from JAOXYM010000019.1 coordinate 18,845,317, forward strand.
ATCTTAAAGTTGACCAAACTAAACAAAAGACAGTTATGTCACATAATATATTTAAATGATTGTCTGTTTAAGAGTAAATGTGAATATTTTTTTTAGTTCTTGTAAAAAGTGGAGTAGAAAAATTGAATTATGAACAGATAGTGTTAGCTAGCTAGCTCGCTATCTTCCATTGTCATTTTTAAGTTGTTGCAGACGTTCCAACCAGTTTTTCCAGCAAATATGAATATTTTTCATCTTTTGTGATGATGAATGAAATGGAAAACTAAATTGTGAGATTTAGCTAGCTTATGCTAGCTTACTTGTTCATAATTTTAAAGTTGACTAAAAAAAGTTATGTAATATATATATAAAATGCTTATTTAAGAGTAAACGTGAGTATTCCTTGAATTTTTGCAAAAAAGCTAACATAAGAATTAAACTAAAATTATGAACAGATAGTGTTAGCTAGCTAGCTCGCTATCTTCCATTGTAATTTTTAAGTTGCAGATGTTTCAACCAGTTTTTCCTGCATATATGAGAATTCTTTCATTTAATTTTATTTATCTTACTCAGCAAAAACTGAAACGACATAACAATCACATAATCTTACAGAGGGAGCTAAAGCTATCTCAAAGTTGACTAAACAAAAGAGACTGTTAGTGTAAAGCAGATGTTTTAACTTTTTTTAGTGTGTCTGAGGATTCAACTGTAATAATATAAATTGAAAGGAAAACTAAGATTATGAAGCAAGTTTGATAGAGCTAGCTTATCGTTGTTGCTAAGTTGAACGATCTAAGCCAAATACTGCGCCATAGATGCTTACCTGTTGTGTTTTTTTAAAGTCCTTATTGTGTCAGTTATAGGAGTGAAATAGTCTTAACAGGTTTAGCCAATCACAGCATCTCAGTATCTTTTAAGTATTGTAGGAAGTGGTACCAGAAAATGATAAAGCTTCAGAATAAATAAACTGACATGACTGTGGTGAATTAGCCTGTTTACTCTCCTCAATTTACCTTTAACTCATGACTTTTATTTATTTATTATACTTGAGTCACATTTCATTCTCAAAATTGGCTCCATACACTGAGAACTGAAGTCATTAAACATTTTCCTTAAGTAAAAAGTTTTAAGGTACACAATTGTTGCCTAAGTTTCCGACAGTGTTTCCCACTAAATCAGATTATTCCTGCCGTCCTGTGGTCCGTGTTCATTCGGCCACACATTGGAAAAAACTCTGGTTGAGCAGTCAGCGGCCTTATCTAGTTTTTCTATGTTGTCACCTGTAAAGCAGGGATACTAGATCTCCATTTTCCTGATTGAAACAGAGGATCAGTAAGACGGACAGGTAGTCTTGCACAAAAATAAAATTAAGCTTTGCTTGAAAGGTTTTTTCAATTCTAAAAGAAAAGGTGGAAAAGTTGCAAAATTTTGTTGCAACCACGGACACAACCATACGTCCCTTGACCGCTTCATCCATTGTGTTTAGCAGGAAGTGGCTGCATGGTGGGCCCTGATAATAGCTGCTGCATGTAAGCTCTACAGCAGCACATTCAAATAAATTGGATCATAACGAATAAATACATGACTGTGGGTTGTCAAGTATATTTGGGTCCAGCCAGTGAGAGAAACCCCACGAAGTGGGAAAAGCTAGAGGATGCAGAAAGAGGCAGAACGAAGCACTTTTTGATGGATGGGAAAAGAACAACAAAAGAATAAATCCATATGAGTTAATTAAGTCGAGTCAAAAGAAAATGATATTAACGGGACGACAATCCACACAGATCCTGTCAGGTACAGAGCAAAACACGGAGGCCTCACTTTAACAATTAGCCCTGAATTAAATTTTACTCTTGACTTAATCTCTTTATTCGTGTAGAGAGGCTTTTTTATCAAGGAGGTTGTGCATGATGTGGTTTAATCCCTTTGCATCCATGGGCGCCGGCAGGCCTTTGATCAGCCCCTTGTTTGATGAGAGATATCGACAGACCTCATCTGACACAGCGGACAGCACCGCAGAGCGCCGCTGCCCCCTCCTTCTGCACTTGTTAAGGATGATGAGATTAAAAAAGGGGAAGATGGAGGCATCAATTGTCGAGAAACATGGCAGTACAAAAAAAATAAATAAATAAAATAAAATCCTGCCGTGGTACTGGCAACTGGCTGGACCTTGACTTGATTTATGAGAACACTATTTCTTTTTATTTCTGTTTCTCTCTCTCTCTTGGTGTTCCCCCATCATGCTTTCCCTGCCTCGTTGTGCATACACATAAGTGACAGGAAAATAGAAATATGAGCACACACACGGCTGCAAAAAAAGTGCAAAACTCGGCGCCTGCCACCCTCTGCAGAAGATTAATAATGATCTGCGGTGTGACTTTCTGAGAGGTCACAATGGACTGACACAACACAAGAGTTTGGCTCAGACATGAAAGATGCTTCCTAATAGTTCATTGTCCCCTTTGTGGCTGTGTGACATTTAGAAACACTAATAAATGTGCTAATGATGCTGTAGTTTTTACAGCGCTGCCCCTTGCTACCAGTGGCAGCTACCGCAGCTTTCTCTGGTTTGGCCCCTGTAAGGAGTCAACCACTAAATGTCCATTTTAACCTGAGACAAAAGGTGAAAGAGGATGTGCTCATACTATTTGATATACAGCAAGTGTTTCCTGTAACTGGCTACAGTCTAAGTAAGTTATGGCGAGATCCATTTTAATTTATGACCATCCATTTTCACTGAAAGATTTGCTTCTTTCAGCTTTTAGAAGACCCAAATTAGGAACTATTTTACTCTATACAAACTCATTTAACTATTTGCATCACAACTGGGGGCGACTATATAAAAAAAATTAGGCAGAAAATCTATTTAATGAAAAAAAAACATCCAGAAACTAAATTCCACTTTAACAAACAACAAAACAGACAAATGTGAACTTGCAGAGAACAAAGGTAGCAAATTAAATATGGAATCAGTGACGAGTGAGGGTGCCAGGATTGGGTATAAAAGGGGCATCTTCCAAAGTTATAGATCAGTTCATCTCAACCCATATATCAACTCTATGTGGAAACATGTTTCTGGACATGAACCTTTCTCGTTTGGACAGAGAGACAGTGGACACATGTCCACGTTTCAGCTTATTTAAAAATAAATAAATAAATAAAATAAACATCTAGCTGAAAAAGCCGGCATCTGTGATGGTCTGTGGGAAGACTATGTGTGATGGTACCACTGATGCAGAGGTTGTTGCAAGTGTTGCCCCTCAGACCTGGCAGGGGTCACGAAGGGTGTGGTGATAAAAATCCTGTAAATATAAATGAGAGAGGCAGAAGACAGGAGCTTGTGATCAATCGACTGCAGGATTTATTCTCCTTAACAATATCAATGAGAAAGTCCATAGAAAATAAAGAAATATCCAAAAATGATGTTCTCATGTTCTCATTTAGTTTCCATAAAAAGGAGTATTAAGATATTCTAAAAAACTACAGTTTTTTTTAAATACATTTACTCAATATAACTCCATTTGTGTAACAACTTAACACATCCATCTTTTGTATGGCATAAAAAGAGAAACTACATCATTTCCTCTGCCTACTGAATGTACACTCACATCACAGAGTCTCACCATCATTGGCTCAACTTTTTATCAGGCTTGGCAACAAGCATAAACACATTTAACAACATAGCCAATAATAAAGGTGCAACGGTTCTTTATGAATTCAGTGCATAAATCCAACATAACTCATCCATTGTGTCTTATTGGCTTACATACTCTGCCATTAGTTACCTCAGCTATTAGCATAAAGTTCGCTAGCTTAACGCCACATAGCATTGTGCTTAGGCACATGTTGTCAATCAGTTTTACCATGTTACTGAGAATTTTCCTTTGGGGAAAAAACACTGGGAGGGTCTATTTTAACTTCATAAACTGTGCAACTATTAAAATGATTCCCGTCTGCCAGTCTCAACCCTTTACACAAGACTAATGCAACCATGATGGTAACAAGTTTTCCTGGGATGTCCGTGGTCATTTCAGCGGAGCGACATGTCATTCTGCACAACTTCCAACGGTGCCTGCTCGATGGTCCACATCTGTCTCAGGATCAGACAACAACCACAAATCTTGGATTCGACAATAATGGACTCATTCCTCGGAAAAACTAAAATAGTTGGAGTTTTAATTCCCACAGATATACTTTAAAGAAAGGGTTATATAACTCAGATTTGTTAATATTTTCTAAACACCTGATGAAATGAAAAGAAAAGAAGATATTTTTTGGGTTCAATGCTCTTTCAAAGAAACGTGTGCATACCTTTCTGTACAGACAAGGCCACAAAAGAATTAAATCTGTCGTCTCCATTTATCAAACGCTGACTCTAGAGGAAAACGGGCGTCATTTTCCGCAATTAATTCATACTGATTGTAAAATCCAGGCATGAGCTGATTAACTGAACTGATTAGTTGTAAAACCAAAAGCTCTGAGTCCAAGGAAATCATTTCCATATGTACAGTATATGGGTGTTACTCGGTTTGTTTACTCTCAGCAAACGTACAATGAGCATAGATTTATCCTTCAGGATCCTCAAAACAGTTTGTCAGCATCATTCCTGCTTTGAACTGCAGCAGTGAGCAGACGGCTCTTTGCTGCTCTCTACCACCGATTGTCAGAACACAACAGGGATTCAACAACAATGTCGGACACTTTGTGTTCGTCTTTAAACATTTTTGCACGAGTAGTTTTCTTCTAAAGTGGATTAAACTCTTTTTACTATACCGAGTTGCTCAGAGAAATATTAAAAGCGGCGCGTGCTGAGCTGTAATTACAAATACGTTACAGTCTTTAAGTTTTTGGTTATATAGCAATTTCTGTTTCACGGTTTAATTCAATACAAATTCTCTTTTATAATGTCTTGTGTGATATCAGATATGTTCGGATGGCAGATATATTCTAGAAAACAAGATGAAGTAATCAATTAATTAAGAAAATAATCTTTTTTTGTCTATTTTGTATTAGTTTCTGTGAGTTTTTACTTTGTTTAATACAAAAAACTAAAAAAAGAGGAGCAGTTGCCATTAAGAAAAGAAGAAAATAATCTAAAGTAATAGTTCATTGAGGGGAATTAACATCCCTGTACTGAGGAGATTCTATAGATGAAAGATTTATAAATGTATGACAAGTCTATGCAATTTTTAAAGAAATCTGCAAAAGAAATAAATGAAGTTGCAGGGAGCTTCATGCAACACACACACAAACACACAGACGCACAGTGCTTAGACAGTGAGAGAGGCTGACGTGCTGTCAGAGCAAAACGCCCTCTGCTGAGAAAATAACCCTGCCTCAACCTCTTCCCCGCACACAGGAATCAAAGTGCATTTGAAAGCTATTTTTTCCCAATTTGCTTCTGTTTAAGCAGATTGTCAACTAGTGAATACCAAAGCCCGGCCGCCCCCGACATTATTCATGACGCCGTGGTCCAGACTCGCAGGCTGCAGGAATTGGAAAATACTGAAAGAAATTCAAAACAAAGAGCGTTTGAGCCGGAGGCTGCAGGGCTGAAGGGCCCCGGCTGGGTTTTTTTTTTTATTTTCCTCTTTAAGCCAGGAGTTATATTATGGGTGCAATTTAATATCTGAGAGGAGGGAGAGATCTGGATTTTCATAATCTTATGATAAGGAAAGGGATTAAGAATAAAGAAGGGATTAATTCACTTGATCTGCCAATATGGTGGACCAACAATTTCCCCTCAGGAGGTGGTCTATTCTCCTCCTTGTACAAACCAAAGTATAACCCAATTACTATTCTCTGAAGAAACTTAATTTGGCCATGTTGTGTTTTGATGGCTGGCCCTGACCCGATAATATCCCGCAACATCTTCACATAATCTGCTACCTGTTACGAAATGTATGCATAATACAAAACTCTGGATGAACTCAGTGACACATGATACAGGAATTACCTGGATTTGTAATTATGTAAAGTGAGATCAAGCTAATTAGAACGGAAATAAGCCAGCGCAGGTACAATGCGGTGGGCCATCACTGATGTTTTGGTCTGTGGAAAGGACGTGTGACTCGTCCCAGAATAGATAGTGATTAATGAGAAACATCACAAGTGGAGGTAAAATCCTGACTACAAAATATCTAAAATGCACAAATGTTGGAATAAAAAAGAAATGATACCAGAACTTGTAATTGACCTTTAATGATTCCTCATGAAACAACCATAATACTCTGGTGCTCCGTGGAAATACATCAGCTGTAATCATCGGAATAACCAAAGTACCAATCATGAAATAAGAATGACTATCATCAAAGATAATATTTAACCAGCTGATCCTTTTTTCTTTAAAAATAATCTTTTTAACTGATATAACTCAAACAACTTCATGGTCTCTGATAATGTTTTACCAAATCTGCTGCAAAAACGGTTGCAGGAGCTCATTATACAATTTTCCATCTCTCCATCCCATGCTGGTTTTATGCCTTCAATAGTGAGAATAGTGAGATTTTCACCATAAATACTGGATTCTGAGTCCTGTCCTTCCATCAAGCCAAAGTTACATTAATAACATATAACATTACTTGGACATGAATCACAATGGCTCTGAATGATCAGTGCCCTGTTCTCCCAGGTTGGGAACCATTGTGCTAGAGCACCATGCATGGAGAAAAAACCGGTTCAACGATAGGTTCATACAAGTGTGTCAACCATTTATGGGTGTAGCTTTAAGTACTTGCAAATATATAGAAATAAACCAAACATTTAGAGGTAAAGTTACTCAACCAACTTGATTTTGAAGTGTTTTTTCTTTGTTTCCTTGGATATTTGTGAACTTTTCCCTCATTTAACACAAACCCAACTCAGTTAAGACAGGACAAAAATACAGATGTTCTTGTTGTCGAGGAGGACTGGGCTGCTATAAAACATTCAAAGCGGTGTTTCCAACAGTATGTATGAACTGTTTTGTGGAGAAAAAGAGACAATCATCTTAAGGCCTTGTACTTCAGTAGCTTTATAATGGGCTCTGATCTCTATCTGCAGTGGGAAGGGAAGATGGAGGTGATTAGAAGTTGATGCTCCCTCAGGCTTGGGATTATGGTAAATATACCAACCTTCTCTGGGGATCATTAAAAACAGCTTCCTCATCCTCTTCAAGTGACTGCTTATGTAGCAGGACCCTCGGAGGCACCACCGCTATCATTTTAGAGGGAATTGGAGTGAATGATGTGGAGGTTTTCCACTTGGTTTGTACAGTTTTGAGGAATTCTTTTATTGTGTAATGTTACAGTAAGTTTGCCACTTTAAATCATTAACTATTCATTACAATTACAAGAGTCAAACAGACTCATACATACATACTGTAGTAAAATCATGCACCAATAACAAAATATAATGATTTAATGTTATTTTATTTATAATTATAGCTCTTAGGAACTGATCCATTACAAAGCTCTTCTATGGGCAAATGAACATGCTTTTTGTTTACTCAGTCAGCCGGTAAGACTTTAAGCCACACCATTCAAAACCAACATGTTAAAGCCCACTGAGACATACTGGGTCAATAAAGCAGGCTCGGAGCGACGGTAGTGAAGCCCCGTCACCTGAGGTTTGCCCCTCGGGGAGGTCCACACTGAGGCTGCAACAGCCTTCATGCTTTCACACATTTCTCACCTTCAAAGAAACTGTTAGAAACACTCGGACATGATTTGGAAAAAAAATAATCTTCCAAGTGGATTTTCTGAGGGAGGAGAGGTCCAACGTCCAACCAATTAAACATCATCCTGACGTGATATCTCAAATGTAAACTCTTTAAAACATGAAATCATAGCTTTTTTTTTTTTTTTTACACGGCTCTTAATGATCAAATAAAAGAAGGGACGATTCGCTGAGACCACAGTCACTGTTTCTCTTTCTGCAGCAGGATTTTTGTTCTCACAGCACGTAATGGAGCTGTGTTACGATAACAGTGGGAGATTCACAAGTCTGAAGTCTTTGTAACTCTTCAAAAAGTCAGTCCTTGGTTTCAGACTGAAGCTGTCTCCTCAGCTCTACTCAGCCCTGGTTGATTGTAAAAAGTAAACTAGCTCAAAATGCAGATGTTAGTTAGATTTTACATCATTTGAAAACAGATTTTTGAGCAATACTAGCTTCCACACAGTGGGGAACGTATTGATCTATACAGAAGCAAGTGATGAGCTGATAGAATGATAGAAAGTAACTGGTTTGGTTTAGAGTCGGGTGTTAAAACGCATTTATTTTTAGTATTGGCCATTAAAAGTAATGAGCGTTAGGCAAAGATTACTATTTTTAATTGTAATTAAATGCCAAAAAATCCTGTGATAAATCACGATTAATCGCACTTTAAACACAAAAATCAATAATGAATTGTACATTTCTCTTTTTACAGCAGCATTTAGGCTATTTAATGTGAGATTTATAAAAATATTTCATATATGTAATAAAATCTAATATTTATGACAAAGAATGATGAAAATCTAGGGATTCATTATTTTAATAAAAGGTAAAAAGTCAGCAGGATGAATGTCGAAGCTGGCTTCCTTCTAAACACAGAGGGAATAATATCTGATGAATTTCCAGCTATTAAGTGTTTTTCTGACTTTTTCTGCTGCAAAAATAGATTTTTTTTCTTTCTTGGAATGAACACAGTACATCAGAGACCGACCACTCAACACCGGTTCATGCAGCGTGGCTCAAACACTGACGCGTGATGGCGTCCATCTTTAGCCAGTACCATCCCTCCTGTGAGCTGTGGTTTGTCTGTATGTGAATTCAGAGCCGGTGAGAAATAGACCGGAAAAACTGTCTTGCTCACACAATTCAATTATCAGTGTTAATTAATGCCATGCATCCATTTTATTTTTTACCGCTTATCCGGGGTCGGGTAGCAGGGGGAACTGCCTAAGCAGGAAAGCCCGGACTTCCCTCTCCCCGGCCACATTTGCCAGCTCCTCTGGGGGAATCCCAGTTTGTTCTCAGGCCAGCCAAGAAATGAGGGCCCAATCTCAATTCCCCCCCTTAGCCCTCCCCCTTCACCTTTAAACAAAGTGTGGAGGTAAAGGACAATGTTTCCAGCCCTATGAATTGACCCCCCCCTCTCTCTGTATAACCTGAACGTATCAGGAGGCTGGTTTGCTCGTGGCTCCCTGTTTACAAGCCCCGCGT
>JAOXYM010000019.1:18920846-18930951 GCA_028567055.1 Leptatherina wallacei
TAATGGGAACACAAACAAACCGGGCGGTGTGGTGCCGGGCCGGGCTGAGTAGGTGCTAGTGTGAAAGGGGCATAAGACATCTTCAGATACCTGAACTCCCTCAGTTATCTATCCATTTAAACAAGAGAACAAATCTTTCCAGCGACAGACTTTATCTTCATATGTAAATAATGAATAATGTCAAAACTTCTACATTTTCCAGCAACAGCAAGGCTACTCAGTCCTGCAGCTCCTTAGATATTCAACCAGTTCTGCTGCAGTTTCACCACAATACAAGCTCAACATGCTTCCTCATCATTGAAGCATCCTGAATCACACCATGACTAAAAGCATACACTCCTGTAGAGGAGGGCATGGCAAATTTCATGTTGAGACTCAACAGCCATCCACAGCTGTATCTTCCAGTCTGACTCATTCCACACACAGATCTTTCTTTTGTACTATACTGGTTTTATACGGTCACCTACTCCAGGTGCAGAATGCTCTGAATATCAAACCTCTTTCTTCTTCATGAATCCACAATCAACAGAGGTACACATAGAACATCCCTTATACAGGTTGTGATTGAAAGACAAGTCATGAATGTTTATATTATTTAAACACAAAAGTTCTTATGAAGAGAAGTTTCATGTTTTTCAATTCAATTCTTTATTTTAAACATTAAATATAGACAAAGAAAGAAAAAAATAGAAATAATAATACACATTAAATATATATATACCTATGTATATTATGTTCTCAATGATGTTTTGTTCAGTTAAATTTTTTGTTGTAAAATCCTCTGCACATTCTGTACTGGGAGCAGGTCAGTCCAGGGTCTAGACCCTGATCTTCCTCAGCCATGCTTTTGCCATGTGGGTTTTCCATTATCAGGCTGGGGGGGGGAAATGCATGGACGTCCCTGAAAAGATGTAATTTTGAATGCAGCACATGCTTCTCTTCCATCTGAATTGACTTATCTGCATTAATGCTGCCATCACAGAAGTGGAAATGAGCTTTGCCAAGGGCACTCATACAACCCCATACCATCAGAGTCTGGCTTTTTGAGGCAGCTACACACTATACAATTTTAGTTTCCATACAACCTCACTGAAAGCAACACTATGCAACAGGATCTGATGATATCGGCCATGACATCGTATTTGATGTGCGCAGACTGAACGACTTCTGCTGTGAATCAAAGCTGCTTTGATTGGATTTCACAAGTTATGTTTTACTCATCTGGCTTTTATCTCCACTGATCAGACGTTTTGGTTTTTTTTTACAACAACATCAGTGCTGCATTAATGAAGACATCACTCCATGCTACATTATCCTTCAGTGGTTTTATTGAAACTCAGTAAAAGACCAAAGTTTGGGGACCACAACCACCAAAAATCTCCACAAGTATCTCAATGATCATCGTCTGGGTCAGCCCAGAATGGTGCAATGTATGCTGGGTATGGTCACCATGGCAACCATACCCCTTGTTGTCTTTCATCCTGTGGGATACTGATTCATCTAAATACACAATGAGACCGTGCATCCTAGATGCCTCTAAGCTTAACGCAAAACATTTTTGCCCATAAAAGTTCTACCAACAGAATTTCTTACTTCATATTGTAGTACTTTACAAATGTTTCCCACAGCAAGTCTCCTTTGTGCCCTCCTCAAATTTAGTACCCTCTGGTGACCCTCGTGGCCAAAAATGTCCATGCAGAAAAAATGCTATGAAATTATCATGCGTCAATATTTTTTCAGCTTTTTTTCCATAAATCATTTAAACAACTTCTACAGATCCATAATATAGCTGTAAAAAAAAAACAGGATTTCCTGCACTTGCCTATAATGGAAAATCCAGTTGAATCTGGTGGAATGAAGAAAAATTGTCAAATATCTCAACTTTTCCTCCAAATGAAATGCTGACATTAATGAATGAATGTTTTTAAACTGTTATGAAAGGTCACCAGAGGAAGTATCTGATACAACATAAAAAATACTAATGACATCAAATCAGTTTTGTTGTTTATTTTTGACATATCCAGGACTCTAATGACCACCACAGCCCCATCCCTGTAATATTTATTTTCTAGAAAATATTTCATGTTTTGTATTTAATTGTTCCAGACCTCATTTTTAATGATGTATTTTCTGACTTCATTTATTGCCCTTTAAAATCTCTCCATTTTTTGCATTTACTAATTGTATTGGTTGTTAATTTATGGTCTTTGTATTTTCAATCTGTATTTTAAGATGTGTGCTGCTAACCTCTTGACCAAGTCGGCCTTTAAAAAGAGATCTTGATCTCAATAGGATTTTTTATACCTGGTTTAATAATTTTTTTTTTTTTTTTAACGCACCATGGCTGATTTTCCAAAGAAACACAAGAGGAAATGATCAGAAGAAGCGAGGAAAAGAAAGAGAAAGTAACAGAGCAAGAGATAAGACAAGACTTTTACCTGCTGGAGAGAGCTCAGAGAAGAGACAGGATGCAAGATGGATGCTGATCTAGCCTTCGTCAGGGGGTGCCAAAGTGAGTAAATCAGTTGTGCTGCTTTGTGCCAAATGATGACTATAATTGTAAATACCATCATTCTTTCTTAGTTTTTATTGTATTACTACCCCGTTGATTATAGTTCAACATTCAACACCATCATCTCTGACATTCTGGTGGAAAATCCGTGTGCTCCTGGATCAAAGACTTTCTGGGGGGGGAATCAGCTTACAGTTGGAGTGGTGCATTAAGAACAATCTAACCCTAAACATCACCACGACCAAAGAAATGGTCATTGATTACAGGAGGCAGAGGGGGAATCACGCTCCATTGACCATCAAGGGAGCATGTGTGGAGCAAGTGGATTCCTTTAAGTTCCCGGGGACACTCATCCAAGCAGATCTAAAGTGGACGGGAAATACCTGACTAAAAAGGCTCATCAGAGGCTGTATTTTCTGCGGGTACTGCAGAGGCACCACATGGAGAAGAAACTGCTGGTGTCCGTCTACAGGGCATCCATTGAGTCGGTGCATGGTGTGCTGCCTGTTCGGCTGCTGATGGAAGGGTCCTGCAGAGAGTGATCAGAACTGCAGGAAAGATCATTAGATGCCTTTTTACCATCCCTCGAGGACATTGTCTGCGCCCGCTGCTCGGGCCGAGCTCTCAGGATCTCAGCTGACACATCCTGGACAGAGTCTGTTTGAACTGTTGCCATCAGGAATGTGTTTCAGGTCCCTGAAGTCCAGAACAAACAGACTAAAGAAGAGCTTTTATCCATGGGCTGTCAGAACCCTGGACTCCTTACGTTGCCATAAGGGGCAAATCTACAGGCTGAAACCTGTGCTATGCTGATTGTTGCCTTTGTGTAACTTTTATTATATTTTCTATAGGTCTTACATTATTTAATTTTCTAGATTTTTTTATTTTAGACACCGTCTCAGTGGTAGCTGCTGCAATTTCATCATGCATCAAAGTATGATGACAATAAAGTATTCTATTTTCTATTCTCTTAAATACAACCCTTCCATACTTCTTTTTTGTAATGTGCTGCATGTGTGAAATTAAAAAAGGAATCTACAGTATTTACATATCAAATGAACAGAGAATTTACAGGAGTTTGTACTTTCTGCAGCAAAATTAATAATACATTTTTACTTGTGTATTTAGCATTTTCATACTAATCCCACCTTTCTTCTGATTTTCCTTTTATTAAAACCATAATTTTCTGTTCTTTAATCTCCATCTTCTTCATGAAAACACTACCAGCTGTCTCCGCTGCATCATTGAATATTTTCCTATTTTTGGAGAACCACCAGGTTTTTAAGGGGACACATTAGCCCAACATAGGCCCAACAGCACTATCAGTTACCATGAGGTTTCTCTGTACATTAGAGAAATGTAAATATTCCAACATAAAGAGTGGTCCAACACCTGTAAAACAAGATGCCACATTTTTTTGCTTCCATTAGAGATTAGATTAGAGAAAATTAAAAAACAGACGCTACACTCACAGCAGCATATTTATCTGTGAACACGGTAACAGACCCACATTACCATCCACTGCTCATTAAAATGACTTATTTCAATAGGTGATTAGACTTAATGGATATTTAAAACTAATCCCACTAACAGTCATTTACATAATGCAGAGGTGAGCTCAGGTGAAGGCTGATCTCATATCCACCTCGCTGAGGAGGGCTCCTCTCTATCAATACTTGAAGAAGCACGAGGAATTTTTATTTAGACATCTTGTTTTCGCAGCCTCCAGTTGGTACGGTTTTCTCAGGTAAACTGGAAACTGTAAATTCCCTCTTGGTGTGGATGTGAGTGTGAATGCGAATGTGTGAGTTGGAGCTGTGATTGAGTGCTGACTTGTCTAAGGTGTCACCCTTCCTTACGCCCAGTATTTTCCTGGGCTGGGCTGACCCTGAATGAGCAGGGTGTTAAAAATGGATGGATGTTCTGGAAATGTACCACAGAGTTTCCAGACAGATGTCTGCTGAGCATTTCATTCTGCCTGAATGGCACGTCTTACAGCTTCAACTTCAGGGGGAAGTTTTTATAGCCATGTTGGTGTTTGAGGAAGGCTTCCTTTTACAATGGTAGAGACGGCGTAGCATGAACTACGTGTTGCATCAATCAGCAACGTGGAACCAGGCATGGCAACCGGTTTGGTTTGAAAACCAAACACGTTTTTTATCTGGGTTTTATGAGCAACATTACAATTGAATCTTTTGGGACCTTCTGGTAGCCTTCCAGTGACGTCTCAGGTATCAGCTCTGCATGTTAGGGGAAAACACACATGCAAAAGGTGCAAAGAATCAAACATGCCTGCTGTTTATATTTCCTGTCAGGATGTTGAAGAGACATTAGTTATGTACTTAAGACAATATTCCTCTGCTCATCTTCAAATGTCAACCTTTGCCCCAGCTGGGAGAGAAGGTCGACCATCGTCCACATCAGCCACGAAACACCTTCAGGACTCTATAAAGGTCTGTCTCCTACAACTATTGGGGGAGCCTCACCCAGACTCTGGTTGACTCTGTGTGACTGCTTCACTGTTGTACAAGGTTCAATAAAGTCAGTTCATTTACCTTACCAGACTCTTATTATCTAAAGAATTTCCCCCACAATGGTCGTTAATTGTCAAGGCTTGAGGAAGGAATCAGGCTGCGCAGGGTTCAATGGATCAAAAATATTTATTATAATGCCAAGAACCTGGAAACAGGAAACTCCAAGATACTATGGCAGACTAGTCACTGGAAGGGGGAGAAGCCAGGCTTCCTATGAGGGGGATGGAAGATGGGGTACAGGTGAAGGCTCTCATTGCCAGCAGGGCCAGTGGAATCATGTTTCATGTTTGGTAAATCACATTGCGTGTGCTACATTGATCTATTTGCATCTATGCCTCCCATTATTTTGCACGTTCTGGTTGAAATGCCCATATTGCTAAAAGGAGTGCACACATTATTTTGCCGATTGAACAGACGCAATCCTCGGTTCACCCGGTTAGTAAATCAACTGCAACATATTTTTGCACAAGTTTGCTCATTTTACACACGCAAACCTTTAGTAAATCAGGGCCAGAGAGTTTTGCTTTCTTTTCCTCAGGCATGCATGATAGCATCATCCTTAAATCCACTGGAAAGAACATGGCTGGATTGACTAACCATTCCTCTTGCTTTCTGAACTACTCAGATCTTCCTCAGCGAGCACAGCCGAGGTCATTTAAATGGACGCCAGCGATCTTGGAGCAGATTATGACAAAGCTCTGATCAGGTTGCAGAGTAACCAGACATCCTTTTCCCTGGCGACACCTTCCAGCTCATTCTCAGGGATCCCAAAGTATTGCCAGGCCATAAGGATTCTGTATCAACAAGTTCTGGGTCTCCTTCCAGTAGGATGCGTCGAGAAAAGATCCAACAGGATGCATCCAAATCTGATGCCTGAACCAGCTCAGCCGACTCTGCAACAAAGACGGACCAGGAAATCAACCAGACTCCTTTGCAGAATCACCATCTTATCATCATGGTGGAGGAGTTTGCGTACCCCTTCAATCCTGAGGGCTGTGTTGTTGGGAGCATTAGCTCCTAGAAGGGCCCAGGAAGGTGATAGGCTATGACTTGCAACACAGAACCTCCTGACATTTGAAATTAAACTTTTTCACTTGTTAAATCTGTTATTTTTTCTTTCATGACAATTTCTGGAGATGCAGGGAGACTGTATTCCTCGAAGTGGTTATCTTGACGATCACTTGGATGACAAAGAAATATACTTTTTTTTTCTTTTTACACAATTTAATTAAGATTTATGACTGTTTTTCAAACCTCTAGCAATTTCCAGATTTAAATCTACTACAGCTGTTTTATGGGTTTCTCTAATGGAGAAAATCACATGGGGTCTATAAAATTAATCAGTTCGTGTTATGGGTGTGAGGGAAAGCCATATACAAGACTCATCGTTTACTACCCTGCAAGATATTCAGGCTCCAATCCAACATGTAAACTGTGTGCATGCAAAGCCTTGGGTTGGGAAAGATCCATAGTTTCCATTAAGAGTAATTACTTGTCTGATCATTTGCTGAGTAAACATGCAATCCTTCCAAGTGGCCCATTATGAACAAAGACAATGCCAAGCTGTTTAAAATCAATTCATCAAAACAGGTTAATGTAAGGGAAGTTCCAGGCTACAAAAATGCACAGTATGACTTTTCTTATTAAAATGTTTCTGGAAATACTGAATATATTGTTGGTTTAATGGACTGCTTCGAGATTTTCATACTATAGCACAGGGAATAAAGCTCAGACTCCCATTATAAAATAATTCAGAAACACTTTTATTGTTTTAAATTGTGTACCTAAAAGGTGCGCATTAATCTCAGCTGTCTTAGAGTGAAAGGAGTTCACAATGAGAGAAAAAGATCTTCAGGTAGAGGTTTGTCTTTGCATGTGTATTGATCATTATTAACCAGCAGCCACTTTATTGTAGCGTAATTTGCTCATTGGCCACTTATTGGACCCCCTTTTTCCTTCAGAACTGCCTGAATTTAACAAGATGTTGGAAACATCCCTCAGAGATTTTGCTCCATACTGACATGATAGCATTACACAGTTGCTGCACATGCATGATGAGAATCTCCCGTTCCACCACATCCCAAAGCCATTTTATTGGATTGAGATGTTGTGACTATGGATGTCATTGGAGTGAACTCCACAGTGAAGTCATCGTCATGTTGGAGATGATCTGAGCTTCGTGACATGGTGCATTATCCTGCTGGAAGTAGCCATCAGAGGATGCTCCACTGTGTACATAGATGTGTAATATATGGTAAGAAAAAAAGCCTGTTTTTTTCTTCTGCATCCATTTGTTTAAACCCTCATCCATCATTTTACCTTTTATGGACTCCGATTCAGTGTATGTATAACCATTAACCTCTCGGTTGTTTTACAACAGAGGTGACGTACAGGGAAAAATTCTTTGGGTAACTCCTCTGTTTTTAAAGAATCGTGGCATTTTTTCTGTGGCTCATTTTTTGGCACAGTTTGTAGCTTCTGACCAATTCTGAGGCGACCTGGGGTCTGGTCAAATGGTCTTTTTGCTTTGATGGTTCCTAACTGAGTGAAATGATCCAGAAGTGTCTGAATGGGATGAGCAATATTAAGGAAAGGAGATTCAGTGCCTCCTTTAGGGAACACTTGAGGATTTTCCAGTTTCTTGTGGTTTTGCCCAGTTTTAACAGTAGTGATTCATCTCAATAAATAAAAGTACATGAGGTTAAGTGCAAATAATAATAATATCATGGGGGTAGAATTGGATACAGAGAGTCCCTATTGATATACAGCAACTCCTGCAACATGTTGCTGCTATCAGTTCCACCCATTTCAACTATTATGATTGGCTCGGCCTTTTCATTTCATGCTAACGTGATTAGCTGTCCCCGCTCACTTTGTTGAGAGCACTAATATTGAGAGCATTGCCAACAGCAATTATGTCTTCAGTTTTCAGATTAGGAGCAAAGATAAGAAATTGGTATTGTGTTTGGTTCAGATCCCTGCAAAGAATGGACCGTGGTCATTTAATTATGCTTTCAATTAAAATGAGAAATATACTTTAAAAGAAACTCTAATGTCACAAATTCTGTGCAGCTACAACGAGTTAAAAATTACACTTTAGTAGGTGGGACGCTGAGAAGGAACAAATTCCAGCCGGACACATTTTTTTACTCTTAAAAAAGAAAATGTCCATGTAAAAGACGTTTGGTCACCCTAGGATATCACAACTATGAGGATGCTGATGCTCTGTAACAGATTCAAATCAAAACAGTACAGAGATCAATAATTAAGATAATACTGCCTACTTAGAACATTTAATAAGCAAAAAAAGAAGAAAAGCATCTAAACCTTGATGTCAATCCGCACTAAATTACATGATATTGCAAATAAACATGAAACCCGAGAAAAAACAAACAAGATTAAACAAAAAGTTGTTTAAAAAAAACTAGTGCTTGACGAGCTTTTTAAAGAATATTTATTGAACAGCTGTGGTGCAGAACCACTTGTTGATGACCCAAGTCCTTAAAAATATCTCCAACCCTTGGCCTTTAACTCGTTTTCAAGCAAAGTTTGGAGAAGAAAGCAGAAACATTCAAGAATAAAAAGAGCATTTGAAAAATGTGTTCACAGATTTTTTTATATGATGTTCACTGTTGTGTTTCAAGGGAAAACTGAGTTCAGCTTTTATAATTGAAGAAGTGTGGAAACCATCAAACTAATGAGAGTGACTCCCTTAAAAATAAACAAAATGCTCCCACTAGGCAACAGAAAAATGATTCACTTATGTTAAAATTTAAACACCTTCTATTTTGATTTCAACGCCAGGGGTTATTGCAGCCAATTATGGATGCAAGGGTGCACAAATGAATGCTAACATATTCAGTGAACTCTCAACATTGATTATCACGTTCTGCAAAAAGGCCCCGACTACATAGAAAATATAACAGGATGCAAGTCACTTACAAGTCCTCTCCAATAAATGTTACTTTATTAAGAGTTATGCACCAAATCGCAGATTTAAAAAAAAAAAAAACAGAGTTGCCCTCTTACAACAGAGCTACATTATAAAGCTGTGGTTGGTTTCCAACATTAACGTCATAGCTGATTGGTTGCCAGCTATTTGGTTCTAATGGCTGCATGACATGGTTTATACCCCTTAATTATAGCTAGATTATTGCCTGCCTCGGCTCTTCTGGAGAAAGCCAGGGTGTGGATGAGCGCTGTCAGCTCTTTCTGTCCGAAGTCTCTGAATTTCAGCTTCATTGGTTGTTAAGTGCAACATATGGAATGCCTCACCCCGTCCTTGTGCTTCTCCCAGTCGAATAATCGAGCTATTCTCAGAGGCCTGAGACAGTGGCTGCCCATCACAGCAAACCATGTGGCCTGGACATTGTTGCTGTTAAAAATAGGCAAGATTTTCACTGGTTTCCTGTGCGTACAAAGGGAAAAAATCCTCTGAAGCCTGTTCGGTAGTGTTACAACCCCTTCCTAATTACAAGGATAATATGTTTGTGCAAGAGATATTTATGGTCAGAAGTTCTACAGTATTTGTGAAGTTGCTGCATGTGTTTAATATTCCGAAAGGTCCAGTGAGACAATAAAGGGAAGATGAATTGGATGTATTTCTCTTTTATAGGCATTATGCTGCAATTGTATCTTGACTGAGACAAGGGAGGAAAAACAAGATGTGACACTCCCAGTGGCCGGGCTAAATGCTGGCAGAGGCCTTGTATGTATTCAAGGTTGACTCTTCTCCTTGGGGACCATTAGTTACAACCTTTGAGAAGTACTGATTGGAAGAGGAGGTGCTCTGCATATCAACAGGAAGAAGCATCCCCAGTGGTTGGTAGTCTGGTCGGGAAGGTGTAAAGAGGAGCTGATGAAGGGAGGTGGTGCAGAATGAATGAGAGCAAAGGGGGGCCATGCATACAAGAGGGGGAAGAAAGATTAGATATTCACAGAGAAAAGGTCATTAAGATGTATTTAAACTAAAGGCGTTCTAAGCGGCTTGACGTTGCGGCTTGACGTTGCGGTAAGGCGTGTTCTGTCATTTCCTGTGTTCCTAGTTTGTGTGTTCAGT
>JAOXYM010000019.1:18931051-18942247 GCA_028567055.1 Leptatherina wallacei
CTGATTGTCTGTGAAGCGCCATGAGATGACATTGTCGTGAATTGGCGCTATACAAATAAAGATGAATTGAATTGAATAAGTGGTTGTACAGGTGAGGTATCACAGGAATAAGAAAATGTTAATTAATGTGGTTATGTTCTAATAGTCATTAAAACTGAACTTGAGAATATTTGTGTCAACAAATCATATTTAAAAATCATAAGGCCTGAATTTTTCATAACTAATACGCTTTTTAGTTTAAACAAAAAATGTACTTTGAAGGAATAAACGTGTAAATAGTTAAATTATCTACACAAAACAGAATAAGTACAGTTCTTGCCAACTCAAGATAAAAACAGAATCAAATGATCATAAGTCTCAAGTCAATATTTCATTTACAATATAACATCGACAATGTCTCAAATGTTGAAAGTGAGACGTTTTCCTGTTCTATGAAGAGTATGTGGAGCGCCTCATCTTCTGTAAACATCCAAGCATTTCAGAGAGCAATGTTGTCCCATTCTGGTCCGACAGAGGATTCCAGCTGATCAGAAGACCTGGATCTGGTGTTTCCTGATGCTCCAAAGGTTTTCATTAAAAGTTCTGGATGGCAGACAGACCAGTTCAGCACCTGGACTCTTCTACGAAGCCATGCTGTTGGAATAGATGCACTAGTAGTTTAATATTGTTTTGCTTAAATATGCATGATGTTATCTTTTATCCTGTATATCCATCCATCCATTTCCCTCCGCTTATCCAGGGTCGGGTTGCAGAGGCAGCTACCTAAGCAGTGAAGCTCAGACTTCCCTTTTCTAGGCAACTTCGTCCAGCTTATCTGGGGAGGGATCCCAAGCCGTTCCAGTTTGTCCTGGGTCTTCCCATAGGCTCTCCTCCCAGTGGGACGTGAGCAGAGGGATGCATCCTAACCAGATGTCCAATAGTGATGCAACGCTCACGAATGAATTGAATCTTTCGAACGGCTCTTCACTGTGAACGATGGGAATCGAGTCCCCGTAGAAAGCCGTTCATTCATCCTTCTCATCCCAGCTGCTTCACACTCGGGTGCGAATAGCTCCTGATGACCTGTATATATACACCTTTCAATATCGATGAGTCTTTCCAGAAGTTACAGGTATTACTTCATCACTAATCTTCACCCCCAGACAGGGAGGAGAGGAAACCAGGCACCAGAACTCTAAGCCAGACATACCTGCTGAAAAAGATAGAAACAATGTCCTAAAGAACCACTTTATTAGGTCCACCTTGCTTGTACCAGGCTGGACCGCCTTTCATCTCCAGAACTACCTTAATTCTTCATGTCATAGATTCAACAAGATGTTGGAAACCTTCCTCTGAGGTTTGCTCTATATTGAAATGACAGCATCACACAGTTGCTGCATATAAAGCAGGATGGATGCTTTCATGTTTACGCCGATTTATGAGCCTAGCATCTGAATGTGGAGCTGAAATGGAGACTCAGCCTCTCTCAGACCATTCTCTGTAAACCCTAGAGATGGTTGTGTGTGAAAATCCCAGTAAATACTCAGCAAGCATGGATTTAAGCAACCATTCAAAGTCACTTAAATCCCCGTTCTTCCTCATTCTGATGCTCAGGTTGAACTTCAGCAAGTCGTCTTCACCATGTCGACATGACTAGATGTGTTAAGTTGTTTCCATGTGATTGTAACTGAACAATGACTTTTGGAAGTGCTCCTGAGCCCATGCAGTGATTTCTATGACAAAATCATGTCCGTTTTCAAACATCCCAGATGTTTAATACAGATTTTTTTGGTTTATTCTTCCCCATTCAGGAGCATTATTCAGAAATTACTCCCCGATTTATGAAGTTTTTCCCCCCCAGATTTCTAAACTTCTGTCAATCTTTATTTCTGAGAGGCTCTGCCTCTCTATGGTGCTCTTTTTTTTACACCCAATCAGTTTCAGTATCTTCCAGCAGTTGCTTTGTTTTATACCATCCATCTTTTCCATTCAACCTTTTTTGAGATGTGCCGTCTCACCTCAAGCTCTTGATACCTTCACTTATAAATCTAACTTATTGTGTTGATTTCATCCAAAGGACGAGCAAAAACGGTTGGAAATGTTTGGATATTTTCTCCTTCCAATGAATCAACCTGCAAGATTTTAATGAAGTGGCTCCGACACATCCTTGCCCCAGTTCCTGTTTCTATGCTTCTTTCTTCTCTCCGGTGATTTAATGGGACACAGCTATGCACCGTATGCATGTCCAGACAAAACACTATTCGCTTGTCATTAAGACATGTTCAGCTACAGCTTTCCATGGCAGTGAAATAAGGAAGAGCAAAGGCGGTTGACGCAGCCTTTTTTTGTTCAGCAGAGATGTAACCTAATGAAGACATCCACAGCCGGGGACCTGCACATCTGAGAGGTGAAATATCACCTCCGCAGGAGCAAACTGAATCAAACTGCACACCACAAACCCTGAGACGAAAGACTTTGGAGTGTATTGGTTCATCTGTCAACACCATCCTTCTCTTCGAGGCAGCGCAGGCAGGAAAAACCATCGCTCACATTTTTAAACAATAGTCTCTCCATCTTTGTCATCCATTGCCGGCTGAATAACTTCACTTCAAATATCTGGAGAGAAAATTGGCAAGATGTTGGATTTCCAGGTCAATCTTAGAAAAATGGCTGGACTGGCTTACTTGACGAAGTGGGTCCTTCTGTCCCCCCTGCTGTGTGAAGTTAAATTCTAAGAAATGGAGGTAACTGTAACAGGCAGCTCAAAGAGAGGGTCAACATATCGATGGGGCGACAGCTCGCTTGAAAGCATTGATTCGAAGATGGTGTGAAGACTTCTATGTGAAAAGAGCCTTCCATAAAAGTGCCATGAGTCATCGAGGTTACCTCATATGTCAGAGAAAAGCATGCGCTTTTTAGAAAAAAATCAAATTTTTTCCACCTTAAGAGGGAATAACTTCAACCTCCAGCAATATCCAAAATATGTGGGAATAGTTTGTACCATCAGCAAGGCAGAATGCATTAAAACTTGACACGATTCTGGTTCAATTTACCTGGATATTATGCAAATTTGCAATATTTTCCAAACAGACAATATATTTGCTGCCAAGCCAGGCACAATATAATAAATATCAATGTCCAAATGTAAAAATGTAAAGCAGCTTTTCTGAAAAATTCTTGCAAAAATCAATAAAAAACAATTACTTCTTTTATTTTTTTTGTTATAAAATGTCGATTTTTGCAGACAGTGAAGAATAAATTGAGTCTGTGTGTTTAAAGGCGAACCAAGAGATTTTTTTCAAGCCTCACAAAGTCAATTTTTTATATTCGATATGTTTTTAAAGTCTAAATGAAACCAGCCGGTGTAAGAGAGTAGAAGCAGAAGAACCGTTTCAGACTAATGTGAGAGTAAAAAGCATTAAGTCGCACATGAGTATGTAAATTCAGCCGTAAATCTGATCATTTATCCTGTCATGACACCTGATTAATCATGTATCTTGTTCAGGTAAACTCAGAGTTTACCTAATTCTATCCACAGTCAGATTACATTTCTAAAAATAGAATATTTAAAAATCCCTTGAAATTCAAACTTTAAATTTAAATGAATGAAATTTAAACTATTTGATGAATAATTTTAGTTAATTTAGTTCTAAAAATGGTATTATTTATGTAGTTCAGTTTAACTGACTTTAAGTAGCTGATAAAAAAATTTAATTATAACAAAGTAAAATCAATTTTACATTCGTTCAATTTTGATGAATTTCTTTAACTGATGATTAATTACTTTAATCAATTTAAATTGAGTTTATTAATCTAATAAATTTGAGTGAAAATAAAGGAAGTAAACAAATAATTTAGTTTTCATTCAAGCCACTTGGATTGGTCGATGTTATTTAATTTTATTACTAATTTATATAACAAACTTATTTTCATAAAATATTTCAAAAATAAATTTAATGTATGAAAATAAAAGGAAATTAAGGTAAAAATAAACCAAGATGTAGGAGGTAAACTTATTTAAAAAATGTTTTATCCACGTGCGTATTATGAGACCAGAGACAAATATCTGATGGTGTTAAGTTAAGTTCCTCAGCGTGGTGTAAAAACCAGATGGAGACTAATGAACTTGTGGAATTCAAAACTAAGAAGTAAATCTGATTAACGAGAAGCGTTTCTCTGTTTTTAGTCAGAAATCACGAATGAATCACAACTTGTATGGATTGATTCTGGCAAAAATGTATATACTGCATCATTTCTCAGTCTTTTGGTTCAGACCCACGTTTCCCTCCACAGTCACAGCCTGCTACGATGAGGTGGGTATTATCGTATCTCGTGCAGTCCGTACACATCCAAAATCATCGGATATCTGTCGCTGTGTTTGCAGAAAACTCATAAGATGGCTAAAATCCCAGAGCGCGCAGCTCCACAGCGGTGGTCCAAATGTAGAATTTGAATCTGAAGGCAGATAGAGAGTCAGAAAATAACGAACGATTCATTTCCTGGATCTGAATTAATTTTATGGTCTTTAAATCAAACTCGTGAGCATGCAGCCAGTGATAGGTTGGGCAAATGGACATTATTTCTATTATCAGGTTTGAAGTTTGACAGGAAAATAAAAAATTGAGACCCACAGCTGCACAATATCTGTTGTAATTTTATCTTTAGCAATAACTTCCAACTAGTGGCAACCTGCCAGTTTGTTTAGTAGCTATGCCTCCGTGCCTGCAAACATACCCTCCACGAGTGATCAATTTGTTAGAAAAACAAATCAGAAAGGACGGTTTTACATTAATTAATGCTCAAAAACAATTACTACACGCTGAATACAATACTTGTGCTTTGTAAAGACCATTTGCAGCACATCTGGTCGGATATTTTAAATGATGGGCTAAGTGAGGCTGTAAACACGGTGATAACAGCAGATTGGGATGCAGTAAAGCCAGCAGTGACACTAGTGCAAATGCAATGGATTTGTAGTGACTATACTTAGAATTATTCAATATTTTAAACTTGAAAGAGATGGATCGGGGGTTTTAATACAGTTTCTAATTCATCTGATCAATACATGACCAAACCTTACCGAGCACTGCTTTGGGTTTGATAAAAAAGCCACCCACTGCTCTCCCTCAGCCCCACTGGACAATGCAACACGGGGGGGGGGGGGGGGGGGGGGGGGGGGGGGGGGGGGGGGGCTGTAGGGGTGGGGGAGGCGGCTGACAGCCCCAGAATTAATTGACATGCCTCTGAGAGGTTGTTCTCTAATAACATATCGATCCAACAGGCCCGATATGCAAAGTATCTGCCAGTGAGTGTCGTGGGCGAGGTGAGACAAATGCCCCCCGAATACCTTCGACCCAGCCGTGTTGATTAAGGAGGTATTAGAGCCCATGATCACATTGAACCAACATGTCAGAACCTGTCCTCATTAGCAGATATTTATTCCACAAGATGAGGCAGGTTCACACGTCACTTTTATTAATTAACAGAATTCAACATTCCTTTTTTTTTCCCCTTTTTGTTTGTCACTCTTTGCTAATGAGATCAAATGTTAGCATTGCTGCTAAATGTGATGAAAATATGTTTATTATGGACAGACAGACAAAACTAGGAGAGGGTTACCTGGCTAGTATGTAGCTTGGTTTAGTCCCGGTTTTTAACCTCTTATGCAGATTAAAAATCACAGCATGCTTTAGGCCCAGAATACAGAGTTCAGAGAAGATCAACCTAGATCAGCAAGTCCAGACTTAACATGGAGGAGCAGCATTTAGCTGTTAGCTGCAAACATGTGGAACAAACTAGTCGTGGAGATTTAACTTTCACTAAACGTAAACACCTTTAAATCCATGTTTTTATCCTGTACCCATGCATGAAGTCTGCACACCTGTTGCTTGTAAGGATTTTAATTTCATTTTATATTAATTCTTATCACGCTTTAACGTTTTCACACCCTTTCATTTATGTCTTAATATGATTGCTTTTTTATTTCTCTTCATGTTCTTTTATATTGAGTTGCTTTTATGTATGAAAATGTGCCATATAAATAAAGTTGCCTAAATAAAGATGTAAACATTGTAGCCTATTGATGATATTTTGGATGTATTTACCAAATTGTGCTGTGGACCAACCCCCCCCCCCCCCCCCCCCCCCCCCCTTCTGATTTGGCCCAAAGGAAGAAAAACTGAAAGGCTGTAAGTGGTCCATGAAAAGTGGTATTGACAGGTACATTCCTCACTCAGCAATGTCCTCTGAAAAAGGTCAGACTAGACTCTCTACAAGGCTACTTTAAATGGGACCGAGGTTGTTGACTGTGCAACGACTCACTGACCAATGACTGCCCAGATCCATGCTCTCTGAACATATGTGGCAAATATGGCAGCAAAAGAAAACCCCATTCCATGTAGCCCCCCCAATTCATGACATACTGAGGATTCATCAGAGTCCATCGAGTCCAAGCCTCACTTTTAGACATGCAGGGTTCTTAGTCTGGTAGTGCGACAGTCAAGGGGCACAACAGTGTGGAAACATGGGAAATGTTAAACATTTCCACAGGCTGTTAGGAGGGTTTGCATGGGCGGTTGTCCTGATGTCTTCATTAGCAGGTCAAAGAGACGAAATAGGCAGGAGACAGTGAGGCTGGCTGGAGACTAATCTCTTTAATAGAACCAATCTTTAGCTGTATGACCCTAATGATGTAAGACGATAATTCCCTTACATAAAAAAGGTCATGTATTTTACGTTAGTCCCTAAAGAACAAACAAATGTTTTTGAATTCAGTCAGACTTTTTGACACCAGGTTGACGTATCGCTCAGTTCAAATCAAATCAAATTTAATTTATAAAGCATCTTTCAGGCCTGAGCATCTCAAAGTGCTTTACACATTAAAAACTATTTATGCATAAAGAGAATTAAAACAGCCTTCACACACAAATATAGCAACAATATAAAAACACAAACGTCATTATTTGTTTCATACACAATCACACGCACACACAAAGATAAGAAAAAGTTAACTCCCCCCACCCGCCCCCACCCCAGTCTTCCCAAACATAAACTCTAGTCCCTAGTGACTGTCTCTCTTAACTCGAAAAAGGTCAAAGTAAATATATATATATAACATTTATTAGTAAAATAAACATAAACATCTGGCTTGACACTGCTGTGAGGAAACGATATCTTGGGGATCTGTCCACACAGGGAGCCAGCCCACCCAGGACCACCCAGACCAGGGCAGGCCGGGGTCCCACCACAGCCATATGGCTGCAGCACGGGACCCTCAGTCACCCAGGCAAGAGCAGTCACCATGGCAACGACCCGGCCAACCGAGCAGGGCAAAGCCCCCCAGTGTGGAGGATCCCCTGAGGAAACCACTGGAGTAAAAAAAAAAGTAAGACAACAGATAAGAGCAACAAAAATTTAAATTACAGACAAAATAGTTCATAAAAATTATGAACTAAAATAAAGTTAAAATATATAAATAAATCAAAATACAATAAATAAATAGAAATGGTAATTAAAACAGTTAAATAAGTTAAAATAAGTCTAAGAAGTTGATGATTAGATAAGAAAATCAAAGGTCAACGGTGCTTGAGTTAATCTCATAGTTTTAAACTATGTCAATGTTAAGCAAAAGCATTAAATGGCCAACAGCAGCTCAGCTGTGCATGTAACCAGGATTGTGTGTGTTAAAAACTCATGCTCGGGACTTCTAGGCATCAGTATGTGAGGATTTTAAATGTGTTAAATGTGTTGTAAAACCTGAATCATTTGCAAACAAATGAGCTCTTAGTGAGATAATTAATCATGCGCGTTGTCTTTTGAACGCTTTTAAACTGTTGCGACGGAGGTTTGCCTGATACGCTTGATGCTCTCCAAGCAGAACGAACAGGTGCTTCGCCACCGTCTCTGAAGAAGGGGCTCAAAATTTGACATTTGCTTCAGTTTAGTGGCCAAAAAAGGAGAAACAGCTAAATTGTCTGCCTTGCTCTGAGAAGCAGCTGGTTTCTCTGCTCAGAGAAACTGAGCGTGTTGTTTACATCTAAGTAGGATTTGTAGTTGGAGACACATTGTTGCGTCTGAAATCACCACTCTGGTTTTTATTCTAAGCCTCCGGTGAATAAATCAACTCTGTCAGAGACATTAATGCAACATTTATTTGTTTAGGATTTACCTGAGACCCTGAGCTGCATCCCGACCTCTGTGTGTTGTTAAATTCGATCTGGTTGTATGCACGAAGGGAGAAAAAGTGTAAGGGAAGGTAGCTTTGGGTGCTTTCGATGTTCCGTATTATGAATTCACACAACAGCATTTTTTTATATGAATGTTTTAGTTACATAAGCGTAAACTTGGGAGAAGAAGAAATCCTTCACAGAAAATCAAATGCATTGAAATAGAAGGGCAGAGTGGTGCAGACGTGTTGTGGTTCCCTCTATGGTAGTCGAAGCTGAGCCACAAAAACTGGAAAAGTCTCTTGAATTTAGAGGTCTTGCAGGGGGAAAACAAGGGCAGAGAAATTTTACTTAACACATCTGGTTTATAGAGAAAAAGCTCATTTATGGAACAAAAACATTGTTCTGCTGCTTTTAGAGCCAAACGCTGTTTTTGTTGGCACAGAGAAGAAATGTGACAATCTCCTTATTCAGACAGGAATAACAAATAAGAACGCACAACGTAAAGAAACGAGCCAAACAGACTCAAGTGATGGAAAGGAATAAACTAAGTAAAATGTAACTTGAACACTTTTCCAGGCAGAAATCTCTTCCTTCCCCATAAAAAATTGAATAAACACTTCTGATTTGGCCCATGCTCGGTGCTATTATATTGCCAGGAGAGGTAAATATTAATTTACCCATCTTTCCGTAAAGTCCAGCTTTTGCGAGCTGCTCTAGATTAGCAATATTCAAATGGCGTTTCCAGCTCTTGGTTTCCATGACTGTGGTGACAACAAAGAGCAAAGCAGCCAATCTGCTGTTCCTGGCTCCCACACAAAGCCCACTAATTAAAAGTCTGTCCAGTCTGTAGTCCTCCCTTTGCAGACAGCTCTTATTGGACAAGAGAGCTCACAGCCCTCTGTTTTGCATTTTGATGTCTTCATCATAGTAATAGCTAGTTAAGTCGCTCTGCATTATTGATGAGCCCATACGGTAAAAACAAACCAAACAATATGCATGGAAAACAAATGCCCTCAGTACGTGATGTTCACATGGGCCTTCACAGTCTAATCATTTTCATTTGTGCAGTCTCATAGTTATGCATGCATGCAAGCGCGTCGCCTTCGGGTGTTTCATAGTTTGTGACTGGAAAAAATGCCCGAAGGGGGTGACAGGTAATTATACATGCTGTGTGTTCAACTGTCCATACCCAAAATGACACATGCTGCACATAAAGCCTCGATCTATATGATGCAACACATCTACTGTAAATCTACTTAACAGTACATTACATCAACATCCACCAGATGTGTCACCAGATGTGACTGGCATATTAATGAAATAAGGAAACTGCAATTAGCATGTGAGCATCTAGGCTACTGCACATGAACTGAGATGTGTTTTAATGTCTTTGAAGTGCTGCACAAGACTGAAAACCCCGGCGATTGTTGCTGCTGATGCATCATGTTTCTCTCTGTCTGCCAAAGAACTTTTTATCAACCGAAAGAAAGTGACAGTGTAGCTCTCCAAACTGCGTGAGCTCATATTTATGCAGAACAGTGGATTGGAGGTGATTGATAATTGTTTATGCCGTTGGCAGTAGCGAACGTGCATATACCAGGAAAGTTTACCAAAGACGATGCTAAAAAGATGGAGGAGTGGTAGGCGTCGTGCAGGAGTGTGTGGTAAGTTTAGAGATGTGTATGACAAGCTGTAAACACTTCAGATGCTTCCTCCTATTCTCTGCCCTGCAGGGAGATCAAGCATGGTCTGGACTGGGAAAACACTGACCCCCCCACAGCAACAGAATTTCCCGTTAGGGGAAATATTGGTTACAGCCAATTAGAAAAATTAAATGCAAAGCTTCCAGATTTTCAATCCCTCCAGGAACTTACAGTCACAGTTGCAACTATTAATGCAAATTCAGAATTGTGCACCTTCTTACAATTTTATTGAATCAGCTTAAACTAGGAAAGTGCGTATCGGTTCTCTGGAGTCGATACTTTGATAAGTCAGTCAAAATATCTGATTCAATACTTTTTTTTTTAAATAATAGCTTATAAAACTGTGTGTTTTCCTTCTGTGTGTCAGCCTATCAGATGTTGTGATGATGCTGCTGTTTGTGATGATCAGGTTTTGTTTTGATATCAAAACAAGAGAGAGGAGGAGCAACGTGTTACAGCTCTGTGCTGTGATGGAGAGGAACTTTGGACACACACAGCCAGGTCTCTTATTTGATAATCCAGCAGTACATACTGCGTACAAGAGGGAAATTGAACTGAAAGTAGGAGACTCACTTATCAAAGACAATAGTAGATGCACCCTTTCCTCATGTGTCCTCAGCCAATTCCAGGTAAAAGGGAGTAGCCATTCTAATAAACAGAAAGTGAATTTTACCACTAATAGCACAATAATACATCCAGAAGGTAGATTCATAAATTTAATTATCTACTCAAAACATGAAGCAATGCATTATCAATATGTACAAACCAAATGTTGATGACTCTTAACTGGGGGCCCTCAAGCTTTAAAGGCTAATGCTATCATATTTATCAATATTTCTGAACATTTTGATTTGAGGTGATCAGTTTTCAAAGCTAAAAACACAACGAAGCAACTATTTCAATCCCGCTTATAGTAGCTCCATGTAACTTTCCAGCTCGTTGCTTTACGAACCGCGTTATACGCTAGCAATTGGCTTTTTCTGAATATCCATCATGATTTGGCAAAGCAACTGAAGAGGACATAATAATAACCTTTATTTAACCAGGTGAGTCAATTGAGAACTATTTCTCATTTGCAATGAGGACCTGGGCCAGAGGCAATAATAAAGCATACTGCACATTACAAACTTACATAAAACAATGAATCACATTTGACAAACTATGAAAAACAACACACACAATAAGGAGCAATTAATAACAGAAGCAGTGATCCCAGACAATAGTATCAGAAGAAGCGAGGAAAAGAAAGAGAAAAAAGGGACAAGACATAAGACGAGCCAACATCGGACTGACTTTTACTGGCTGGAGAGGGCTCAGAGAAGAGGTAGGACGCAAGATGAATGCTG
>JAOXYM010000019.1:19015363-19025932 GCA_028567055.1 Leptatherina wallacei
ATTATTGTTGTTTATGTTGTAAGGTGACCTTGAGTGTCTAGAAAGGCGCCAACAAATAAAATGTATTATTATTATTATTATTTCAACCCTCAGACTTTCCATCAGATGTAAGTCTGGGCTCTGGCTAGGCCGTTCCAAAACCTTCATTTCCTTCTGGTTAAGTCCTTCTTTTGTAAATCAGATGTCTTCTTAGTCGTTGTTGTGTGGAAAAGGTGAAATTCCTCCTCGGCTTCAGCTTTCTAGCAGATGCTAGCAAGGTTTGGGGTCAAAGCGAACGGTATTTGGGGTTGTTTATTATCCCCTCCACCTTAACTGACCCAGTTCCAGCTGAAGAGCAGAAACCCTGAAGCATGATACTGCCGCCGCCGTGCTTCACTGTCGGGATGATGCACTTCTGTCCACACATACACAACCGGTACTTCCAGAAATTCAGCTTTCCTGCCCAGTTTTCATCTCGTATCAATTTTGGGGAAGACATCCAGATTTTTTTTTACCTTTTATCAATGAGAAACCGTTGGTTTGTAACCTCTACGAAACAGTGCTTTTTCAGAAATGGTGTGTAAATGTTTCGTATCCATTGTACACTCGAGGCAAAGGGGACACTTGTGACTATATCACATTCTGCCTTTTACCTCAAAGAAATAGAGCAATAACAAAATGAGTTAAAGTGATAAATAGCAGCATGGTTTCATCCTTACCCGAGGTTCGGTGCAACGCTGGTGTCTATGAGGGGGATATTTGGTTGTTTGCTCTCCTGCTTCTTATGTTCTGCTTTGACTGGTCTTCCACTGTGAAAAAGAGGGGGAAAAAACTTTATACCACCACATAAAAGTGCACTTTTCTATGCTTTGTCTGCTGGGGAAGCGGTGCTACGGACAAAGACAGACAGACTGGTTGAATAGGCAGCTCTGTGCTAGGTAGGGGGCGGCACCCTATTAAAACTGTGGTTGAACAGCTATGAGGAGGAAACTGCAGGCCATTCTGGACAATATCAAACACCCACTCCAAGACAGAGAAGCAGCTGCAGTGAGAGGCTGAGAGGTTCAGGAGATCCTTCGTCCTCACAGCCATCAGCCTGTGACTCTAATATGTTCCTCATGACCTATAATAAGCAACTATTACTCTTAGAGCTAAAATGTTTTACTGCTATACTTATTTTTTACATAAATATGTGCATGTGTGTTTATTTGAGAGCTGCTGGACAATTTGAATTTCCTTCATGGGAATGAATAAAGTATCACATGGCGTTTTTATTTCGGAATTAATTATTCCCAATTAAATAATTGAGAATTAAAATATTCTCCTTCAGGCTTACATGGAAATAATAAATCTGAATGAAGGTTTACATGGACAACACGTTTTCTTAATTCCGCTTTAGAGCTGGGGGGTTGGGAAGGGTTCTGATTGGACAGGGGGTGGAAGTGACGTGCCTACGTCTAGCGGAAGAAAACAAACTCTGCTTCCTGCTTCGTTTCTTTTCGACTACAACGTGGAAAACCACAGAATAAGAACCATTTGTCACTTAATTTGGATTCTAGTTTTGAAGCAGCAGCTAGTCTCAAACATCCTACTTCACTTTCACGTGAATAGACTCGGTTTGAGTCCGACGGTTGCCTCGGGCGGCCAGTGCTTTATATGGTCGCCATGGCAACAGGACGAGGGAACGAAGATGAGCAGAACGACCGGAATTAACTTAAATCTGAATGAAGGTTTACATGATAGAGGAATTATTTAATTTGGAATTAGAAGTGGAATAAAACAGACACTTACTTGGGAATTAAGTTTAATTCGGAATGATCATTTTCATCTCTTTAAAGCGGAATTAACTTTTATTCCGAATTAAAGAGGAATTAAAGCTCTCATGTAAACGTGGCCTACGGAAGGTGAACATCTCCATCTCAGAGAGGAGAAACCCACCTAATTAAGATCTGTGCAGGTTGTTTGTTTGTTTATTTATTGTGGGGATCTCCATTAGCTTCCACAGCAGTGGTCGCTTATCTTCCTGGGTACCCAGTTAAAAAGACAAAAAGTACAAAATACAAATTGCAGAAAAATCGATTTTAAAAAATCGTTCATATAATTCATAAAAGTCATAAAAAGTATACAATTCATGAAAATGATTAAACAGAGCTCTCAGAGCAGCCTGGATTTCACTGTTCATTTAAATGCGTGCAGACTGGAAAAATCTCTTAGTTCTTCTGGCAAATTACTCCAGAGTTGCGATGATCTAAATAAAACAGACTTTTCATGAGTTCTTGGCCAATCAATGACCAAATCTGCACTACGAGCTTGCCAGGGAGAATGTGAGTGCGTCTGTAGGCCTGTCATGATAACAAATTTTGCTGTTCGATTAATTGTCTCAGAAATTATTGCGATAAACGATAATATTGCGCTGAGCGATGTTGTCATTTTTACACGATTATCAACTTATTTAATGATAACACCATAAAAAATACAAGAACACTCTTTCAAAGATCAATAAACATTGATTTCCAATGGAACTGGAAGAAATTTTAGATAACTAAAAAATAATAAATAGAATGGAAGAAATAACGTCGTCATTTTGAGACCGTTCTCCTCTAATATAATGATAACGCCGTAATAATGCAGCTAGAGCCTTTCAAACGTTTACAACTTGCATTTATAAAAAACATTTTCACTGGAACTGGAAGAAATTTTAATAAACTCAAAACAATAAAAAAAAAGCAACTCATTAACAATGAATAAAAACCAAAAACAATAAATATGATTAATAATGAAGTCTATGTGAGCCGAATTGCCCATCAAGAAATATCAAACATGGGGCTCAGACAGGGAAAACCAGCAAAACTGCTAGTTAGTACCTCTGTAATAACCATGTTACACTCTGTGGTATCATACGAGACCATGAAGCTGTCATGTTCGACATGAGAGATCACTTTTCAAGGAGAGAGAGAGAGAGAAAAAAAAAGTGTTTTGTTCCATTTTTACACTTTTCTGACTGTTACTATTGTAATTTAACTGTAATATTGTAATGGCTTTGGCAATATTGTAGATCTACAGTCATGCCAATAAAGCTTATTGAATTGAATTGAGAGAGAAAAAGTTATTGCGGTCGGCAAACTTATTGCGCTCATCTTTTCTTACCTTGCAATTAATCGACTTATTGCTTATTGCGACAGGCCGATGTGTCTGGTTTACATATCTGTTGTTTTCCAACAGTCAAATAGCTAAACCAGTAAGAACTACCCTCCTCAGAAATACAAATAGGTTGTATTGTACTTTATCTTGGAGCATAGGCCAAAATAAAGTATGATGCATTTGTTTAAAACTAGAGGAATAAGGGCGTTTCAGCACTAGGCGGGCAGCCTTATTTTGAATGACCTGAAGCCGCATCAGCTTTATTAGCAGCGGCCCATATCATGGAGGAATGCTCTACTTCAGGGGTGTCAAACTCATTTTAGTTCAGGGGCCACAAACATCACAGTTCCATGTGAAGGGGGCCGGACCAGTAAAATAAAATTTTTTTAGTTTTTTCCAAAAAAGAAAAAAAAAGAACAATTTTAGGGAGGATTTTTTCTGGCCCTAATAAT
Organism: Leptatherina wallacei; assembly: GCA_028567055.1. Taxonomy (NCBI): domain Eukaryota; kingdom Metazoa; phylum Chordata; class Actinopteri; order Atheriniformes; family Atherinidae; genus Leptatherina; species Leptatherina wallacei. The sequence goes on from JAOXYM010000019.1 coordinate 19,018,936, forward strand.
CCTTTGTAGTATACATAAAAAAATGTAAAGATTTTTTTTTTTTTTTATATATATATATACACAATTTACTTTATATATAAAACCTATTTACTAATTTACATATTTTGCCATTTAACATATTAAACTCCACACTTGTTACAACTTCTAGATCACAGCTGGAGCTAAAACATCTGGCATCTCACATCAGAAATAGAGGAAATATAACCAAATTCATCCAGCGGGCCAGATTGGACCCTCTGGCGGGCCGGTTTTGGCCCCCAGGCCTTATGTTTGACACCCACTGCTCTACTTCTTCAGCCAACTTACCTGTCTGACACCGGTGGGTCCTTTAAGACTGTGATGTTATCTTGTCCCTTTGCAAACTGCACAACAAGAGTCTGATCCAAAATGTCTAACTGGTGAAGCCTGCTGAGAGCCTGCAAGAGATGTAGCAAGCATCATCATGATTTGCAGCAAAATGACGTGAAATGTGGTTAAATGGTCAGTTAATTCCAAATATGCTCACCTTTGCAGCCAACTTCTCACTCCTAAATGTTGCAAAAGCTGCATGTTTCTGTGGAGATGGACAAATCTGTTCAGACTGGACTGTAGCTTCAGTATCAGGAGCTTATCAGGAGCAAAACAAACCTACCAGACGACCCCGATTCGAAAAGACCCGAACTGACTCGGCTCCAAAATACTTTAACAGGTTCTCTTTCTCGTCCTGGCTGAGCTCGGCTGGTAAGTGGCGGACAAGCAGCGTTTTGCTGCAGTTAGTCTGGACCACGTCTTCATTCATGTCTATTTCCCTGTTGTGTTGACTAGCATATGTTGCCACCTGCAACGTCAAACAAGTGGAGTAGGAGTTAGGTATAAGGTCATTATTACAGACGATTTAATCAAAAACAAATAGCTGATTTTTAAAAAAATATCTTGTCATGTTCACGTTGAGAAAAGTAAAATCGCTACTATCCTACAACGAATTAGCCACTTGCTAACGCTGAAGCTAACTCAACATGACTGAGACTCATAATATGTGATGCTAAATTTCTAATGCTATCTGGTAATTAAGCATAATTTGAACTATGTGTAATTATAGCGTAAAACAGAGTGCTGCAACGACAAGAAACAAAAGCCAAAATTCAGTGAACACATTTCATATCGTACCCGCCTCTCCGACAGCAGCTTGTAAACAAACCGACTTCCGGTTGCTTCTTCTTCGTGGGGTACGTTTTACGGCACCTTACACCATGATACGTGCTCTACTGCCGACCTCTGGCTGCATCCAACATTAATCAAATTCCACTAAGTAGACTAGTTATTTTCATTAGGTGTTTTTAGTTTTGGTCTAATTTTGTCAAGGTTCACTATGTTTTTTAAGGATTGCCATGAAATAATTGCCTAAACCTAACCAACCCATCCAAAGAAGGTTCCTATGAATGGGTCATGCTTTTATAATACTAGGGAAAAGAAACGTGATGCTCACAGCTAAATTATAATCACATCAGATTAAAAAAGAAAAAAGGTATTCTCAGCGTTAAATAAAACAGAACTACACTCATTTTGTGTGAAACCTGTTCAAGTTGTTGTGATGGATTCATAGCTTGCCATAACTTTCACACGTCTCCTGTTCCTAAACTCTACTACACTTACTATATTACAAATTTAACCTAAATGTCTACATCTTTCTGATGAATTGTATTCCTTACAGCTGCCTTACCCCTTTTTCTATCTCTCTGACTTTCCACATCCAATCAATTAACCGTTATAATGCTGTAGATACAACTAAAGGGAATATAAAAGAGTTCATGTTGTTGACGAGCCACGTCATTTGTACGAACTTCCCGTCTTCGCAGTTTAATACTTTAATCTTTTTGTGCTGCTTATTTCTACACCAAAAACCTCTTTACTGTATTTTAACGATGACAACTAAACACAATAACATGTCAAATAGCTGCAATGCTACTTAAAAGTGGTCCATGTGCTACAGAGATAATATTGTGAACATCCCAGTGATTATTTGAAATATGTAATTTCTTATGATACTTTAAAAAGATAAACAAAAAATCCCCTGTGAAGTTGTAACCAAGTCCATATGAGGAATTTAAAGGTAGTAGCTTTAACTGTTAGCTAACTCTTAGATAAACAAGCTTAATTGCCAACAATCTTTTTCAATCAAACAAAAAAAACTTCTTAAAGTTAATTAACATTTAGATTGCCAGTAGGGGTTTAAAGAAAAGAAATGCTAATCAGTTACTTTGTTGGACTCTAGTGTTTCGTCACATTTAGTATAAGAGACACTATGTAAGACAAGCTGATGGAGATGCACGATCAGTCGTGTTGGCCCGTGTAAAACTGTATTACTTGTCTTTAAAACTATTGTGTCCCCCCCACACACACTCCAGCCATGGTCATGAACCAATTGACCCCATCAAATCTTAGCTTGAAACCTCGGAGCCTGCCAGCAGATGTCAGCCTAATCATATGAAATAAGAACTGCTGAAGTTCCAGAGTACTGTATGTGTGGTCAAACTTTCAATTTCAGCTCCCTTCAGCCAAAATATAATAGTGAAAAAATACAGCCTTGAGGAGTCCGAACTTTTTTATTTCAACTTAAACATGACCGCAGGTACAAACTTTCATCAATGGCAGGTTTATTGTCCATTAACCGTGCATCGAGATTTCCCAAAACGAGACCAGTTCTGGCCTGACAGAGGATTTTTTATTATTATTATCATGAATTACGGCTATTTAAACTAACAGCAGGCTCATAAGAGATTGAAGGCCGGTCTTTCCGTGCAGCCTTTAGAAGGCCTTCATCGTCCCATTCCAACCCCCCCGAAGAAAAATCTGCCCTACACTTTCTCGAGATGCCTCCAAATTCCTGGCCAAATGAAGCCTTTTCTTTGACGAGCAACGCGAGGGCATTCCTCGTCAGGGGGACACAATACCCCCTTTCACCGTGGCCTGGCCTCTGAAATTTCACAGGTGATGGGAGGAACGGTAGACACTCGATCCTCCTTCCTCCCCCGACGTAACACATCAGACCGAAGGGGACAGGAAAAGGGAGAGAGATGCTGATCGGGAATGCGGTGGCTGCTGAGAGAGAGAGAGAGAGAGAGAGAGAGAGAGAGAGAGAGAGAGAGAGAGAGAGGGAAAACTGAGCGGAGAGTGAGGGAGGAGAGACTCAGATTCTGGACTGAATGCAGCTACAGCAGCTGATACCCCTGTCAATCAATAAGACAGGTGTCATGGCAAAACATAAGATTAGTCATACTAGAGGAAGAAAAACACTCTGTGCTCTCTCATCCCGGGAGGTGGGACTACGAAGGACGAGGGAAGAGTAAACCCCCCCCCCCCGTAGAGTTGATGGATAGTTACGTCCTCTGTAGGCAAGCTGAGGTAATAAAACCAGCTGGTTCTGTCACAAAGCATGTCACCATGCTGGAACTGTTGCTCCGTCAACATAAGACTCAATGTCTGATCCCGACCTTTTCTTACTTTATTTCATCTACAGAACAACTTCCATTCAACACACTGTTGAGGCTGTTGTTTGCACACTCAGCCGTGTTCTTGCAGCACAAACAATGTTTTTTTTCTAAACCTGAGAAGTTTGTGTTTATGTGTATTTCGGTGTAATTTTGGCACATTTTGCTGTATTTTTATTTAATCATCTGTGCATCTGGATTTGCTCAAGATACAAGCCTGGGACCTGGTCCCAAAGTCTTTTTTTTTTCGCCTTTGGAATCTTCCTTATTAAGTAAAATGATGCATGAGAGTCCAAGTATCTAAGAAATGTTCAAATTCACTAAAATACTAAGTAAATGAGCTTCGGCGCTGCCTTTATCATCTTCAGTGCTCAGTTATTTTCATCCAGTTCTACATGTCATGATCCAAGCGGAGGACTACAATCCGGGAGGCAGCCAGGTATACGCTCTACTGAGAACTGAACAAAGCTTTTCTCGGGCAGGATGTTCCAGAAACAAACTGACTGAGACTAACGTGAGCGTGGCAAATGTGTTTTTTATCGTCTTATGTTTCTGTTGTTTTTGCTGTTTCAATCATTCAAGCCATGAAACTGATTAAGGTTTCAGGGTTCCTTGTGAAATACATTTCTTTAAGAAGGAGCAGAACCAAGCATGCCACAGCTTTTATTGGTTCAAAGGTTGACACACGTAGCAACTATAAAAACACCAGAACGTGTATTTAGAAGCAGAAACAGTGCAGAGTTAGTCACAAAGCCTGTCAATCACAGCTGATTTCATCCATCCACACACAAAAGAAGTTATAGATAACAAAGTTTGTCCATATTTTCATCCGAGCGGCTGTGTAGAAGCTCGTCTGAAGCACCAGGTAGTTTCAGATTTCGAGGAAATAAATTGACGAGTATTTCTCCCAACGTGTGAACTTGCATCTAAACTATAGAAATACTCAGACGTCTCACATCTTCCTTGCTCAACATCAGCCAATTTGGTTTGTTTGACCACTTTGTTCGCTTTTGTGTTTGTTACTGATGTTCATTTTCTCATTAACTGGGTAAAAAAAAGCAAAGATTGGATGTAGGAGGCTTACAGGTAGGACCTTAAATAGATACTAATCCAACCAAAACTGACTAATTGTCATGCATTATAAAGCTTTTTGTGTCTGCCATTGATGCTTTAAACCAATCAGAGAGGACTGGGCGCCTTCAAGGGGAAAAAAGGAGCTTTCATACATGTACAGCAACAATTGAATATGCAAGCATCTCCATTTTCCAACTGGAGAGGCCGACAGGACGGACCAAACTGCTCATTTTATAGGTGAAGGATGAGCTCTTCATCCTGATGTCCTGCGGTGCTGATATACTTTGACGTATAAGACGTTCACAGCAGACACGATGGCTAAAAATTGGTGTGAATCATGCGTGTTGCAGAGAGAAGCTGAAACATAAACTCAAAGGAACCCTCCATAACTTTGATCTATTGTTATAATCTAAGTACATGCTAAAATATTCCTGAAATTCTCCCAAAAGCCAATATGTGTTTGAGTGATATGCAAATAGGATTCAATTAAAAACAGTCCAGTCCAGGACTTGTCTGAAGGACTCAGGCAGCAAAAGCAGTCCGAAGGGAATTTTCTATTTTAGAAACACCACTATTCTATAAAATACTGTCAACACCATCCTAAAGCCAAAGGGGGGGATTAGAGGAAGTTAGGAGAGGGAAATAATGATTCTAAACTGGATTAAATGGAAAGAAAAACATTTAATTTGATCATGTTCAACCTTCTATGGTTATATTATCCATCTATGCTCATTATGGCTGCCTTAGAAATAACATTAACATGCAAAGTCTTCCGTGTTCCACCTCCGCTCCACTCACAGCTGTACTTTCCTGTAAGTTTGGGAGAAAAAGTTTCCAACTTTACAGAAAAAAGAAATCAGAGAAAACTAAAGTGTTACCCAGGATTATATCTTCCTAAGCTTTTAGCTGCTTTTAAGGTGTTTGCCCTGAGGCTGAGGGGCAAAATCATTTTAGCTGAATTACAAAAAAAAAAAAAAAAAGCTTTATAAAAAGGTCCTACAGTTCCCCTACAACCGAACACAGAGGGGGGGGGGGGCGAGTACACCTAAGACAGTAAAACTCAGGTCACGTCCAGTCGAAGCTTTAAAAGGACTCTTTCATGGTTAGAGCGATGAATGGGGGCAGCAGGGTAGGAGAAAATAGATTTTTATTCATCCACATGGAAAAAAAAAAACACTAAAAAACACTTGTGGTCTTACTAGATGTCGCCTCTGTTGTGCTGATGGAAATATGTCACAAAGATTTACTTTGGATGGAAAACTTGGCTAAATTTAGTTTGACCTAGCTCTGTTTTAGCAGGGCCGATTCACCGATATATTCAGTTTTGTAATAATGAAACTCACGTTTATTTAAAGATATAATTTCATATATCGGGATGCATTTTCTTACGGGACATCTTACACGGATAGCTGGAGCCACGATCGTCGAAAAACTCGGTGTGTAACGAGAATTAGTAAGATTTAAATGAGCTAGTGGACGTGTTTTATCTGGTTTTTCCTTCCGGACTCTCTCCTATACGAAGCTAATAAGCTTCTGGTTCACTATGCAAACACAAGAAGATCAACATATTCAACACATTTCCCAATAGGTCCTCCGTTCTTTTAATGATGGCTGCAGCTAGCTGTACTTCTTCCTCTTCCTGTCTGTTTAAAACCGAGTGTGTGTGAGTCTGCGAGTGTGTGTTTGTTTGACAAAGGCCATCTCTCAGATTGGTGTGGAATGCTTGAACACAGTCACTTAGGATTTGAGTCTGCACTGTCTTCCACCATAAAGCAGCGATCCTTCTCTGTGGTCTGTCATGATTATAGAGCTGCACCAGCCAAGCTAATTGTTTCAGACTATGGTAAGTTAGCGATGACACAAACAGAAGCCACGGCTACTTCTGTACAACTAGATGCCTCTCTTACACCAGCCCAGAAAACATACAATAGGTGCGCTTGTCCATATGTCAGAGTGCTTTCACAGTACAAGCAGGTAAAATGAAAAAAGGCAACGTATCCTAAGGCTGGAATTCACATGAAATTTGTAAGCTGTAGCAGTATAGATTTTTGTAACCCTCCTAACCCTAATCATTTATGGATTAGAGTCAAGTTTTACTATCCTGTATGTATCTGTGTGCTAAGCTCTCTACGCCTGCAGACTGAAGGATTTTGGGTAATTTTTCAATGCGAACAAACAGATGTGCAGTCTTCCAAAAAGAGCTAATGACACCGAGCGCTCGGAGCTGATTCTATGTGGAGATGAAATGCTGATTGGCTGAGAGTCAATCTGAAGGCCAGACTGGCTGACTAATGCCTCTTTCACACCAGCACCTGCTCAGCCCCCCCAGCACCACCGCCTGATTTGTTTGTGTTCACATTACAATGTTCCCGGGGCGAGTCGATACTCTTTTAGCACCTACTCCATCGAGGTTCTATCGGGGCTGGGTCGGGCCGAAAATGGTGACGTGTGCAGAT
>JAOXYM010000019.1:19038143-19058159 GCA_028567055.1 Leptatherina wallacei
AATAGTGTCATATAAGCCTAATGGGCTGGGCACGTAAGTGTATGACACTTAAATAAAAATCAAATCAAATCAAATCAAATCAAATCATGTTGACAATATTGAATGGCTATTTTTAAAAAAGATTAGATTAGAAGGAAGTTAAAATTTGGTGTTACTTGTCAAAACAAAAATGTTGAGTTTTTGTGTAATAGGTTTTTACTTAAAGCTGCTCATTTTCAGACTCTATAGTTACTGTTATTTCTTTGGTTATTCTGTTCATTTGTGTTATTTTTTGTTAAAAACTAAAAAAAACTAAAATAACAAAAATATTTCATGGTTCCTTGAAATGTTATGGCATTAAAAAAAGTCTGTTAAGATCTTGGGGGGTGGATTCAGGGATATTAGTGTTGTTTAATAACTAAGCTTTGTAATTTAAGTTTAAATTTTTTTTTTCTATGATTATCTGTACCTGTAAAAACAAGACATATGGAGTTGCTCATTTAGTTTCTTTTGCTCTTTTTGTTTCTTTTGTTGCCCTGTAAAGCACTTTGAAACATATATCTTTATGTAGGTTTTTATTTTATATCTCAGGAGTTATCCCTGGCTTAGTGTGACGGTCCTTCCCCCAAACAAGTCAACCAAATGGCCGTCCTCGTGGTTCTGGAGGTATTTTTCCCCCAAAAAAGGGGCTTTTTCCCCCCTCCACTATCGCCTCATGCAGCTCAGGACAAGGGACTGAATTAAAATAGAAGATTTAATGGAATCAATTGGTCTCTTTAGCTAGGTAGTTATTTTCATTAACTGCCTTTATATTAAAATAAATATTTAAAATGATATTGAACTGCCCCTTGCATGTTCAGGATGGGGATTGAATCACAGAAATTTGATGCAATCTGTTGGTTGCCTTCATGTTTTTCTTTTTTCATGAATTATCTTAATATGAACACAGTTACACATTTAATTATTCACATAATGGTTTTGTTTTAATTGGATAATCATAATTCTAATAATCAAGGGAGTTTACATGCAGACTCCCCGTCAGCTTTGAAATGATCCTTTAATCAACTGATGCCATCATTTTGGATGCCTCTCAGCTACAGTGTGCTCAGACAGAAGGACATTCCTGTCTCTCAGACACACAGACGGCTTGTTGCATGTCTGGCTGCACGATTGTTGCTTTCTATCTCGTACGCTCTGTTGAATCAAGCTGCTTCCTATTATGAACACCTGTACTCCAGAGCAGGCCGACTTCAGGCCCAGGACATAACTTTTCTACTCTTCTGTGCTCCTAAATGTTAGGAACGGTTCCTGTGTGTGAACAGCAAATATATCCTGAATCAGAGTGTGTACATTTAAAGCACCAACACCACAAATGTGACAAGGACACGTGCTTTTAGTCCCATAGAAGAGGTTATGTCGGACTATTTGAAAATGGAGCCATTATTTGATCATTTCAGAGGCATCGATGAACATCTGAAGAGTCCTTTTTGAGCTATGTGTGTCCCAAAAAGAAAAAAAACTTTTACATACATATAAAGAAACATATTTAAAGAAATGAATCCTCAGCTTTCCACAAAACCACCTCAAATTTACCAGCTGATACAAGATTATGAAGCGCACTCATTCTTATGGAATACTCCAGCAGCCAAAAATAATGTTAGTAAAGTGAGGGGACGGGTTTTTTTGTTGCTTGTATTAGAAGGAGGACCAGAGCGAGTGTGGAGAAAGAGCTCTTTATGCTCTCCTTGGCGCAGTGTGTAAACAGTGACAGACGCTGGCTGGTGGTAGGCTCAAGTTTGCTCATGAAAAGTGCTTGTGTTCAACCATGCTGGCTAAAACTGGCAGCGAATTACAGACCCAGCCTCATTTTCATATTTCTACCTTTATGGATTTACGTGCATCTTATATGGATCAAGACATTTAAAACAAATACACAAGACCCGCTACAAGTGTTGCACTGGGGTTTTGCTGCATCGCTAAGCCATGAACCACAGCTGAGAGGTGTTGAGGAAGCACCCAAATGCAAGACTACAGGTGTTGCACCAGATTTCAGAACCACTAACAAACCAGGACTGACTAGGATGAGCTAATGAACCCAAGGAGTATTTATACTGAGGGAGCTCCAAACCAGGAGCAGGTGTGGTCTGTGGTTCAGCATTGTCTTGCTGAAATCTGCAAGGCCTTCCCTGAAAGAGACATAGTCTGGATGGGAGCAGATGTTGCTCTAAAACCTCCATCATGTACTTTTCAGCATTGATGGAGCTTCACAGATGTGGAAGCTGCCCACGCCATAGACACTAATGCACCCCCATCCCATCAGAGATGCTGGATGCTCCCTCTCCTCTTAAGTCTGCAGGACATGCCGTCCATGCTTTCCAGAAAGAATTTCACATTTTCATCCAGTTTTTCCACTTTGCCTCAGACCATTTTAACTGAGCTTTGGTCCAGAGAAGACGGCAGTGTTTCTGGATCCTGTTCACACCTGGCTTCTTCTTTGCATCATAGAGCTTTAACCTGCATGTGTGGATTTCAGGGTGAACTGTGTTCACAGACAGAGATTTCTGGAAGTCTTCCTGAGCCCATGCAGTGATTTCCAGGAGAGAATCATGTCTGCCCGAGGGCCCCAAGATCACAAGCATCCAGGTTTGACCTTCGCCCTTGTCCATTAGGGACAGAGATTCCTCCTGATGCTCTGAATCTTTTGATGATATTATACTGTAAATGCCTCCAAAGTCTCTGCCAGTCGCACCTCTTCCAGTGCCCCTGGGTCAGCTGCAGGGTCACCAGCCACCTGGCTGATAGGAGTGTTCCCCTTTCACCGCCTACAGCTGATAGACATCACCCCCTGCAGCTGCTATTGGGACTAGTTCTACTTTCCCCAGCACTTGTCTTTCCTCTTCAGCCAAAGCTTCCCTTCTCTGTGTCCTCTGCTAGCTCTCTGGTTGCCATCTTTAGTTTCCCTCCAGTCACTCTTGTGTGCAGTTGACGCTATAAACAAATGAGAAACGTTTAGCAACGGGCTAAAACATCAGATACATGAAAGTTAGCTTAAAATAAAACAATATGATGACTTAGCCCGTAACGCAAACACATTGTTGTGCCTTTACACGTTTGTTGCGTACATGAGTCAAGACTTGGGGGTTAACAGTGAGCCTTGATTTTAATGTTCTCTTTCTCCACCGACAAATGATGTTTAGGAATATACTTTTTTCAAATGCATATCGCAGTCTTTTCTGCCTTTTTCTCTCTCACATTTCCGAACTATTTCTCCAAAAATTTGACACGAATTTCACTGGAATATCTTTCACCAAAAATCGCGGAGAAATCCATGTTAGCATGCCGGCAGAAACCAACCAGAAAAGAAAGCATGCCAGGCACGTAGGGTCAATAATGAAATGCTCCTCCAGGCGTTTCTGATCTATATCAATGACTTTTTCAGCCTTATGTTGCGCCTGTTCCAACCTATTAGAGATGTCCTGCCACTAGATTCACAATGAGCTCATATTTTCCATAAAATGATAAAAAATGTCTCAGTTTCAACGTCTGATATGTGGTTTTTTGTTGTACTGGAAATAAATTAAGGCTCTATGAAATCAGCAAACTATTACATTCTGTTTTTGGAATTGGGGTTGTAAATATGACCACCATCAGACTCTAATGCGATCCGTCTACGGCTGTGAAGTGACCCGCACGTGCAGAAGAAGACCGTCTTACCATGTCCCACCTGTGTGTGAAGGTTTGTGGTTTTATTCCCAAAAAAATTTTACTATGTAAAAGCACTGCTTTTTTATGAAAAGTACTTCATAAAGGTCGATTTGATTTGAAATATGTATTTTAGTCTTCCTTCCAAGTGCCTACAAATGTTATACTCTGTTAAAAAAGCTGGGATTCTTAAAATGTGAATGATGTTCCAGGATACAATCATGACCATAGATTCTGTAAACTTATTTCTGACCAGTTGCAAATGCCAAATTATATGTAATGTACCTTTGAAGCCATACTGTACTGTTACAGCAAGGGCTAATATAAGGGATGTAGAAGCAAATGCAAAATTATAACTGTAAACCAATCCATTAAGGTGGCCAAAACTATAAACTGTCCTTTTGGATGGGAGTTCTGTATTTCTTGAATCAAAGACAAATATTCCCTCATTGTCTAAATTTTCTCCATCCAACAGGAAATCAAAGCAGCGAACTTCCAGTTGTAAGGATGGCCGTCTGTCCCCGAGGCTACCATCTGCTGCTGCAGCCAACTGACCACTTAGAACACATACATCTTTCATGTGCACTCCTAAATGTTTATTTATGAACTGCAGCATTGCCGATAACGGTCTAGAAATGAATCTAGAAAACTTAAACAACTTAAAATAAAACAAATCTTAAAACAAACCCCTTTGCAAACTTTCCTCAGGGCTTCTTAAAGAGGAAGCCATTGCAGCCCTGCTTTATGAACCGTGAGAGGATGAGATGTAGCATGAAACCTTCGCTGCCAAGACATCAATTCATCCCTAAAAAAACCCCCCAAAAAAACTGCTTTCTGCCACTGGGCATCTGGGAGCAGCATCTGATACTTGTTGGCTGGAAGTGGGCTGAGTCTGGCTGGCTGAGAAGGATGAGCTGGCTGACAGACAGAGGCTGGTCAGCATCCATGCCTTCATCGCAGAGAGCCAAAGAGATGTAAGAAGCTTGTTCAAAAAGCTATTAGATCAGGATACCTGGTACGCTTCAAGTCTCTGCAAGCTTTCAGCAGTTATCAGCATTTCAGTGAGAAATATAAGCTGCTGGAAGAGAAAAGAGGACCAGCAAAAACAAACATTTAGATATCGGGATTCATTTGGTTTGATATATTATTACATCAATATATGATGTATTGGTTTGGAAATTGCAGATCTAATTAAAGCAATGGGCTTAAAATGACACTTGGGACATTTTACTACCAGCTTGGACCCCCTTTTTCCTGCAGAACTGCCTGAATTCTTGGTGGTAAAGATTCAACAAGATGGTGGAGACATTGCTCAGACACGATTGCATCACTCAGTTGCTGCACAAGATGAGAATCTCCAGTTCCTCCACATCATAGAGATGAAATATTGGATTGATGCAGACCATTCTCTGTAAAACCCCAGAGATGGTTGTGTGTGAAAATCCCAGTAGATCAGTAGTTTTTGCAGCCATGCCACGTTCAGCGTCACTTAAATCCCATTTCTTCCTCATTCTGATGCTCAGGTTGAACTTCAGCAAGTTGTCTTCACCATGTGTACATGACACTGTTGCTGCCATGTGATTGGCTGATTAGATATTTGTGTTAATAAGCAACTGAACAGGTGTACCTAATAAAGTGACCAGTGAGCGTGTTAAAATTCCTTCAAGAAGATCTCTTATTCACTTTTTTCCAGGCCATGTGAGATCAAAAATTATTTTTTTTTTCATTTAAGCTCTAATTTATCCAAACCAAAAGTTTCTAATGTCTGACTGAATGTTAAATGTTTTGAGTTTCAGTGCTCTTCAGCTCTGATTGAAGTGCAGTTTTTGTCTGAAACAGCTCTCAGGGTTTTAGTCACTAACTAATGAAAACTTGTGACAAACATGACGCTTGCTGGCAAAGTCAAATTGGAGTTTTTCCCTCATCAGACGCACTCTTGGGGGCGCATTGAAGGACCGATGGGTGGACCTGCAGGAGAATTTCCAGACCCGTGATTTGCTAATCGGGGGCTGGTTCCCCTGTCAGTCCCCTGTAATCGTGCCTCTGGTTTGTGGAGCTCGCCCAACCCTCCTGTCTGTGGACGCACGGAGTGTAGCGACTGCACTGTGTGCGCTTTGGTTAAAGCCCGAATACCTTCACTGTGAAGGCTGGGCGCTGGGAAGGAGGATCGGGGCCTCGTTGTGGCTGAGAGAAGAGGCTAAAACCCCCCCACACTTATGGCTCTTTTGTAGGACCGTTTCTACCTTCAGTTGGAATTGTGGAAGGGACGTCGCTAAAAATCACCTTGAAGTCGCCCTGAAGTTTTTCTCACTTGTGGGGGCGCCCAACCATGGAGATGCAAAGGTGGTCCACAAGGTGGAAAACGAAAAGATGGTTTATGGATTCCACTGTAACTGCATTCATCACTTTAACCCTGGTTCTACAGGCTGCTAATGTCGGAGCAGGTAAGATTAACAGGAACCAAAACGGGTTTAAGCAACTTTATGTGGCCGAAAAGGGGGAAAGGAGCTCCGGTCGAATGGGAAAACTCGGGAGTTACACACTTACCTGGACTCAGCATCTCAACCAAATGTATTTCCCTCTTGTCACAACCAAAGTTGCTTCATTATACACCGATGATTGAGGCACACACGTCAGTCCGCTCCGTTACCCTGTAGTCAGCTTTAACTCTCAGAAAGAAGACTTAACACACACTCCTGTGTATTCTTTGGTGAAGTAACCTGTATTTATTTCACCACTTTATTCATTACAGCAGAGTTTACAGTGCGCCGCTTTTACGCATGAATGGATGATGTGCGCCCCCGAAGATGAAACACTTCGCCTAATTAAATTGATCCTAAGCCGCTGGTATGCGCTTCTAAAGATCAGGGAACATTCTCTGTTTTTTAACATCCGAGAAGGCTCAAAGAAGCTTCTTTGTTTCGGGCTGTGGTCCGGTAGGTGGATGTGGACACGGTTAGCAGGGTGGCTTTCTGCAGCCAGGTGGCACCGGACATCTGCCGGACCCCCTTTTTCTAACACGCCTCACCTTGAGTGGGACTGAAAAAATAATCGATTTCACTTTCAATAATCTGATTTACTTCCTGTCGGAATGAAGGATAATTGAATTTTTGAGTTAATTAAGCAGCTAATTAATGATTAATTGAGGCTTCTCTGGCTTTAGAGGCATAATAGAATTTTATAGTGTGACAATAAATATTTAAGTTAAGATTTATCTGCAGACCTGTCAGTTTCTGAGTCATAGAGCAGAAGGGTAGGGGGGGCTAAAAGTGGTCAGGCAGGTTCACCCTATCTCCACACTGCCCTGGTCCACACCAAAGCCCAATAGCTGGCTTGTGCAAACCCCCCTCCTCTGCCCCACCACCCCCACCAACTTCTAACTTTGCACTTAGATGTTTGGTGGACAGCAGGACAAGGCCGAGTTGTGTGATTGGTGGGAATGCTTCCCCTCTAAGTACTGAGCAGTTATTTGATGATGGTCCTTGTTGCACTTCCCTATGATTTCAGAGCCTTCAAAGAGCAGGCCTGCATATGGTCCCCGGCCTGCAGCCGCAACAGCCACAAGTTAAAGATTCAGGATTACCCAGGCCCCACACGTTCACCTGCAGACAACCATCCAAGGATGTATCGCATACAGATTATTAATTTGGTTTTAAAGGGTGTTTGAAATCCTCTGGATTTGCTAGACGTCTCAAGAAATCAAAATTAATGGAGTTTTATTAATGTTGCATGAATCATGTATTTTCTTTATCCTTTTTTAATTATTATTATTGATTTACCTTCTAATTTTGAAGTCAATTTTTGCCTACAGGTGTTAAATCCTGGTAGTTTTTAAGGATAATTGACTTCAGTTTGAAAAATCTCGCCTTCTCCTCGAACTCCCCAGCTCCACCGAGTGTAAATTTTCAAGTATTCTCCTGCAGGCTCTGTGTTCCACGCTCTCCTTCAGAGCTGTTTCTGCAGGGTGCCCTCTCCATCTAGTAGTGTACAGACACGTTTTCTCAGCCCCCGGGGCGCAGGCTCAGATGTGCATTCCAGCAGACAAAGCTAGCACTTTCAGAGTCCTCTGCCTTAATATGCTTAACCTGGAAATTCAAACCCAAACGCCAAACCTTTGTTTGCAGAAGCTTTTGTTTGCATTTGCAGCGATTGCCGTATCGTTTGGAGACAATGCGCTGTTTCCTTAAATTCAAACTTCAAATTTTAAGAAAATCTTTTGAAAAGCAGGTTTGAAAGACTTTTTTTTTTTTAAATCAGCATACATGTTTTTTTTTCTTCCTTTCTCATGGAGACACACAGTAAAATGAGTTAATGTGAGGAAAAGCTAAGTGGGGGAAAGCAGTGGGGAAGGAATGCTTTGAAAAACTGGGTAGGTCTCACTGAAGTTTCCTTGGTATGACACCAGCATAAAGCCGTCTTGTTTTAGCCGGCAGCGTGGTGGAGGTTAAAGGAAGCAGAGAGGGAGAGTGGGGCAGGGGGTGCGGGGGGGTTGTGGGGGATATATAGAGGAAGAGAGAGACACTCTGACTGAAGATGTTATTAGAGTCTCAGGGAGCTGCAGGTGAAAAGGTCCCTCCTCCATTCACCAGCCTGCTTTCCCGTCCCGTGAACGCCTGAATGGGACGGATCATATCAGCATGTTTAAGCCCAGATAGAAAATGTTAATCAACGACATGAAATCAGTGGATATCTTCAAGTGTCAGGTCATATTTCTCTTTCCTTGCAGGCCTCAGTTTGCATGATCCGATAATCTAATCCATCCTTCCATGTTGTCTGAGGTTCTGCTGGTAGCTGCAGTATGTGGCCTGTTTGCTGAGGCCTGAGGGCAAACACCCCGTCCCATCAGACAGAGGCTTTTAAAACCCGCAAACACTCATTTGGCCACCTTAATGGATTGGTCAGTGTTGACGTTTTTCTCAGCACCTCTGCGTGAGGGTCGCAGCCTGGCCAAACGGCCACATCTGGAACGTATGAGTCCTGAAGTTTGGATTGAAAGCAGCTCTGCAGGAACTCACAATGAAGTGCTCAGTTTGCTCTCCAAAATAAGTAGATGGCTCATCCTCAGGCTGCTGTTGCAGCTTTCATACTCTCACATCTCAGTCTGGCTATGTTTACCCTCATGTATGTCATCCACTGGGTTTAAATTGTGGTGGGTTGACATGGGTGATGATCATTTAATCCTGGTGTGCTCGATCATGCAGCTCAGAACACAGCTGCTTTTAAGAGACCGGATGTTGGCGATGGTTGTGAAATTGTTTGCGTAGTTTTGGAGATTTTCTTTGTCTTTTAAATCATTTGTTTTTCGGATATAACGTTTTGCATTATGGACTAAAGGAGGCCGGTTTTAATTTCCTGAACTGGGACGGGCATCTGCTGGTGTTGTAGAAGATAAACGCAGAAACAAAGTGGAAAAAGTGAAAACGTCCACTCAAACGTAACACAAGCTGAATCTGAGCGTTGACACCAGACATTTAAGATGATTTTGATCAAAATGTTTGAAAAATAGAAACTTAAATGCACAATTGTGGTGTGTTTTAGAGCAGTGGTTCCCCCAAAGACCACAGGGGGTCCCAGAGGCTTTGAACATTCAGAGCCATTGTGATTAATGCCCACACATTGTCCTTATTTTTTTTTAAATACATATTACTAATTTAACTTTGGCTTTATGGAAGGACAGGATGCAGCCAGAATGCAGCATTTATGATGAGAATCTCACTTTTGAAAGCATAAAACCAAGCATGGTTTCAGTTCGGGGTGGGACAGGGAGTCTGTGGCTTTTTAGTATTTACATGAAGGGGGGTCCTCAAGGGAAATAGGTTGGGAATCACTGTTTTAGAGGAACATAAAAAAATAGGGCTGTAATGATATATTAGTGTATTGATATGTCAGTGAATCAGTCTTAAAATCAATGAGCCAATAACATGGATCCAAAATGAAATTCTACTCAGAAATCATGGGAGTTGTTATCCACTGAATGGATTTATCTCACGGGGATCTGAGCGTAATGATTGAATCTGAAAACTGAGATTGTTTCGTGTGAGAAAGATCAGGAAACATTGAATCCTTATTCATTGAATGGATGTAATATCACATCGTGATCTAACTTATTTACAGCCTTACTAAAAAGCATTCATGTTATTAAATCTGATGGGTTTGAGTTTATCATTAAAGTCTTCTTTTTCTATTCAGGTGATATATGGGGTTTATTTTAAATGTGCTTTATTCCCATTGCCCATAGAATAGAGCGGGGATCATCAGCTCCGGACCTCTTGGGCGAGGGTCCTGCAGGTTTGAGATGTTTTCCTGCTGCAACACACCTGACTCAAGTTAACGGGACATCAAGAGGCTGGTGCAGAGCTTGACATCATGCTATTGGGGGAACTATTTCTTTTAAATCAGGTGTGTTGCAGCAGGGAAACATGTAAAACCTGCAGGACATGGAGTTGGTGATTCCTGGTACAGGGTCAACATTGACATGGTCATCTATGATTTGAAAGTTTGGAAATGAGGTATGAGGTTTGTGTTTTTTTGGCTTTGAAATTCCTACCTGGTTCTATTGGCACTAATATCAGGTCAAGCACTTAATTCCCCCCCCTCCCCTCCCACATAAATGCTTTCTACTGAGAGGGTGCTCCAGTGAGGAAGCGTACTTATAATGCCTTCCCATGGGCCTCTGTGTGCACGACACTGGCCCCTTTATATAAAGTGAATCAGATTGAAGAGCCTTATCAGGGTAAACCTATCCAGGTGTGAAAGAATGAGAACTTTGTTGGCACATTGTTCATTATTGTGTTTGCAGAGACATTTCCTCTCAGTTCAGCCTCGTCATTTCCTAACTTAACTATTTAGAAGGACATCTTGACCAACACGGTCCACTCAGTCTCACTTTTACCACAACAGAACCAAGACAACAAACATGGATGTAAAATTTGAAACCCCAGCCTTAAAAACGTGGGATGAAGTTTGAAACGAAAGCACGGTTGTCAAGGTGATTCGCTAAGATACTGTTTTCCCGCCGATGAAGCCGCTGTGATCTAACTCGTGTTTCATTTGCTCTTTGAACAGCAGAGCCAGTGGATGTCCTAAAAGTATTAGCTTTTCAAAATTACCCCGAAGGAGTGACGAAAACATCAGGATTTTGTGCGAACCGAAGAGCGTCGTCGCCAGACTCAGCATACAGAGTCACCAACCAGATCCAGATCAGTGCCCCCACCACACAGCTAATCCCTGGTAAGCTGAAGCTCACGCTTTCCAACATGCAAAGGCAATAAGATGTGTTCATCAGCCATGCGATCTAAACTCCTCCCCTTGGTCTTTGCAGGTGGTGTCTTTCCTGAGGACTTCTCCATCCTGACCACACTGCGCCCCAAATCCGGCCTCCAGTCCTTCTTGCTGTCCATTTACAACGAGCAGGGAGTCCAGCAGCTGGGCGTGGAAGTCGGACGCTCACCCGTCTTCCTGTATGAGGATCAGACCGGGAAGCCAGCTCCAGAGGACTACCCCCTGTTCCGTTCTCTCAACCTTGCTGATGGAAAGTATGTCAAATCAGAAACACATAATCAGATAGTTACACTCTGAAAAACACACTTAGACTCCCAGTTGAAGCTGATTCAGAAGGAATCAGAATAAGATGAAGTAGAGTCTGGACTTCAGGCTGCGGAAGCTTCTGAAAGCTCATGATTGGCTTGATTATGCATGTTGTGTTGCGATACATGAATGGATTCCATTTCTTTGGAAAGATTAAATGGATGGATTGACTTTTATACGAGTCTCCATGAATATGTCTTCCTATAAACTGCTTGTACTCAAGTGACGTCTCGTCCTCCTCATTAGTTGTGCATAACATGATGCGGTGGCCAACATATGTCATTGTAGACCAGAATGTGTGTGTGGAGTAGGAGATTTCTGCAGTACTAAAGAGTATTAGCAAGCTCATACTGTGTAGGGTAAGAGAATGAGCGCTCTTCTCTGGACTTTTTATGCTAATTCTAACCATTTTGTGAAAATGACACTGCAATAGTTGAAAACGTCTAAGGAGATGCAGAAATTACTAAAACTGGGTTTAGAACTGTCCAACGCGCTATTAAAAACTGGAAGAATAGTGGGGAACCATCATCTTCCAGGAAGAAAAACATCCTGGATGATGGTGATGGACGATCACTTAAATGTTTGGTGAAATCAAATTGAAGAAAAACAACAGTAGAGCTCAGTGCTATGTTTAATAGTGAAAGTAAGAACATTTCCACATGAACAATGTGAAGGGAACTGAAGGGATTGGGACTGAACAGCCGTGTAGACAGAAGAAAACCAATAATCAGTGAAGCTAACCGGAGAAAAAGACTTTGGTTTTCAAGGGAGCATGAGGATTGGACTCTAGAGCCATGGAAGAAGGTCACGTAGTCTGATGGGTCCAGGTTGACCCTGTTCCAGAGTGATGGGAGCATCAGGGTAAGAAGAGAGGAGGATGAAGTGATGCAGCCATCATGCCTAGTGCCTACTGTTCAGGCATGTGGAGGCAGTCTATGATCTGGGGCTGCTGCAGGTGATCAGGTCTAGGTCCAGGTTTAGGTTCAGGTCTAGGTTCAGCAACATTATGTGCCCAAAGAATGAGGTCAGCTGACTATTTGAATATAGTGAATGAGCAGGTTATTCCATCTTTCCTGATGGCACAGACATATTCCAAGATGACACCACCAGGATCCATGGCGCTCAGATTGTGAAAGAGTGGTTCAGGGAACAGGAGACATCATTTTCACCACAGAGTCCAGACCTGAACCCCATGGAGAATCTCTGGGATGTGCTGGAGGTCAGACTCTCCCATCATCAATACAAGATGCTGGTGAAAAATGAATGCAACACTGGATGGAAATAAATCTGGTGACATTGGAGAAGCTTCTAGTAACGATGACACAGAAAAGCTGCTGTAAGCTGAAGGCAGTCCACTGAAATGATAGTGTGTGACTTTTGTTTGACCAGGCAGTGTATTTACACGGCACAACATAAGGGATGAAAGTAACCTTACTGACGACAGTCCTGAAACTGCATCCTCCAATACTCCAGAAACCCCATACTGGTGTAGCAATCTGTACAATTCCTCACGTCTGCATTGTCTTTGGTTGTCCAAATCATTTAAAACTGATCGAGGTTACTTCAGGCTTCCTCATGAAGTCATAGAAAAAGGGAAAGTGGGCCGAGGGTTTCATGAAGAACCTCGGGTAACAGTGGGTCGCGGTTTGTTTACAGCAAACACACGTAGCAACGACCATATAAAAACACCAAAATACGAACTTCCAGGAGCAGAAACGAAGCAGGATTCGTCATAAATAAACATTCGTCACCCATTCACACAACAAAAGATTATAGGCCTCCATGTTTTTCCATGTTTTCATCTGCTTGGCCGTGCAGCAGATAGTTCCAGATATCGGGCCGCTGAAGTGACGCCTATTTTTATAGTTTAAAGCTTAAATCTTTTACAGCCCGAACATCATGCAGCTCTATATTTAAAGTGATCTAGTGTGTGAACTTGGCTTTAAACAATGGGAATACTCAGACCATGTCTCACATCTTTGCACATTAGCCATTTTTGGTTTGTTTGCCGGACATACGTGAGCCTGTATAAGTAATCATGGAGTGTTAACCGTGTCCACTTTTCTTCCTGATGAAAACAATCTAGACCTTCCCCCTTGTTGCACCACAGGTGCTCATCTTTGGATTATCCACCTCATCGGGGGTCCGCGGGCACAGAGACAGGTCAGAGACAGGGAGACACTGGATTATTGGCGCACAGCGGGGCTGTTATGGGCAACCTGACCTCATCCATGAACTCACTGCCTCTGTTATTTTAGAGAGTGGGGGGGGGGTGAAGGATGAAGGCGACAGAGGCAGCTCTAAATTTCCTTTTTGCCCTCTTGGATTATCTCATCCAACCAGCAACAGTGCTCCTAACCTTTCTGCATAAACCTGATTATGAGCTTGCAGAACTTTGACTGGGAGCCTACCTCCAGCTGCAGGATGGAGGGAATTAACAGATGAGCATCCATGCAATTTTTATTAGACTCTTTTCATTTTTACAAACATGCTTTGTTTGTTTTGTGAACTTCTTAAGGAAGTCTGAGCCCAGTTGCTAGGTTTTTTTTGGACCCAACGAGCTTAAGATGAGAGCTAGTTATCATGACAGAAGGAGGCTCAGTAAATCCCTCAAAAGTCTCATGTCAACAGTAGCTGTGTTTTATGAGTGTGTTGCAGGAAAAGGGAAAGACTTTCAGCCAGCCTTTGTGTTGGTTTTGTACGCTGATTTGTTTTCGTATGTACTTTTTGTGAACTTCTGTCCACGGAACAATGCTTTCTGTGGAGGATTTGAACACTTGTTGAGCTGGATGCGGTCCATGGCTAAATCCTCTGTGACTCAGGCTGTTTGCTGTCTGCAGTCTCTGCGGATGAAATCACTGCTGCTAAGAATGGATCGTACAAGAAACGTACAATCCGTCTATGCTCTGAGATATTTAAACCCATTTTCTTTTTTTTCTTTTTTTTTGATGAGGTGAAATGAAATCTTAAAGATCAGATGTGTCATGAGCAATCCTAATATTTCCAACTGGAGCTTCAGCATTGCCAGGTCTCATCTTCCACCTGTGAACAATGTTTGACTGTGTGTCTCCTGCTCCGGCCAGGCAGGCCTTCCTGGATCTTGACACACACTTTCCACAATGTTCACCACGTCTGTCATGCCGAGTAACCCAGAAGGAGGATTAAGTTTGGAGTTTAATGAGTGTAATCCTGTGTTAAACAGGGCCAAAGTGTGGGGGCAAGAATGTGGTCCACTGTTGCCTGGTATGCAATAGCTCTTAAGTGCAGTGGCAAAATGTTGGAGCGGCGAAGGAGGTGTCAGACTCACGTGTGACCCCGGTTAACCCTTTGCATCTGAAGTAGTTATCCATCAAAATATTTCAAAATATGCTTCATGATGTATTTATCGTGGGAAAACGAGTAAATATCCGAATCTGAGTGTGTTTGTGAGGCAAAATGTGCAGATAGACGCTTCCTCCAGGAGCTCGGAGGAATTTTAGCCCATTTCCCAGCTCAGATTCGTGTTTCTTCACACGAACTGCTCGCTTCAGGCCCTTCCACAACATTTCTCTTGGATTAAGATCGGGATTTTGGCTCGGCTGTTCCAAAACATTAACTTTATACTTCTTTAACCAGAAGCACGCAGCCTAACCTTACGACACGTCCGGAGATTTTCCTTCAGAGTTCGCTGAAATGATTCCGAATTAATCCTGTCATTGCTTGTTCACATGATCTTGACAAAACAGCGGCTGATCTTTCTGGAGAGAAGTGGCTGCTTCAAGCCTGTCTGGTTGGGAATTGTTGGAGCCTAAATGTTTTTTTTTCCTCCCCACATGTTCAACTCCTTGTCTAAGTTTCTGGACTTAGGTTGTCATGGTTATTTTTTCCAAGAGGAGCGTTTTAGCATGATTTTAAAAAGAACATATTTTCCATGACATTGTTTGGATGTGACTGGCCCATGATGGATTATAAACCGAGAAGAGCATTTAGTGGCTGATAACACTCAGTGAGTAAAACTAAAACATGGATGCTTGCATCATTATTTCCAAATGTCTCAGGTTCTATCCATCCTCACATCTTATTAGCTTAAATTTAGCTTATTTTTGCTCTTAAACTTAAAGCATTGAGTTAGTTTCTTATGATAATAAAGTCACCTGCACCACAGTAACCGCAGTACCTCAGCTCCTTCTGTTGTTATTCATCTCTGCTCTTCACATCTTTGACCAGGTGGCACCGCGTGGCCATCAGCGTGGAGAAGAAGACGGTCACCATCATCGTAGACTGTAAGAAGAAGATCATCAAGCCTCTCCCCAGGAGCGACCATGCCTCCATCAGCACCGACGGCATCACCGTGTTCGGCACCAGGCTTCTTGACGAGGAGGTTTTCCAGGTAAAGTTGTCCCTGTGGCGGTTGTGTCAGTGTGTTGTTTGGTGTCGCTGCACCTGCAGCAACGATCTAGGAGCAAAAGGAGAAGCAGATTTTGCACATGGTGTTTTATGATTGTTTTCTGTGTGGATTTTATGTGGATATGCATCATTCACAATGATTTATAATATATTTAGTTTAATCAAACGCATACGCCTCCTGAATCTTGAACATTTTAGTGATATTATGAACCATAGGTAGTGTTTATCAGTATCAATATACAGTACGAAGGATGCATCGATACCCGATACCAGTATTGGGTATCGGCTAGGGCTGTCAAAATGGCCACTTTAATGGAAAAAGTGATTCACCAGTGGAATTAACCCTAATCTTAAAAACACATTAATGCGTAAACAACAAAGTTATTACTCATGCCATATTAAAAATTTGAAAATGGCATTATCTCGGTGATTGAAGCTTATTTCGGGCATGTAGGTGCTTTGTCACAGCAGTAAAACAAATCCACCCAAAAATACTTTATCCTTTTTATTTGTGAAGTTTCTGATATTTTTCAAGTCCGATAATTGAAGTTTTTATCATCAGTTGTCCAGAAACGAAGTTATTACTGGTGGTATTTTAAAGATCCGAATTTGGTATGATTTTGGTGAGAGAAGCGGATTTAGGGCCTTGTCACAGCTGTGAACATAAAACCACTTTATCCTCCTTATTAATAAAGATTTTCTATAAGTTTTCTAGCTTTACATTTAGAGAATGGCCGGCGGATGACCCATTTGATATATCACACAATTTCACTATTCACTATGGTTTCAGTTGTTTTTAAACAATAGATTGCTACCTCGATGTTTGACGAGGAGGCTGCTCGACTAAAGCGGTCCTCACAGTGATAGAAAGTTGCATTCATGTGTGATTAAGAGGAATCCATTGACACACAGCCTTTGATGCAATTTGCCTCAGCATGATTAAATTTGTTGGAGTTAGAACATGCTTTAGAGATTGCCTGATGCTGACAGCTTCATCATTATTAGCCCACCATTAGAGTGAAATTACCCTACACGAATACTGATGATGGCACCATTTTACCTGAAGCTTCAAAACCCATCTTTAACTAGAAGTAATGCCTCCGATTTTCTGTACGGCTTTAGATTGAGAAATGAGTCTTTAATTATTTTAGGTGCCAATGCTGAAGGCCTTAAGGCACACAGATTGGTTTTGATCATACTTGTTGCACACATTTTTATATACAGCTTAAATTCAGCTGAACTGGGAAAATTGTTCCAACTTTTGGGGGCAATTCATCGCACAGTGTTTATAGAAATTGCAAAAAACAAAACAAAAAAGAATTTGTCCTGTAGAAATGAATGGGGTTCTGCTGAAACTAGTGAAAAACTAAGCCCTTTTTGGAGTCTAATAATTCAGGCATACTTTCATGTAGATACTTCATTCAAAGTTTAAACGGGTAATTGAAGATTTAACTTTTGCTGTATGAAAGGGCAATTTGATATCCTTCACAGTTTTGCCACAATCACAACTTAAAGTTTTATGAAATTTGGGGATTTTGATGCAGAATATTCAGTCTTGAATGTGAAGATGCCACACACTCAAATTCTGAAACAAACCTCTTTCATGCCCACAGTTTTTCTCATACATACACAAATTACATATCAAAACGTAGGCATTTCTGTCTTATTTTACCTAATGTGACCATTGTTGTGATAAGTTTTACGGTTTTCTTTCAAACTGCCTCAGAGAGCAGAGTCTGCCCTCCACAGCTCTCATTGACTCCCATTATATTTTTCTCATCCATGTCAGGAAGTGAGGGGTCTTTTTAACTTACCTCAAAAACTACATAGAAAACAATAGAGTCATGAAAATAACATGTGTGTATGCAGCACATCTTTCTGCTGCTCACGGTTCAAGAATGGTTTTGATATGACTTTTATTTTTTTAACTGCGACTGTTTACTTGAGTCCTTTTGTAGTTGGGGTTTTTCCTTTCCTGCTCCCTCTGTCTGTGTGAAGCCCCTCCCCTGTGCAGCCCAGTCAGGCATCACCATAGCAACCAATTGCAGAACTCCACCTTCTTTTTAACTGGCAGATTCCATCACGGCTGCCCTAATAAAACACATTTTAATGAAACAGAATCTTCCACCTGGTATTTTCTATTTTTAGCAACACACATCTGGCAGTAAATCGCATAGTGAACTCGAAACAATAACATTGTTCTGCGTTTGGTTAAAATTATTGACACAATTGGTCAAATCTTCGCTTTTAGAATTGGTGAAAGGTGTCATTTGCCCTTTAATTGCCTGTCCTACTTTGAGACAGTTCGTCCATCAGGCAGATGCACATAAGGATGGAAAATGGTTGAGCTTTCTTTCACTCCACAGGCTTTTAGTAGGCAGTGAAAGTTCCCTCAGCAGCTGTGTTGGAGCTGTGTTTGCTTGTGAAAGGGTGCTGGTTTGCTTAAGTGCTGCAGGAATGACGCGTCTTTGTGCTGATGGTATGTTTGAATGAGCGTCGCTTCTATTCTGGTCCTAAGGACGTATTTTTTTGTCTTGTCATTTGCTGCAACCGTACAAGATGCCATACTTTAGAGTGTTTCATGAGTGTGTAGAAGGATTTCTTCCTGTCTTCCTGTGTTATGAGTGATAGGTAAAGAGATGACTGTCATGATCAAAGATCATAAATAAATTAAAATAAGAGTTCATGGCCATTGTGCTATACAACATTTTTATGAGTAGTTTATCCATATTTGCCTTCATATTGGCTTTATATCACACAGTGTGTTTAGTGAGGGTTGGGTCAGTGGAAGGGCTGAAAATAGGTGCCATGAGTCAGATAACAGGGTCTTCTCTGTGCAGTTTTTGGAACAGGTCTCTTGCCTGTTCTCTGTCCCTGCTATCCTCAGAGATCCATAAGGCTCATTGCATGCTGGGATCTAGCTGAAAGGAATGGGGAAAAGGAAATATCTT
The DNA here is from genome assembly GCA_028567055.1 of Leptatherina wallacei. Lineage (NCBI taxonomy): Eukaryota > Metazoa > Chordata > Actinopteri > Atheriniformes > Atherinidae > Leptatherina > Leptatherina wallacei. Next base: position 19,056,749 of record JAOXYM010000019.1, read on the forward strand.
CGCCTTGTAGATCCAAGCCAAAGGTTAAAATAAGAGATCTCAGAACAAAGCTCCTTCCTTTTAGAAGTCAGAAGATGTATGTAATGTCATCAAATATATAAATCTATTGCTAGGAAAGTATTTACAAGCACAAGCTATGCCGTCTTAGAAAGACGTGGAAAGTGTAAGATTTTTTGCACCTCATTGGAATCAATATGAGTTTTCAAGCTTTAACGATATATTCAGTATTTATAAAACATTCAAACTCTGGTATTTGTTTTCACTACCTGACCTGCATTTTTCATAAACGTCTATTCATGCCATACCTGCCCCAGGTTGGAGGCGACCACCAAAGGGATTTGACTGAGATGAATGGAAGTCTTTCATGCCACCATCAGGCTTTCCTTATTTCCTCCTCTACCCCCCCCCTCCCCTGTATACTCTCCTCTGCTCACCTCCTCCTCCCTCTGCGCCCTCCCCACCTTGTGGCCTCCCTACAGTCCCAAACACAGGAGACTGTCTATTCATGCCTGGTGGACATTGACTGTCTGAATTGAGCTAACATGTATAGACATACCTGCGCCTGCAGCCATCAGTGCTGAACGCTTAGATGCTTTTTTCGTCCTTTCAGTCGGTCTCGATTAATTCCATCCACCTGATTATAGATTCAAACGATCTGATTTAGAGCAGTGGACGATATTACAGCAAAACATTTTGGTTCAGGTGTATGATTTTTTTTTTAGTTTCATTGTATTCAGTTGTATAAATTCTCCGTTATCTGATTATTTTCACAGTTTGGACAGTTTGGATGTGAGTTCAGGGTCTGGATGCCTTAAAAAAGTTTAGCTTTGTGATGTCATAGATCCTTATATGTTATATTAAGTTAGATTTAAGCTTTGAATATGAGAAATACCCATCAATAAAACTTTTTGGGGTGTTAATGGATGAGATCAGATGGGATTAAGATCCTTCATGACAAATTTTGCATCATTTCTGCTCCTGTAAGCGTGAATTTTGGTGTTTTTTTTTTAACATATACGCTCTATTGTGAGTATTGCTCAGATATTGCTAAGCGAATGATGTTGATTTGAATGAGCCAAACATGTGTAGTTGTCCGCTTCTTCCTTTGCAAGTTTAACCTTGACGATTAAAACAAGAAAGCGGTGATGGCTTTTTACCGCCCTGTGATCTTTAATTTAGCCACAACATGGCAGAAGCTAACAGAGAGGGACCTTAACCAACCGAAGTAAAGGGATTTTATGTGCTGTCTTTGTTTTACCACCTTCACCCCAACTTGGCAAATAAGGCCCAATCTCAGCCTCAGCCCTCCCCCTTTGCCTTTAAACAAAGTGTGGAGGTAACGAACAATGTTTCCAGCCCTATGAATTGACCCCCCCCCCCCCCCCCCCCCCCCCCCCCCCCCCCCCCCCCC
>JAOXYM010000019.1:19083757-19096638 GCA_028567055.1 Leptatherina wallacei
ATATTAATGCAAAATGAGGTTTTTCTAGCTGAAATAATGCATTAAAAAGATGTGATCGGACTGAATATGGTGATTTTGATGGATTTTGAACTGGGCATCAATAACATGATGGGTCACCCCTCTCCTCTTTAACTACTGGAATGAAACCAGCAATATTAGCTAATATTAGCCAAACTGTGGTTTGTTTGAAACCAAGTCGGTTCAGAAGCTTTTACTACATTAAATCTGCTCTGATTCTTTGCATCAGGGTCCATCGGGTCCCCAGGGTCCCATCGGTTATCCCGGCCCTCGTGGTGTTAAGGTACGACCGCCTCCATTTGTCCTTCCTGCCTCCTCGTTGTTCTGTGAAGCTGATCTCTTGTTCCTGTCCGACAGGGTGCCGATGGTGTCAGAGGCCTCAAGGGATCCAAGGGAGAGAAGGTACATGTGTGAACGCACCGGTTTGAACCGGTTTTCTCTTCAGTTTGTTTGACTTTCCATCGAAAAAAAGTTTAAAAGGTGGAGAGAAAAATCTAAAAAGTCTAAAAATTGGGGAAGCGTCTGTAAACGTATTCCCATCACAGAGCTTCCGTCTGAAAGGACGGGCTTTGTTTTGACACTTGAGCTGTAGTGGACGTCCACTGCGAGCTCCGCCCCCCCCCCTTGCAGAGGTCAGCGCACACCCAGAAGCCTCAATCCAAGCTGTCATTCTGTCCGCGTCGGCTTTGAAACACCACTGCAATCAGGCTCGAGTACGTCTGAAATAAGTGTGTGTTTCACTCTGTGGGGTAAAAGAAAGCCGTCTGAAGTGTGCCTGATTTTTTTTTATCTCAGATCACTACAGCTCCATAAAACGAGTCGATAACATATTCATGTCATTTCTTTATTGAATTTTTTTTTTTTTTTTACGGCCAGAGATTCAGAAAGCACAAACCTTGAGGAGAAAAGCTTTTGTTATGAATAAAAACAGAGCTTTACTTCAGGGGTGGGTCTGTAGGGGCTTTGTGATGCTGCCAGCAGCTCAGTGATGCATTATTCATGTCAGACACGAAAGAGACGAGAAGGAGAAGACAGAGGTCCGACTTCTGTCAGTCAGTGTCCAAGGTTCGCAAAACTTTACCATATAAAATCCAAATTTCACTGTAAGATCCTTTCTTTATTTAAAGAAAAAAGAATTTCTCCTGACTTCATCCACAAACCTGGGGTCCTGTTCCATCATGTGCTGTTCCACATTCTGACCAGCAGAGGGCAGCAGCAGCCCTGAGATCCTGAAACAAACAGATGCTCAATGAATACCTCAGAAATGGAGAAAAATAACCATTCAAGCTCTTTTAATTGTGGATAAATTAATATTTTAAACATTAATGCAGGAAAATAAATAAAACAGCTGCTGGCTCTTGAACTCCTTTTTGTCTCCCCTCAGGGTGAGGATGGTTTCCCAGGTTTCAAGGGGGACATGGGGATCAAAGGCGACCGGGTGAGGAGCGTAAATCAAAACAACAAGTGTACTTCCAGATTATTATCGACACTTTTTTTTAAAAATCTCACAATGATTCTTTGTCATTTTGTGGACGGCAGGGTGAGCTCGGCTTGGTTGGTTCCCGTGGAGAAGACGGTCCTGAGGGACCTAAAGGCAGAGCGGGCCCCAATGGAGAGTCTGGACCCATTGGTCCAGCTGGAGAGAAGGTAATGCTCCTTTTTTTTTTTTAAAAAGAAAAAAGTCTTTGTTGAACTTGTATTTCTCATCTGATACGCGATAATAATCTCTCTCAGGGGAAGCTGGGCGTCCCAGGATTACCAGGTTATCCCGGACGACAAGGACCTAAGGTAAGAGTCGTCGTAACCATAGAAACATCCCAATTTGTGCAGTTTCGAGGTGAACGTAATGAAACTTAGATACTTATTTCCTTATTGGATTGAGTGAGGAAGTGTGAAAGACGACAGGATGTCAGATAGTTGACGTAAATGTTTGAATGTCTCCGATGCTGCATGCGTGGAAGTTCTGCTCTGACGGTAAGCTGCTTCTCCATTTTCCTCTTCAGAGGTGTCTCGTGCAAACATTTGTGTAAAACCGTCCTCTGTGTTTTGCTAGTCAGCAGGCGTAGATGTGATTATTTAAACGGTAATCGGCTGAAAAATGTCCTGCCTCCTTCACGCTTCATGACCAGCGCATGAAAACGACATTTTTTTTACCAAACCGTCAGCGTGTTAATGACTTATAATATTCCTGTTTCTCTCATTCACTTCTCCTGCTGACAGGGCTCAAGTGGATTCCCGGGATTCCCAGGAGCCAACGGAGAGAAAGGAGCAAGGGTAAGAAAATCCACGTCCCTGCAGGACGGATAGCAGATCATTCAAGATGCTTTAATATGTTGTTTTTCCTCCAGTAAAACTAAATGATACGACTGAAACGTCATTGTTGATGTTAAGATCTACATTTATTTTACTGCCGGACAATAATCAGAATTTTTAATTGCGATTATTTGCATTGTTACGCAAACATTTTTAGGATTTCAAAAGCAGTTTTAAAAGTTCTGCTTTATGCAGGAACTTTAACAAACACTTTCTTAATCAGCTGTTTTCCTTTTACACCTAAAATGTGTAAAGTTAAACATTAAAGGTGCAATATGTAAAAAAATCAAAGGTCAATTTTGGTCAGAAAATTGACATATATGATTTAAAACTGATGTAAACAGTTTTTTTAACTTAACTAAAATGGAGCTGCAATATTCGGGCCACCATTTTTACTTTCATTGACTACCTCATTACTGCGGTCCTGGCTTTGTTTGATAAGAGCCAGAGCACTGTTTGGGATAAGTAATGCCTTAAAAAGGACCATAGACAACCTGGGCCCCCCCCGTCCCCCCCCCCAAAGAGCACAGAGGGTCCCCGAGGCTTTAACTCCTCTGAGCCAGTGTGATTTAAATGAAGGCCACGTCCACACGGAGCTAGTTGAGGTGTATTTGCTTCAGGTTTTTTATCATGTGGGTGTTTTATTCACATATAACTAGTATTTTAGGAGCTCAGAAACACTAAATTTGCAGCGTTTCATTAATGTGACATGTCTAAGAAATGCCACAGTGCAGATTGATCCGTTCTTATTATGAAAAAGGGAGGGGGGGGATTAAGGCTATATTTTGGTAATTAGCTTAACTTTGATTTTATCAAAGGAAAGGATAAATCAAATGCATCACTTATGGTGAGAAGCAGCTAATAAAAGCATAAAACCGGCTTGTTGGTAGTTGCATGAAGGGGGTCCTCAGGGAAAATGGAACCACTGCCCTAGAAGAAGAAAGTACACATGTACACAATGTGAAGTAGTTACTTGTTATGCGGCAGTCGTTGCTGCACCTGAGACCTCCGGATCCACTCACAGATGAAACCATGTTCATGTCTGGAAGAAATTTGCCCATAGACGGCCACCGTACATTCCCAACCAGGGCTTGGCGTTTGAAGTCGTTTCTCTCCCCATCTTTACCAGTAGATGTCCGTACTTCTTACACACTGGACCTTTAATGGAATAAAATCAAACATATCTGACAAAGACAGAAGAAACATTTCTGTTTTTTTTTTTGTTAGAAGATAAAAATTCAGCAGCTGTGTGAAGCTGCCTTCCTTCTAAACACAGGGAACAACATTTCCTGGTGAATTTCCAGCCATCTGATGTGTTTCCCAGCTCTAACAGGACTTTACACCTAAAAAACTCCTGAAACGAACTGGAGATCTGGCAGAGCTGGAGGCGGAAATGACCACACACACACATAATACCGCTCACCCCGAACACTCTTAATGGCCCCCCCCCCTCCTACATAGAGTTTCTGAGACATTTTGCATCACTTTATGGTAAAAACATTGCTCAAAACTCTGCAGTATGCAATATAATACGTGTCTTCTGCCCCCTAATGGATACCAGGAAGCAGTAGATAATAATTTGTACATATCATACGGTAATAACTGGTAGATATACAAAGAACATTTTTGTTAATTTTTTTCCCCACATAATGTTACAGAGCCACATAAAGACTTCAGATTTAAAAAATTTGACTTTTCTCCCTGTTTTTTCTTGGGTTGGCCTTTAAAGAGTTAAAAGCTCATGTTTTCACTTTCCCCTGTATTATACCTGCATAAAGGTTAAGTATTGGGCTTTTGGGACAGAGCAGCCCCCCCCCCCCTTCATGTTAAGTTAAAGCTCAGAGACTGCCAGTGCTCCCAGTTCTGGTCTGAGAGCTGCAGCATCAGGCGTCACACCTTAAACCAGCGCATTAATGGACCCTGCAGGGTTTTCTGTGGAAGGGGAACTTCTCCTTATCACAGAAAGCGCTGAGCTGCAGGTGACTTACGATTCAGTTTTCCTCCGTTCCCTGCACACCCTGCTGTCAATCAAAAAGAGAATATCTTCCTCTTCTTTTTGATGATATGACAAGCTTTTTAACCTGCAAAGATCGTTGTTATGGCTGCTTTTTCAAGGTTTCTCGTGCGGTTTAAGCAGATTTAACATGGTGAATAAGTGGATAATGTTGGAAAATGACAGCTAACATCATGCACCGCTGTTCTCTGACAGGGTATCGCTGGAAAACCTGGTCCAAGAGGGCAAAGAGGTCCAACGGTACGTCCCGTCCCGCTCCGTCATGTGTTATCTGCATTACACGGCAGCTGTGATTTTAAGGTCTGATGCAAGAAAACTGGGTTGTTGTGTGTTCAGGGTCCACGTGGCGCTCGAGGAGCCAGAGGTCCAACAGGAAAACTTGGTCCCAAGGTAAAGATCGGTGCAAACGTTGAACTCATCACAGATTTCTGCGTTCAGATTTTAACCCGTGATGGTTTGTTGTGTGTTGCAGGGCACGGCAGGCAATGATGGTCCTCCAGGTCCACCTGGTGAGAGAGTAAGTCCACAACACCCAGAGCGTGTTCGCCATCATACATCTCTGTAAACGTTCATGTTGATGCATTCATAAAACCTTCAGAATTTAATAAGAACGAGCTAAAAAACACATTCAACACTTCGTACAGCCTGCACACGTTTGATGAAGCTGAAGTAAAATACAGGAAAATGACAAACAAACCTTCATTTCCTGGAAACTTGATAGTTTTTCTTCAAATTTCTGACAAAACATGATGAATCCAAGTGAGTCTGAAAACGCAGATGGAGAAGTTGCAAGTTTAAATCATCAGTAATTCACTTTAAATCTCGCCCTCAGGCTTTAACACATCCATAAGAGAGCAGGTTTCCATTTAGCAGCATTTTGAAGCTATGAAAGTCGGATTCCTGGTGGGTCGAAGCTGCTCTGAGATTTAAAGGCCATAAACTCTGCACTTGTCTCCCGCCTGATGGTGAAAATGAAGATTTTCAAACATTCTGTAATGATTTAACCCTGACATAAGTAAAGAGAAATAAACTGAGATGAATGAGAGCTTTGAAGTTTATGTCACAAACAGCACTCGCAGACAAGTTGGGAAGCTACGTAAAATTCTAATATTAATAATAATGTTGTTATGTGTTTCTTCAAAATCCCAATCCACCTCTGCATGAATGAATGAAGTCTTCCATGCCACAGGTGTTTCCATTTCTTGATGCAACGATGGACTTTGTTGAATATAAATGGTTTTCCAAGGTCCTCCTGAGCCCACAGGACTTGATCATGGTGTCATGATGGATTTTTATAGGGATTGGAGGCTTTGAGGAGATCACCCAGACTCCCCGAATCTTCTCATATTATGTGTTTTAGATGTTGAAAGACCAAAGTTATTAAAATTTAAGTTATTTTACTTATTAATGATTTTCTAATAGATGCTAAACCTATCAGATGCTAATAGATGCTAGTAGATGCTAAACCTCCGCCCATCATTGCTTGGAAAGACTGAGTCTTTTGTGAATGCTGCTTTTATACCCAATCCTGACGCCCTCACCGGTCACCAGTTAATCTGCTGGTTGGAAAAAAAATTCCAGAATGCTATCATGCTACCAAACGTTTCTGTCTATTAACGTGGCGTACCATGTTTTTATAACCGCCAGTTTACGACAAAGTCAGTGTTTTTGAGACTTTAATCCAATTCATTGTTTTCTAATTATAATCCAATTTATACAAACTCATTATGTGATCCAAATTAGTCCAATTTATCATAACTGTGTTCATATAAACCAATTTATAAAAGATAAAGACCTAGCTAAGGAAGCTATTTTCTCTTGAATTCGACCCTGCCAGCTGAGTCACAGGGCAACAGTGGAGAGGAAATACTCCCTGTTAACAAGAAGGAAAAACCTCCAACCGAACCAGAACCAGGAAGGGGGGGTCATTCTGCTCTCACAGACTCAACAAAGTGAATTCATGTTACCTGGAGGCTTTTGTTGGAGCCCCCGGGGGTCTGAACAATGAGAATCATTAGTTATCTGCAGTAATCAGACTTCTCTGGAACCAGTCATCCACACAGCATGCTCCATCGTTTTCTTTTTACATAATGTAGTGAGACATCCTTCTCATCTGTTTGCATCTAAAATCTGTACGCTTGTTTGTTTGCTGACTGCAGGGACCTCAAGGACCACAGGGACCAGTGGGCTTCTCTGGACCCAAAGGCCCTCCTGTAAGTATTCCTAAATTTTTGTTTTTTTTCTTCCTCATTCTGTTAAAATGTCAGATTAACTTATTTTGTAAACATTCCGAGTAAAAAAATGATTAAATTTGGGGAATAAGATAAAGGAATCGTGTGCAAAGATCATTAGTCTTTTAGTTAGTTTTTTTTTATTATTATTAACCTGTTTTTGTTTTTAATGATATTGTGCCTGCAAAGAGGAAAAAATACATCAACATTACCAACTAAATCCGAGGTATGTGTTGATATGTCCCTAACAGGGACCACCTGGAAAGGATGGGCTGCCTGGACACCCTGGCCAGCGAGGAGAGACGGTGAGTATTAAACATAAAATATCTTCCTCAGCCATTTTTTTCCTGTTTTAATTTCACAAAAAAATATATAAAACTGCCTCGTTGCAGAATCAAGCTCATCCTCCCGATCAGTGGGCTGCACCCTTACCTCCTGTACTCTCATATTCAGGGGATAACACTGTGATTTAACATCTCACTGGGACACCAAATGGGTGGACACGTCTTGTAAACGAGACAAAAACCCTTGTGAACATCGTCTGAGTCTTTCTGTGTCTGTCGGTTCCGACTCTCCTGGTTATCTGGGGGAAATGCTCGTCTCGTGCTGTTGTTTTTGGTGTTGTTTGCACCTCAGATAAGAAACAGGTGTATATTTATCTTTTAAATATATGGGATCTCAAAGAGAGAAGTGAATCTGAAGGTGTACATATGCATGGAGGGAGCATCCCGAGGGACGTAAGATTTACCTCACATCAGGAGGAAATCTGATTTGATCACATCTCGCTGCATCCCCTGACCTCATCTTCGATCTCTCTGCACTTAGTATGCGTCGGTGAACCTTAGCTTGACGAGCCTCCGAGGGCAATAAATTCTACTAAAAGCTTGACAGATCGTCGCCTCTGTCATTAAAGCTTCCCTTTCTGCCAGCCTCTTTCCTATAGATGATATAATACAGCACGCACCGGTGCTCCCCGGCCTCTCCTGCATTTCAAGCAACAACGATTGTCTTCGTCAGGCCGTTTAACGGCTGCAGATTTATGCGCTGATGAACGGGGCTCCACATTCATCCGATACGAGAACGGATCGCGGCAATAAAGATGCTTCGTGGGCGCCCCGGTCCCAGCAAAACAAGTTGAATTTGAAGAAGTGCAAATCAAGATTTGAGACAGCGTGGCTGGGTGAGCGCTGATGCTTCCGCCGCATGGCCCGAGGGCCTCCGCTGAATAATACATCAGCATAAATCACAAAGTGCAGCGATCAATAAAGGCTGGAGACATAAGTCAGGCAGGATTGGCTCTAAGAGCTCAGATGTGAAGCTTTGTTTGGTTGCACGATGATGAGTTGCAAATCAAATTAGTGCGAGTTTAACACCTGCGGGAAAAATTGCTTATGGATTGATAAGTCGGTGATTCAGTGATCAAATGGAAAATGTCAAAATGCAAAAACGTCCCTCTGCACTGAGCGCTGCTGTTAGAGTGAAACATGTTCGTGTTAATGTAGTCACTCCCATGCTGTCTTGTCTGGATGTCCGGATGCTTTGATCGGCCCAGATAAGGACAGGGCTGCAGTAGATCATGAGATCAGTGAGTGCCAGACATGTTTTACACTTTTTGCTGCATTTATTAACCAAATAGCTGATTTCTATTAATTGTGATGGGTTCATATTTAAGAGCACCGTGTAAAGCACTTAAAAGAAGATCCAAGCTGCACATAGCTTGGATCTCAAGTCTGTCTGCAGCAGCTATTCAAGTTTTCCCAGCCAGCATGTCCATGTTCATAAGGGTTCAGTTTGGGCTGCAGATAAGGGTCCAAAGTCATTTTGTCCCCAGTTTTCACGGTGCCTTAAAATTTTCCCTCTGTGCCCATGCCCACTTAGTCCACCTACATCCCTTATGGGGCTCATACATCCAGCCTACATGGGCTTCACATATGGGGCCCATTTAACTGAAACCACATGGGAGATGCAAGATCTGCCCAGTTCAAGCCCATGTCCACTCAGTACCTTCATAGCGCCATATTTAACCTTCGTTGGCCCCACATGGACACGCTGGCTGGGATTCAGGCAAATGACGGTATTATTTAGGCCATGATAGACCCATCATAGTAACACTAGTGAGCTGCAAGGCCAGGCCAGATTCAGGCATTGAAGATTAAAGGCCCACAGTGGTTCGTCTCTGTTGCCAGTCCAGGGACTTGATCCCAGGTCTTCCAGCACCACTTGGCCACCAATCCCTCCCTTATACTTCTGATAAATAAGTGGAGGTCAAAGAAACCTAAATGGCTGAAGTTGTGTAAGAAGACATTGTCGGAGTATTTTCTCAGTTTAAATCTGAGTTTACGCACCAGATATCTTCAAAAAGTTGAGCTACGTGACATCATGGTTTATCCAAGAAAGATTTCAGCTTTGAATTGAGGAAATATCCATCAGTTCATTTCCCGGATGTCTGGAACTTCTTCATGTGTGAGCGGATGAAAACAGTTGGGATGAAGACCCTTCATGACATATCCTGCATCATTTCCGATCCTCCTGGTACACATTCTGCTGCTTTTAAAGCATTGCTGCTACATGTTTGGCGTAAACAACCCCTGACCGGATGTTTCACTCCATCATGGCCTAGAGTCTTCGTAGGAGCCCAGTCTCTTGGACGTTATTGGGAATGAAGCTCAAGTTAAAGCTAGCTCAACTTGGGTTGTTGTCGCCTTCTGGTTTAGCAACCGTGATCTTAGTGAGTGAAAGTGATGTCAAGCCACTTTTCTTGGTGTCTTTAGATAAATGTATGACTTCATGAGGAGCTTTGAAGTTACCTCCACACACACTCTGGTCTACAGGGCGCTTGGTAGACCACGACCTCATGTTACACAGAACCAGTGAGTTGGATCTGATATAGAAGGATGCAGATGTTGAGCAACAACATCAGCTCTCTGGTTGCAGTTTCTTTGGAAGTCTTTGCATTTAAAAGTTTAACTTTGACCTTTTATTTTCTCAAAACTGGAAGAAAAAGTAGGGCAGAAAGCAGGTTATTCTGTCCAAATATCTTAATTTATTTATCGTTTCTTCTTCATGAACTCATCACTCAACATAGGCCAGTTAAGAAAATATGGTTTAAGGGCCTTTAAAATGAGAAACTGTCTGACAGAGACAGAATTAGAGACTGTCACCGCCTGCAGCATTCTGGCAGCGCTAACAAGCTAGCTAAAATTAGCAAAAAAAAAAAAAGGCCTTTGGTATCTCAGTGACAATTACACTGCTTTGGATTACTTCTTGTTCACATTTAAACACCCATGCATCTGCTTTACCTCAGAGACTTCTACTGTTGTCGTTCTAAATGGCACGTCACTTGTTTTCTGTCTGCTTTGTGTCCTTTTTGTTGCTAACTTGTAAAGTTTAAGTACAGTTGCCTTTGCATTCCTAAACAAGCCTACAGTATATTATGTTTCTGTAGAGATCAGTGAGATAAAATGAGATGAATAACAGGAATATTAAAGATACAAGACACATAGGCTACTGTAGTTTACATGTAAACAAGTTAATACTTAATGCATGCATATAGTTATGGATCCGAAAGTTAAATGATCCATGAAGGAAATATTACAGTATCGCCTCTGGTCAACTACATCTGCTGCATTTCATCAGTGGGTGTCTGGACAGTTTGATTCTAGTCCTTTTTAAGTCTCATCACGCGGTCTCGACCTGCTTAATGAGAAGATCGTTTTATGTAATGCAGCGTAAAACGTCCACGACGGAGGATGGAGGAGCAGTTTCTGCAGAGTCACAACCTGATTTCCATTTTATCCGTCGAAGCAAAGCCGCTTAATGGTTTCCCTGCTCACACTGGAACTGCTATATAATGTCTTTGTTATTGTTTCGTGATCTTTTTCTTTAGGGTTTCCAAGGAAAAACTGGTCCACCGGGTCCAGGAGGTGTCGTTGGGCCCCAGGTAAGAGAAAAGTTTTCTAAAACCTTTTTCAAATCGTATTTGACTGGAAGACGAAATACAGCAGGAAGTTAGATTAGACTCCAATTAGGCGTTTTGATTAAAAGAAATAAAAAAATAAAGTCTGACATGTAACTAAATTTACATTATGGGATGTTGAAATTTGTTCAACATGCAGAATTTAAGACTTTTTGGGAAGAAAGCTGAGAAATGTTAGCAGAGAAAGGACGACTCGTCCTGGATGGAGACGGAAAACATGAAACAAACTTTATCAGGACATTTTCAGCTTTTAAAGAAAAACCGGAAGATCAGATTATTTTATTATAATTATAATTTTATTATAATTTAAATGTCTAAATCAACCGCTCTGGGTTTTCTGTTGTTTTTTTGTTGTTTTCTTTTTTTTTTTTTGCATTTTTGAACAACAGATAACATAAATTCTAACGTGTGCTTTCATCTAAGGGACCCACTGGAGAGACCGGTCCTGTCGGTGAGAGAGGACATCCTGGACCTCCTGGTCCACCCGGAGAGCAGGGTCTTCCAGGTGCTGCTGGCAAGGAGGGAGCCAAGGTATGGGTCATGTTTCCTGAGATGAAGAGGGGAGAAGGAGGGGAAAAAATCTAATATAACTGCCTCCCCTCCCTTTTTTTTCTTTTTTTTTTCTTTACAATTTCCCAATAATTAGAACAAAATGAAGTTGCTGCTGCACCAATACGGCACAAGTAGTTGCATCTCTGCATGATTTACATGCAAAACACGACAATGGTGTTAATGTCGTGAGTGCGGAGTGTGGTTTTATTTAAATGCGTCGGGTTTTAGACCATGCACCCACATTTGATTCATCTCAACATGGTAGATGTTCCTCTACATCAGATACCTTTTCAAAGAAGGGGGACTTTTTTCATGAGAATCATAGAATATGTTATACATATTTAATGAACTAATATGAATATCTAATGATCAATAATTCAAAAGTATAAGTTTATATATGATATAGAAATAATAATGAATAGTACTATATAGAAATTATTCATTATTAAAGTCTTTTTGTTTAAAAATCATTGTTATATAAGAAGTATATGTATTGAATACATAATAATTCATATATATGTAAATAGAACTAAAAATAGATCATCATCAATCATAAAAGTGTCCTGACATAGTTTGTAGATTAAACTTCTTTAGTAGTTTTGGTTTAACATAGAATTGTGTTTCTGAAGGACATGAGAAGTTAAAGAGACTCTTGGATTGATTCAGAAATTAGAAATCTAAAGCAGTAAATTCTCCTGTAATCAGTGTTTCTGACTGCTGGAGATGCAGCGGCTGAGATTTGGGGACTTCTGGTTCCCAAGCGAGCAGACGGCTGCCGGCTTGTCCAGCAGGACTTCCTCGGGGGTCATTCAGCATCCTTCGCACCTCACACCCCCCACCTCCAACCCACAAGCCTCCTCCTTCCATTTTCTCCCTGTCGTCCCCGAGCAGACAGTTTAATCAAGTCCATCAGCTGCATCCAACACCCCCCCCCTCCCCCGTCAATCTCAGCCCCACTTTCCCTCCACTCGGCTCAGACCTCTGCATCAGTATTCCAGGGATATGCTGGCGAAGTCTTGGCAGCAGAACCCAAATCCTACAATATCTCTCAGGTCCACTCGTGTTTGCAGATAAAGTCAGACTGCCAATACTAGAGAGAAAGGAAGAAAGGAAGAAGTAACTTGTCCTGAAGAAAAAGTGCATGTGAAATAAACCACAAGCTGACTGAGGCTGAGCTGCCACCAGTGGTACAACTCGTTTTTTTATAGACTGAAAGTAAAAGAACTTGATTCAATTAGAATTTAAAAAATATTTTATTTTATTTTTTTATTTTTCTTCAGGCTATTTTAGACCGCTTGGCTTGTTTTTGACTCGTATCTAAAAGGTTCCTGATGTTTTATGGATTAAATCTTCACGCTGTAGCCGTTTATGTGAAAACAGCCGGACGCTGACACAGGAGGACGTACGTCCTAACAGCGATGATAATGAAGCCGCAGAACAACATACACTGTAAAATCTAATCGGTTGGTTTTACTATTAAAACAAAAAGTGTACAAACTCGTCGCCTGGTAAAACAAATTATAACAATTAACTTGAGGAAGATGGGTATTTTGTAAATATAGAACACTGCTAAAACTGAAATCTATGTAAGATGAAATATCTTAGATATTACTTCCCTCTAAGTAGTTTTTGTGTTTGAGTATTTAACAAGGGGCAACCTCCCGTTCGAAAAAAGGAAGCCTATGCGGAAGTGCCAAAAACTGCAGTTCCCCCCTCCTCCGCCAGGTGCTGGCTGCAAAACAGAGCAGATTCCCATTGACTCCCATGTTAAAAAGGC
>JAOXYM010000019.1:19135808-19146908 GCA_028567055.1 Leptatherina wallacei
GATAGATAGATAGATAGATAGATAGATAGATAGATAGATAGATAGATAGATAGATAGATAGATACTTTATTGATCACCTACGGGAAACTGTAATAACTCAGCAGCAGCATAAAAACAAATAAAGTACTAAGTACTTTCAACTAAAAGCTTCGGTTGAGCATTACCAAATAAAACCACAAATACTTTGAAAAATCATAAAGTCTGTCTTATCTTTTGTGATCATGGTGGAGGTTGCAGAGAGGAGAACGTTGGACAAACTGCTGAACATCATGGATGATGTCACCACCCTTCTGTATGCCACCATCACGGCACAGAGGAGCTCTTTCAGCAGCAGCTGCTGTCTCTGATAATTATAAAATATATAATTGAAATTAAAAATTAAAAGTGCAGACTCCTGCCCTAGTCCGGTTGTAAAAGTCTTAACCAGACTACCCACTGTGGTGCCCCTCTACCCCCCATCTACCCCCGCCTAGTGTGCTGTTAAACAGTGTGATGGCCCTCCACCCCCCTCCCTGGGTAGGAGGGAGTTCCTGAGTCTGTTGGTAGAGCAGCTCAGAGACAGAAAGAGCTCCTCTGTGCCGTGATGGTGGCATGCAGAGGATGGCTGACATCATCCATGATGTTCAGCAGGTTGTCCAACGTCCTCCTCTCTGCAACCTCCACCATGATCACAAAAGATAAGACAGACTTTATGATTTTTTTCAAAGTATTTGTGGTTTTATTTGGAAATAATCAACCGAAGCTTTAAGTTGAATTCTTCCGGTCATTGTTTGTACGCTACATGTTAAGAGTAGTGCTTGTTAGCGTGCACTTAGCTTGTCTGTACCTGTGCAGCAGAATTTATATCTAACTTTATAGATTTCTTTCTACTTATTTAATCATATACTTTTCTAATTCATACATGAGAGGTTGTGCTGACAAGAATGATCCCAAACAAGGCCAGGTAAACAGTTTTTTTTTTAAATGGTGAAATATAAAGTTAAAATCAAAGATAAAAATGACCAATTATACCCGACTCCTCAGAGGGTTAAGTTTTCCTTCCATTAATGTGTGCAGCTGTCAATCAATCAAACTTTATTTATATAGCACCTTTCATACATCATGTAACTCAAAGTGCTGTACAATAAAAAAAAAAAAGTGGTTGTTATTAGAAAGTTAGGAAGGGCTATCCTGAGGAAATACCAGAGACCTAAAATGATATCACACAAATACAAGGAGTAAGTAAAATAAAATAAATTAGTAAATAAATAAAATCAATGAAACAATAAAACCATTCATAGGTTAAAAAGACCAGAAATGACTGAATAAAAGGGTCAAATTAAGTAAAAAAAGATGTTTCTTTTTGCATACATCACCTGATGAAAAATGAAACATCTTGCATCGTTTAATTGAGTTTCAATGTAATCTTTTGGGAAAATGCAGCTGCAGGTTCTCTCTGCTTTGGAAAGTGAGGTCAAAGGTTTGTTTGTGACAAGCTGGGAATGAGAAAAGAGAAACGAGTCGAGGCTGGCTCCAGCGGACCTTTTTAAAAAAGGGTCAGATCAAAACAAGGAATGTTTCGGGGTGACGGGCTTGATTTGAATCCCCCGGTGGGGGATGATTGACAGGTCAATTGGACGAGCTGTGCATACAGTTCAGTCACTGGTGAACCTCGAGTCATGACAACATTGTTCTAATTCAATGGGATGTTGTTATGTTGGTAAAAGAGGCAATAAACTTCCTTTCTGCTTCTCCTTTGCTTGTTTTTAGTCCAATGTTGTATTTTTCCTCCAGTAATCAAGAAACAGACCTTCAACTGGAAAGGATGGTCTTGACCATGAAGCCGCTCTCCATACTTCTGATTCGGACCAGTGGCTGATGTCATTGCTTGTTCTTTTGTAGGAAACAACCAAATTGGAAGCAAGGTGTGTAATGAACTTAACAGGCGATGTTGAGGTGAAGTTGCTCGTGTCGTTTCCCTCTCCTTCCTTCCAGTCTGCTGGCTGTAGCTTCGGATCTAACAGATGAATGAGAGCGGTATTGATCTTTTTCCTCTAACTTTTGGCAAGACAGGGAACAAAAAGGTGTTTCTTAAAGTGTCGAATTATTGCTTTAAAAAGAAAGCCACAAAGGTGTGTTATTTTACTTGAACAATGATGGCTTGCTGATTATTAATCAGCTGTATTATCTACTCCTGCACTACATGACCAGGTACTACTTACCTTAATATCTCAGTAAGTTGTCGTGAGTCCTGCCTAAAAAGATGCGAGTGTAACTTTTCTGAATCCATTACGACAGTCAGAGGACTGAAGGTGTCGGTCGATCGCAGAACTTCCTTCACAGCCGGCTGTGAGTGATTCAGTGGACAGGGGACAGAAACTCCTCCGGATGCTGCATTTACTCTTTTTGTTTGCCTTTTAAAATGCTCAAGTGGACTTCAAGGTCACAATTAAAGAGGGGAGATAAAGAAATGGAGAGAGTGATCAGAGAGGCGCACCAAGTGATTGTGAATAAGCCCTCCGGCACATGCCAAGGCTTCCCTTGTTAGAAAACCTGAGAGACTGTGAGCAGCAGATCCACAGGGACCCCTAACAAAGCTCATCCCTTCAAAGACACTCTCTCATTTGAATAAGTTCAGATGAGCCCTGTTCTGCACTCTCTCATCTCTTGCACTTGATATTGTAGCCGGTGTATGGCCGTGAATCTCGAACAGGACAACACGCTCTCAGACTTTCCTATCAATAAATTTTACTGCACCTCCCGGGAAGCCGGAGAGCCAATGCGCAATCAAGTAGCGGGTAAAGGGGGACGAGCGTGAAGACCGTTTTTATCAGCCAAGGACAAGTGAGACAAATCTTCCGGAGACGGGAGGACATGGTTGAAAAGATCTTGGCAGCGCCTGTTCAAACATTAAACAGGTAGACTTTCAAAGGCCACTGCTTTACTTGAAAGGGTAACAATACGTCTCAGGGAAAGAGGATGGAGGAGCGTTGTAGGGAGGGGATAGGCCTCCATGTTCAGATTTAATTAACGAAGTTGACACAAGGATGAAGTGAGGCATCTTAGTAAAGCTGCATCTCTCTGCAACAACAAATCTCTGAATGATAATTTATTGATGTTGCAGCAGGTAAACCGGCATCTGCATCAGAAGCAAATATATACTCAGTGATACGCTGTCGTGTTGTTCATGGTGTTATTTAAGATAATACAATGGTTTGAAAAGCGGTGTAGGAGCTCTAAAACTATTTTTACTATAATACAGCTGGTATCAGGGCACCAGACAGTCTTGTTTTACTTACAAACTGTTTGAAACCATGACAACCGCGACACGTCATCACTCTCAGCGGCAATCTTTGATTTAGTTTTCGTTAAAGTCTCGACTAACTTTTAAATTTAGTTTTAGTCATAATTTAGTCATGTTAAATTCAATTCAGCTTTATTTGTAAGGCGCCAATTCACAACAACGTCATCTCAAGGCTCTTTACGGACAAATCAATTCGAGCCAGGTCATTATAAATGATAGGCTATGCTACGGAAAACCAGCAGATTACAAATCAAATCAAATCCAATCAAACTTTATTTATAGAGCATCTGAAGTGCTTTACATAATAAAAACAATTATTTACAAAAGATAAAACCATAAGCCTTCACCCAAAGTTCAATAACACACACCTGATCATTCTCTCTTTTTAACACATAGTGACTTCGATTTAATCCTCCGTCCTTAGCATGCATGGATTTATACTCGCCGGTGTACGACGTTGTGCTGCGGTTTCTCTTCCTTGGTTACCGAACGAGAGGCTCCAGAAATCCGGAAACACGTAATCATAAACTGACCAATCACAATGGAGTACCTCTGCGTAACTGCGCTGCAAGCAGGGGTGCACGTCAAGCCTCCACGGACCAACCAGCCTCCGACCTTACGTCAGGTGTGTTGAAAACCTGCAGGATTGTGGCCCTTGTGGGACCAAACTGAGGAGCCCTAGTTCAGACACATTTTCCCATTAAATGGCTTGTAGTGTATCTTCTCTTTAGTCAGCTCTTCCACAAACTTTTACAGGTCAGCATGCAGGGATTACATTTCTGGGCACATTAGCATAGCGCCGACTCATGACAATGTCATCTCAGGGCACGTTACACACAATCAATTCAAGCCAATCTATTGTCATCCAATCAGTATTCATACAAGCCAAGTCATGGCCTAGCTAAGCAAACCAACAGATTGCATTGAATCTTGACTTCGATCCAATCCCCATCCTGAGCATGCTAGGGGCGACAGTGGAAAGGAAAACCTCCCTTTTAACAGGAAGGAACCTCCAGCAGAACCCGGCTCAGGGAGGGCGGCCATCTGCCTCGACCGGTCGGGGTGGACAGGACAGAAAGAGAGACAACAGACATCACATCTTTTATCCAGGGAGATCTGCTGAGAGAGGAGAAATCCATTAATGATACCAATACTGTCATACGTTTATACATGGAGGATAAGGAGCAGAGAGATGAGGAGCCCAGTGCATCATGGGATGTCCCTCAGCGGTCTAACCACCCCTAACCACAGGATTTATCAAAAAGGAAGGTTTTAAGCCTGATCTTGAAGATAGAGAGAGTGTCTGCTTCCGTACGAGAGGGGCCTGATAGCTGAAAGCTGCCTTCCAGTCCACTCTTAGAGACTCTGGGAACCACAAGATAAGCACGTGTTTATCAAGCAAATGTTTATAATTAGTATTAGAATAAATGGACTGTATACGAGGTCTGCTCTCACATCATAATGAATTCATAACTAATGCTGATGAAAACTCCATCTTTTGGCTTTTATTGACTCTTAACAGATCTCTGCACACGATACGTTGGGTTATGTGTGGAAACGTGTATCTAAGGAAACCGTTGGCATGTGACTTTTTACCTGTTTGAGTTGGATTCTGTTTGAATTGATCAATGAGACAAAAACTCTCTATTTAAGCTTTTCCAGGAGGAAGTCAGATTATTCCGTGTGTGGTTTTTCACAACACAAGAAAAGCTCAGACGAGTTTTTACAAAAAGAAAAAAAGTCTGTGAAGCAAAAACTTTATCTTTTCTTTTGGAAGAAAGAAAGAAAAAGAAAGAAAAACATGTCATTCAGTGTCTCCTAAAAAGATTTGCCTCCATTTCCACAAGTTAAAATGTTCTTCTATACAATCCTGGATTTGGTATTTAGAGCACATCTCCTCCGCAGCTTTATTTATAAGCACTTTAAGTCCAGTCTCAAAAACAGTCTACCTGTAAGTCTCTTCTTTACCTGCAAATAAACTCTATACTGCTGAGGAACAGCCATGCTTTTAGAACAAGCTCCTTTTTATTTTCCATAATTACAATCCCTGCTTTTCATCACGAGTTTCTGAATGATGAAATAGTTTTGATCGGCTCAGCAGGTAACCAAATCCAGTTCATTCGGATAATCAGCACTGAAGCTTCAAAGCTAGCCTCCTTATTAAAAAAAATTAAGTGTAAATCCACAATAGTTATATAACATCAGAGTTTCAGACCTTTATTTTGGACTATTATTTGATAAGCCGATGGATTTTCAACTAAATCCCTTATTTGAGCTGAAAATTGATGATGTCACTCATGGGTGGTTTAATCCGTTGAGCTGAAAAAGCCCCTCCTCTGCAGACGATGCACATTATCCCATGCTGACTGATTGATGTACATGTGTAGTCTGCAGACTGCTGGAGGGTGAGGTGACGGTTGTTGACCATGTGAAAGACGGCAATGCTATAAAAAAAAAAACAATCCCTCTGCCTTTGCCCGAGAGGCATAATTATACGGCATAATACGATCTATTACCCTCATTCGGCTTCACTCCTCCTCAGTATTGTTAGTTTATCTAGGCTGTTAACTGTCCTTGATTTGGCCGTTTCCACGGGTATAAAATGTGAAAAGATTCTCTGAGAACCTGAAAAGTTCAAAAGTGAAGACGTCAACCTTCTTCACGCTTTGTGAGTTTCAGTTAACAGCCTCATCGCCTCAGCTTATGTTGATTAAAGTCGGTTGTAAAGAGAGCCGCCCGGAGCCTTCCGCTTCTGACTATAACCGTAGTTATTGACAATAAATTCCAGCAATGAAGAGTGCAGACGGGAGGAAAGAATATCTCTGCTGTTGTATTTAAATAAATTGTGAAGCAGTTTCCCATATAGACTTCAAACTGGAACATTCAGTGAACTTCAAGCATCAGTTGCAAAGTGAAGCGAATGAGATTTTATTGAGTGTTTGACCAAGAGGAAGCCAGGCTGACACTTCAATAACAAAGATGGAGTCACGGCACGTCTCCGGGCATCTGAGGGAAAGGACTGACCCTTACTTTATTCTCTCACACATACAGTAGGAAATGTGTGTGTGCTTGAAACAATGAGATAACAAACATACCTGCAAATGCAGAAGGTGTGAGAAAGGAAACGCCAACAGATTTTGTGATTTTTAACATGTAAAAGAAGCACTCTGCTGTACTCTGAGAGGAAAATAAAATAAAATAAACAATTTACTTCAGATGAAAAACACGTTAACTTAGAGCACGTGCAAAGAAATTTGGAATATTGTCTGGAAAACAGTTTTAAACCAATACTATACTTTCCAACCTTAAAATACTTTGCTGACAATCATTCTGCACATTCTCGGAGCTGGTGTTGCCCTGCAGGGTCCCCGGGTTTGAAAAATTGTTCTTCACAACTTTTTTTTCCCAGTGTAGGGTATCACGTGACAGCTGCACCGTGACACACACCAGCAACTGGATATGAACGCACTGGTCGTGTTGAACGCGCACCATGGTGGATTCAGCAAAGAAACACAAGAGGATATTATCGGATGAAGAGAGGAAAGAAGAAGAGAACGTCGGACTGACTTTTACTGGCCAGAAGGAGCTCAGAGAAGAAACAGGATGCAAGATAGATTTGCCTTTGGCAAAGCTTTGCTGGTAATCTGTCAGACTTCTATGAACATGTGCATGGCCATGCATGGGAGCATTTTATCCTGGCAGATTGTAAAACTGAGCTTACAAGCCTGACTCTGACATGTACATTTAGTTTTTTTAAGTGTGGAAACATAGCTGGACTGCAAATTCCATGTTAAGACTTGGTCCAATTTAAAAAAAAAATAAAAAAATAGGACAAACCGAGGGAGAGTTTTTAGTCCGTTCTAGTGGATAGAATAGACTAAAACTTTACAACTTTAAAACTAAACAACTTTTTTTTATCTGGGATGCATGCATGATTATGCAGTTAAGATTTTCTCTGCGCATGTGTCACATGCTAGCAAGCGGATATAAACACATCAGGCTTTTTGAGCCCGCACCGTGGTGGATTCAGTAAAGAAACGTTAGAAGACATTATCGGAGGAAGGGGAGAAAACAAAAGGGAGCAAAAGATTAGACAAGAGTCGAGATAAGACTGTTTTTTACTGTCTGGAGAGAAGATGCAAGCTGGATACCGAATTAGCCGTCGATAGGGGGTGCAACACTGAAAAAAAAAAGTTAATTAGTGTGTTTTTAAGGAGTGGACAAAAGGAAGGACGGTCGCGGATGGAGATGGGTCCCGGGTCCAGGAAACCGTTGCATTGGAGGCGCCGGGGTCGGAGAGCGAAGACACTGGAGGACCAGCTGACCACAGAATGTTGCAGAGTCATTTATTCTTAGCACTTTAATCTATATTCTTGCATTGGTTTAGTATTTTTCTGGGTTTTTATCTCACTTCTGTTTTTAATAAACTCCCCTTTTTTGTAACTGAGCGCTGGTCCTTCTTCAGCAGTGGGATTCAGAGCTGTTGTCAAAAGAACCTCCCCTCACATATAGTGTGTGACATACACATTAGCAAATGTGAACGTGGTCAGTGGTCACATGGGCAAACTATCGGTCACAAGCGTATCGGTCGGAGGTATGGCACAAATATTGCTTCGCCTGTCTGTCGCTGAAGGCCAAACATGTTTGTAATTTGAAAAAAACCTGAACTTTTGTGGAATTTTCATATGCACAGCAGCTTTTATGCTTCAGCGAGAGCAAGCTGGCTTTTGCACCAGACTTGTCAGTCATGCGAGAAGAGAGTCAGATTGAGTCGGATTGTCCACACACCTCAGCAGCATGCCATATTTCATGTCAAAAGAGGAGAAAGAAAAGAGTCTGAGGAAGGAATAGAAGACAAAACTCTTCCTTGCTGGGACAAATGAAACCATTATTAATCATGCAGACACACTGGAATAAAGCACTAGTCATTAGTGTCTTGTACTACACTTTCACGTGACTAGTTGGCATGAATTATTGGACAGAAGTTCCTCATGTGTAGACATGAGTCTACACCCAGGTTTGGCAAAGCATTGCATCTACTTTTGTGTTTGTCAGCAACGCCTCTTGTTCTTTTTTTTCCTTCTTTAACCCTATAGAGCCAAATATATATTTGATACGTACAGTTTGCATCTCTTTATGGTGAAAGCTTTGCTCAAAACCCTGTTGTACATAATCTGATACTTGTCCTCTGCCCCGTAATGGACACCAGGAAGCAGAAGACAATACTATAATAATCATACAGTAATAAATGGTCGATATGCAAAGAAAATTCTTGTTAATTTTTTCCCCATATTTTGTTAAAGGGCCAAATAAAGACTTCAGATTTAAAAAATGTGACTTTTCTCCCCCATTTTTTCTTGAGTTGGGCTCTAAAGGGTTAAATCCTGCTAAGATGCAGCCGGTTCGTCTTCTATGTATTTTATTAAAAAGGGTTCCGTAATATTCTGTCATTATTGCGTTTTTACCTTGTGGTAAAACAAAATAATCAGAAAAGGAAATTAAGTCAGTGTCCCTGCCCCCAATTATCTACCTTTTTATTGGGTTCGCTGAACTTGAAGGAAGAGGCAAAATAAATAATGTTTTGGTGCTGAAATAGTATTTTCACAACAAATTAAAACAGATGAAAAGGATGATATAACATCTGAATTTTAAACTTTATGATCATATGTATGCAGCTGATATCCTGCAATATGTGACAATGGACTCTATGTTCTCTGATTGAGATGCAGATCATTATTTCTAGGAAACCTATGAAGACGATCCTGCAAAACCTCCACAGAAGTTTATTACTGAAGCTTGAAAATAGAGAGAACAAAAACATACATTTCTTTATTAATTGGCTTTCAGTTAATTGCTCAATCTCTTGACTTAATTAGCATAAGTTTGTAAATGGCAATTCATGGCCAGCACGCATTGCACTCCCCATCAGATCTACACTTCCATTAGAAGTAATAAACAAAGGCCTTATTATGGGGATAATGAAGAAATCTATATTTAGTTCAAACAAAGGAGGAGTCGTAATCAAGAGCCCATTCAGCTCCCAGTTTTCAGGAGCCAGTTATTTAAGAAAAAGTTAATTGGTGTTATTGGTGAGAATACTGGTATCAGTGCATTATTAAAGGCTCTCTGGCTTCCTTTGGAGAAATCATACCATGTCAAGGAAGTTATAATCAATGTCAAGATATGTCAGAGATCAAAGAATGCCAAAAGTATAGATACGTAGATCTTTATTGTCATTCAAAATACACCACAAGAATGAAAATTCATTACACAACTTGCATAACGTGCCAAAGTTAATAATAGTAATGAATTAGACTTATATAGCACTTTTAAAGGCTGTATCCATTATTCATCCACTCCTCATTCATCCCTGATGCTAAGCTACATGTGTAGCCTCAGCTAACCTGGGGCAGACTGACGGAAACGTGGCAGCCAATCCTCTCCAACCACCAGCGAACATTCATCCACATTCCACACACTTTCTTTCTCTAAATACTTTAAAATAAAAAAATAAAAATATTTTATAAATGTTTGATGATTGTTTATATTTGTTAAATAAAGTTACAAACTTTTTATATGAACTTATGTGGTGGAATGTTGGAATCCAGTGATAACTATTTGAGAGCTTTACTGATGAGGCTGATTTAAATGTCTTTATTCATCTTGTACATTAAGAGCAAGTGTTTTTATTTCTTCTGTGGTGAAATGTAGATCCTCTGTTCTCATTCAGTAAGTTCATGTCAAGCATATTACAGGTTTGAGTTTTTACTAAGTTGTGACAGTTTTCTTACAATGAAAATTTGGTAAAGAAAAATCGCAATGTATTGTCTTACCTGTAGTATCGTGATATATCGCAATATAAAGTATTGTTGCCTCTGTATTGTGATATCGCATCTCCAGATTCTTGCCAATACACCCCCCCCATGCATAGCTGCGTGTTAGAGCATCTGACGAGCAACATCGGTGGGGAACTGTGCTGTCACCGATCCTCTTCACCACCTTCACCGCCAACTTCAGGGACATCACAAAGTCCTGTCGTGCAGAAATTCTCAGATGACTCGACCATAGTCGGGCGAGCTGAGAACGGACAGGAGGATGAGTACAGGGGACTGGTGGGCTGCTTCGTGAAGTGGTGTAAGGAGAACCACCTGCTGAATGTGGACATAACAAAGGAGATGGTGGTGGATGTTTGTAGGAATAGACCACCACCCACCCATGTCTGCTTTAAGGGTTCAACGGTGGAAATTGTAACTTCTTATAAATATCTTGGAGTTCCACTAATACAGATGCTGTGTACAAAAGGGTCTGAGTCATCTCTACTTCCTGCGGAGACTCAGGTCCTTTAATGTCTGCAGCACAATGCTCTCCATGTTTTATCAGTCTGTTGTTGCCAGCACCGTCGTGTTTGCTGTTGTGTGCTGGGCTTCAAAGCAAAAGACGCACACAGACTGAGTCAACTCATCAGAAAGTCAGAGTCCGTCATCGGGAGTGAAGCTCCCCACTCTGGAGGAGACGGTTAGGGACAATAACTTTCACCCCCTCACACTGGACAGTACGAGGAGCAGCTTCAGCAGCAGAATCCTCCATCCTCCCTGTCTACAGGAGGTCCTTCCTGCTTATCGGGAGGAATAAAATTGTTCTGATTCTGAATACAAGGCATGGTACAGTTTGCAAAGCAACATATTGACAGAACCATTGACTGTATAAGAAATGGACCAACTATGAAACCAGGTGACCCGTAGGTTTCTGAAGAGCTGTAAAGAAGCTCATTGGGAGGTTCCCACCGTCGCCATCTTGGCAACGTTACGAGTCTCGTG
>JAOXYM010000019.1:19268268-19279812 GCA_028567055.1 Leptatherina wallacei
TATTATTATTATTATTATTATTATTATTATTATTATTATTATTATTATTATTATTATTATTATTATTATTATTAATGTTATTATTATTATTATTATTGTTATTATCATTGTGTGGAATAAGGTTTAACAGCATTAGAAAAATCTCAGGTTCTGCCAAAGTCAACATAAAGTAGATGAAACGTAATGAAATGGTTTACAGGCCTCATCCATACGCGACCTAAAAGCAACTGGTGTGTTTGGGGAAAGATGCAGCTGATTCATCTGCAGCTTTATCCCAATAATACAGCTTTCCATCTCATCTGTGCATCCTGGCCAGTAGAAGAATGGATGGTACAACATCCATTCAACCTACTGAGCAGAACTTATAAAACACAGCAGGTATTTTGTTGTGTCTCATCCCTCACTGGTACATCGTAATGGTTCACGTTTGCCTGAGGCCTTTCGGATCTGGTCCATCTCTGAAACCGTGATCTCGTCTCTCCACAAGCTGAATCCCCCTCAGGCAACACAACAACAGCGTGAATATACAGAATGCACAACTTGGTTTTTCAGTGTCTGCTACAAGAAAATCCCTCAAAGCCTGCAAAGAAAACAAAGAATAATCACGCTTAACGGCATCGATCATTCATAATTTAGCGTCTCGTTTGCAGTTTTTTTTCACTCAGCGAGACGATCAATTATTTAATAAATCAACAATAAATATCTTCATCATAGTGAAAAACAGGAACATGCTATAAAAAACAGGTAGTAGGAAGAAGCAAGCTATATCTGTCTACCTACCTACCTACCTATCTATCTATAAAACTACACAGTGTTTTGTTGATTATTATCTCCCATTTCATTTTCACCAGTCATTGGAAAAGCCTGATTAATCATCTTTATAATGAGCTTAAAGTTTTAAGGAAGTTGCTTCTGTGGAATGAGCAACATAGCTGAACGTGAGGGTAGAGGCCCTGCAAAAAATATTCACGTAGATGTATGACCGGCACCTGATTGGCACTGAGCTGCTAGACAGACATATCAAAATGAATCAGGAGCCAGTGGTGATCTCATATCTCCAGAATCTGGGACCCATCTCCATCCTGCTGGATCCGTTTTGTCGCTCTAATGTGTTATTAAGATTCTTTCATGCGAGTCATAACTTCACAGCCTCCATGAGCTCAGCTAGTCTCACATCCTCAGTCCTATCATCTAGACATGATGAACACCAGCAGGAGACTATCGCAGGTGAAGGATACCCCGATGTAAAGGTGACTAATCAGGCTTTCCAACCATGTATAATACAAGACCAAATGTGGTCATAAAAAGGGAGAAACAATCAAATAACTGTTTTTAATGACTGGACTCAGTCCTCCTTTCGTTACTTGTTCATCTTCTGCTGACACAACACTGCAGCTTCAGAGCAACGTGCTTCGCGCCATAACTCTGCTGTTAGCATTTGTTGGATTTTCCTTATTAAATTGTATTTATGTTGCTTATGTATCTTTTTAGATTTAGAGTGAAGTATATTGCTGTTTGTGCACTCTTTAAATGGGCTGATTTTTTTCCTACTTGGCTGCTTTTATATTGCACCCTTGGCATTCTTGCACATTTCGTGGCTCTTTAGCATCCTTGATCTGTGGCAGGTCCCTCCCGGAGCCGAGTTGGCAAATGCCAAGACCTTAAACTAAGAAGAGAAAATATAAAAAGGCACAGAAGTGCAAACAGAGGGAAGCAGCAGAAAGCAATGGTGAGAGCATGTGCAGGGTTTCTGGAGTGCCCCTGATCCTGTGTCCCACCGTCCCACCACTGGATCGGATGAAGCCAGAAAGAGAGAGAGGGAGGAAGGGGAGAGAAGTGGAAGAATGAGGGTCAGTCCTGGGATTGTCCTGGAAAGGAGAGGAGCTATTTCCGTGCATGTGAGGAAAGATTTTATGTGATGGTTTCAGTCCTTCTTTTTGTGCCTAGAAGAGATAAGAAGTCACAGGCCACCAGAATGAGCCGGACCACTTTCTTTGAGGTAAGTTAAGGCAAACTATTACTCTCAGCTGGTTATCCGATTTGAACTGACACTTACTGAAGGATGATTTGATTATTTCACAAAACTTCAGTTTAGACTATATGGAAATACGAGGTTAGGTAAACTTAATTAAATCCTTAATGAGGTTGAATTATTCATTTGTTTTTTCCTCAGTGTTTTTAAATGTCAGGCAAGTTTAAGCTCAAAGCTGCAGGCTTTCCCATGATTTCTCTCTTGACTTCAGCTTCATATCACAGGCTCTGATGAGCACTAATGAAGACGTAGCCGAGTAATTTGCTGTAAGTGCAGCGGGCCTATGAGCTGTAGCTAATTACAGCTTGCTCTGGGATGTGTGCCATGCCCTTAGTAGCTGTTAAAGCAAAACTGCAAGGCAAATGAGCCTGTTCTCATGAGAAACTTGCACTTATTATGACTACTAATATGTTTTTACAATAAAGAAGATGAAAACTTAACTTAGTAGAAAATAATAATAATAATAATAATTCAGTAAGAGCAGGCTACCTGCTTCCTATAGTCTCAATATTAAGATAACCTAACGTTATTAATTATCACTCATAATGAATGAATAGATGTGAAAGTGGGATTAATCCTTCGTCTAACTTTCCTTTAATTAAAGGAATCAGCATAATTTTCAAAGTTATGTACTTTTCTTAACCTATAGGCTACCCCTACCCCAAGATTAGCACCCCACTTTAAAGTTTAATGAGATTTCTAGGGGCTTTATAAATCTCCAAATGTCTGTTAGCTAACCTAACAGATACCAAGCTACGCTAACAGATACCTGCAGTGGTTCTTAAACTTTTTCCAGCATTGTTTGAACTTAGATATTAAACTAACAGGTCAAATGTGATATTAAAGTCTAAGAATCTTTATTTTAAGAAAATTAACTTATTAAACTTTTTCCTGCAACTCAGAGTGCTTTCTGCAAAGTCTGCATAGCTTTTTAGCACCATTAACTCAATTTTTGCACAGTTAGCTTAGCTGAGCTAACCTTTGCTAAGGTAACAGATACCCTGAGTGGTTCTCAAACTATTTTCAGAAATGTACCCCCTGGGGAATAAATTTTCAGCTAAGTACAACTTAAAACAATGATTCATAACCTTTCTCCTGTCCATTATTCAGGTATCTGGCTCACATGAGGAAAATTTGCCTACAGTGTGAATGTAGCTTAAATGTCTTTCTTGAACATTAATTATTCTGTGTTATATCAGATAATCCTCAAGTGAAACTAAAAGTATAGAAATTACATATGCAACATTTAGCAAGATCAAACTTGTAAATAGGTTTTATTTACAAACAACATCACAAAGCATCCAATAAAACCTGTGATGCTGCTACACACTAATCACACTATTTAGTCTGAACTCTGTGTTTGATGGATCTCTGATAGATTTTTTCCCTGCAGGTTGCATAAAAGTCCATATCGGTCAAAGCGTCCCATCAAATCTAGCAAACTGGTACTATATAGGTTGTCACTGCAGCTAAACAATAGCAAAGACCACAGTCTTTAGGAAATGGCTTGGTCTTTGAAGAGAATTAACTTGGTTACATTATACTTAATGTTTTTGCAGGAGTTCCACAAGGTACTGTTTTGGCCCCTCTTCTTATTTTATATTTGTAATAGCCTTATTGGGATTGACATCAATTTGGCTGAAGTGTACTTATATGCAGACAACACTACTCTATTCCAGCGCTTCTCAATCTATTTTGAGCCAGTGTTCCTGAGATCTTTTCTCTTTTTTTGTGTGTTTGTTCACATTATACTTTAAACGTGACCTCTGTTAATGATTCAAATTAAATGGATCCAACAGCTTGTCAGCTTCTGCACATGAACCATTAATTCAAAACATCTAAAACCTGCAGGATAATGACCCTCGAGGACCGGAGTTGAAGAGCCCTGAACGATGGAGCTAATGGTGGAATGCATTGCTTTCTAAATGAGCACCAGTGCAGATCATAGCCTATACTGTATAATAAGTTAGACACTTGTGGAAATTTTGGACCCAATTTGAAACTGGTAGCACGAGAAGAGTGGCTGAGTGGTTAATTGATTTCTTTCTATGGGTGAAAGAGAAATTCTGTCCAGCTGGAGTTACTGAGAAAGTAAAAAGGAAGCTGGTGGTAGACGGCAGCCACATGCAGCTAATAAGCTTCAACAGTAGCCACTGTGCCCGGGGTGTGAAGTAATGATCCTGTGGTTCAAGCCTAGTCATTACATTCATCAGCTTTCTCTTTAAGTGGAGTGGAGCTGTGGCTACGAGACAAGCTTCGCTGATGACAATTACAAGGATGATAATTAGTACAAGTTATGTTGAAAGCAAAAATTACATTGAGTTTCTCAAAATACACCCTCAATACACTGACTTTCCATTTAATAATGCAGAGATCTAACATACATGGACTGTCAGGGGTCAGGGAGTTGGAAAACCAGGTTTACAACGGCACAGTGCTTTACACTCTTCCTCTCTAACATGCAAATACATCAACATGGACTGGTCCAGTAGGTGACTTAATCAACTTAAATATTCTCATGAAGAACCCTGAAGTGAGTTGCTGAGCATTTTGCCTTATTGTGTTGATCTGGACTCTGTGAATGTCTTAAGTTTATATTCTGTTACTATGCTAACAGCAGATGGTATGGCTCCTCTTCATCTTCATTCTCTCTTTCTTGACTGTGCACTCAGCAAATCTTTAGGTATCCATTAGTGGGTTATTACACTGTCCAGTAAAGGAACCAATTTAGCTGGGACAGCTCTGCTGAGCTGCACAGTATGGAGTGCTTTCAGGGCAAATTGTGGGCCCGCCCAGCACCCTCCTTGCATATGCCGTACATCACCACTGACATGGTCTAATTAAGATGGAAAAAATGTGCAAGAGAGCAACACAACTCCTCTTATTCTAATAGACTCAAGCACCCTCGCTCTCCATAAGTAAACAAGTTGAATCATGTAGCCTTTTGTGTATTGCTTGGCTATTACACAGAAATATGACCTTTTGTGTGATGTGGGGTTCTTCTATTCCTCTCCAGGTGGTGATCCTTGATGCCAAGACAAGGGAGCAGCTTTGTTTTTTAGATAAGGTATACTTACAGAATTTTACATGAAGCCCTGAAGGGTTGAACAGTGTTGAGCTACACAACATTACTCTGTAAAAACCACAAAGTTCAGAGGTTTTACTTCAAAGTTTCTTACTTTATACTTGTATTCCATTCAGGTGGAGCCTCACTCAACAATAGGAGACATAAAGAACCTCATTTACAAATCATGTGAGTGCTTTAAATGCGTTGATATGGTGCAACACTGTGCTGCAGTTTGTTCAGTCTTTCCTAATGTCTGAGGCTAAACTGAAGTCTTGTATTACTCTATTTTTAATTAATAGCACACAGTTATGAAAAGCTCACCTTCTTTGAGTAGATACATAAATAGAATCAGCTGGTTCTTACCAGGTCTTTGAAATAGATTAAATACGGCCTGAAATGAACAACATAGAGTATATGAAAAAATGATTCTATTGAACAAAAACTAAAACAAAATACACACTTAAGGTCATGCATTCAGCTTCTCACAGCTCCCACAGACATACATCTATGTTTAACCCCTTAAAACCCTGCAATTCTCACCTAAAACTGGGTTTTAAGGATAAATTCTTGTTGTAGACCAACTATTTTACTGGACTACTTTTATTGGACCTTAACTGATGTAACCTGACAGTTTTTGTTGCAGTATCATATACTACTGGAGTACAGTATAGCTTCAAAGGTAAATTGCATTGTGGACTGGTCCATTTATGATTGTAACCTGGTATCATTCAGATGTCAAGAATCTTAACTTTCCAACGGTGTGTAACGTGTGTAAATACTTGGAAGGGAGATTGATTATTTGTCATGTCCTGTCCACAGGACGTCTGGTACCAACGGTTCCATAAATATGGGGATCAATCAGAGCTGTGGGCTGTTTTTGGCTTTGCTCTGCTGTGGAAACTAGACTGTATAAAGATCCGCTCTGTAATGGACTAAAATGAGGTGAAGTGTTGCATTAAGGGGTGCAAGTGTTGTCTGAAATTTACACCAATTTATCTGTTGTAGCATCTTTTTTCCAGCAAATCTGTCTAGGTTATGAAAATGTAAAAACAAAAAGTCAAATGGTTGAGCGGCCAACAGCATTGCAGATGAAATTCTAACATGCAACTCACAGCTGCCGTAGGAATTAAGAGGGTAAGAGGCAGCCAGGTGCTGCTAATAAAGCGTGCTTGCTTGTCAGTAAACTGATGGAAGTTTTGTCCGTTTTCTGGTCTGCAGCATTCACGTACATGTGTTAATACGATGCAAAATACAAACCGAGTGTAACTGCCCATCAGTCTGGAAAGGTTTTAGGGTTGTTTCTGAACTATTTGAGTCAATCAATCAGCAATGAGAAAGATCGTTCTGTGGAAAATATTCCAGACAGCTGCCAATCTCCCCAGGAGGGGACGTCCCAGCAAGTTCAGCTCCAGGTCAGACTGTGTTTGGGAAGGTTTGGGGTGGCAGTTGCTCAGGCAGTGGAGTCGATGGTCCATTAACTAAAAGGTTAGTGGTTCAATTCCAGCTCCCTCCCCAGTCAATTGTCTCCAGGCCTCAGTTAGCACGTTAAATGCTAAAGTTCATGACAGTCCAGTTAGAAAAGACTGAACCAGTAGGCTGTGGTTTGGAGGGGTTGCAGGAAAACTCTCATCTTTAAAAAGAACAAGATAGCACAGCTTAGATTTGCAAAGCTGCATCTGAACAAAGACTTCTGGAACAAATGTCCTTTACACAGAGCAGACCAAAGTGGAGATGTTTGTGCTAATATGCTGTGTATTATGAACAAAAACATCATACCAACTGTGAAGCATGGTGGTGGAGGGGTTAAGACTTTTAGCTTGTTCTGCAGCCACAGGACCTGGACACCTTGCAGCCATTAAGTGAACCATGAACTTCTCTGATACCAAAGTATTCCAGAGTTATATGTGAGGCCATCTGTCTGACAGCTAAAGCTTGGCTGATATTGGCTCATGCAACAGGACAATGATCCCACACACAGCAACAAATCTGCAACAGAATGACTGGAGGAGAAAATAATCAATGTGTTGACTTGATCCAGTCAAAGTCCAGACCTCAACCTGATGGAAATGCTGTGGTGGGACCTTCAGAGGACCTCAAACCTGCAAACCTCAATGAACTTAATCAACATTGTAGAGAAGAGTGGACCAAAATTCCTACATTCTATAATTTAGCAGACACTTTTCTCAAAAGCAGCTTATACACTGGAGAGAGGAGGGTAAAGTGTCTTGCCCAAGGACACAACAGATGACTTGGGGAGCAGGATTTGAACCAGAAACCTTTGAGTCATTGGACAACTTGCTTTACCACCGGAGCCACTGCCACCTCCATAACCCAGTGTGAGACTGATGACTCAATAAAGCGAACCATTACTTCAAATTATTGCTGTTAAAGGAGGTTTTATAAGCTGCTTGAACATGGTGCGAACACAGTTTTCACACACAGATTCTGACTTATGGTTGAGTTGGACTGGCGACCTGTCCAAGGTGTACCCTGCCTCTCGCCTGATAATTGCTGGGAAAGGCTCCAGCCCCCCCGTGAGCCTGAATTGGACTAAGCGGAACAGAAGAGGAATGAATATTTGGATCTGTTAAACTAGATAACTGATTATTGTACATGACTGTATTGTTGGATAAAGATGATGGTGATTACTCTGCCTCAGATTGAATTATCCTGCAGCACTTTGCATCATGTCTCTTCCCCAGACAGCCACCCCGTTAGAAACTGTTTCGTATTTGTCCCACTGAAACTCGCAGTGATTTCTGACACAAGCTTATGCTTGTGTCTGGTTAGAAATGCTGCTAAATGTTAGCCAAGCCTGAGGCCGTCAGCATCCATCAGACCAACACAGCTCAACATTATTGTGCGTAACGCCAACTCTGACCAACCTGTGTGTGTGTATGTGTGTGTGTTTATTGTATATCTGTGTTTGATCTGCTCAGATCCTCACTGGTATCCAGCAAGACAGGCACTGAGACTTGATCCCAGTAAGTAGCCACGTTGTAATTACCACATGACTTATTAATAACATCAAACTAGAGGATGTGGCTCCACATGTGGTCGCCATTTACTATCTCCTACTTTCTTTACTATCTCAAAGTTGCATTAACTGATGATTTACTTGCAGAGTTGAATGCAGAGGTACGTCAGAGCCTTCAGTGGGGTCAGATTCAGCGAATGAACAGCATTTTATCAGGAAAACAATCCAACAGCTTGAAGGTTTTTAGAGTTAAAGTTGGAATATCCTGGTCTGAGTAGGTCAGCTGATTTATTTTTTTTCTGAGCTTCAGACCAGAGGCAGAGAAACTTCACAAGGAACAGCTCAAAGAGGCCTCATCATTACCAATCCCACCAGATCTTCACGAACTCTCTTGTCATACATATTAGGGATGCACAAATATATCGGCTTCAACATTGGTATCTGCAGAAGTTGGTCATTTTTTAAAATATCTGTATTTTTTTCACGGTATGGAAACTGTACTCTTGAAATATCAAAGTAATGTGAGGAGGATGTTGCATCAAATCATTCAACACCACCAGTTTGATGCGTCGTCTGAAAAACCACCAACCAGAGGTTCACAAACTTTGGTGGGAAGCTAACGCTGCTAATGCTAACGCTAACTTTAATTTTGTACAGAATTTGATCACCTCAACTTTTTTTTTGTAAAAAACTTTATCGGTTATCGGCCTTTGCAAAAATATCAATATAGAATATCGGTATCGGCCAAAATATCGGTATTATTATTATTATATCGGTGCATCCTTAATACATACCCTCTTTAATTGCATTGCATGCATGTGGAACAACTAATACTACTGCTTGCTGCTATGACCTAAATTATATTACTATTTGTCAAAGTTATACCAGTTTCAAGATATTTGATGGTTTTTTGTTTGTTTTTTGTTACACATGGTTGGGTGTTATCTCATCCTTATTGATAATAGATATACATTTATGGGTGTCCTGCCGTCCTTTTGTCACCATCTTTGCCAATGTACGTGGTGCATGCTGGGAAATCTTTTATACCCTTTCAGTTTAATCATAGACCTGGGCTGTCTTCGTTTAGAGGGTCGTGCGTCACCCTTAGCCCTTGTCCTTCATCCAAAAGAGAATGGAGACAGCCCTCCCCCTAACGTTAACGTGCAAAAAAGAGGGCTACGGTTTGGAAATGGGATTCAGCCATTGTGTCTCATGTCTCACCTATTTCTTTTCTATTTTTTTCTGTTGTGAAATCACTTGTACTTTTTTTTTTTTTTTTTGCGAGGTTGTGACAAAATGCTTTGCAAGACTTTTACCTCACTTGGAAAAAAATTAAGCTAGTCTTTGTTTCCCTAATAAGCTGCTGTTGTGTTCTTTCTATGCTGATGTAAAACTAAACCTATTGGCTCTTTCATCTGGCAACCATTTTTAGTATCATTTTAATATAAATGTTCTGAAAGAAAAACCCAATGAACAAACAAAAATAGCAGGAAAATTATCATTGTTTTACCTGGGTTTCAAGGGGAAAGCATAATATTAATAGGAAGTAATATTACTAGTTTTATAAATGTACTTTATTTTAACTACTGAAGGTAGACTGAAGGTTTAGGCGACATCACTGTTCCATTCATTTCAGCCCATGCATGACTTTGAGGTCCACCTTATTGCTAAAAATGACACAAATTAAACGTAGTCAGGCGCTATTTGGGTCAGTTACCCCAGAGGATGCTCTAAAAATGCCGTCCAATTAGTGAAGCACATTATCTGTGTGTCCCCCTGAAGTTCCAGGATAGAAAGAAAAGCTGAAACAATGCTCACTGCTTGCTAAGTTTATATGTAATTAACTCATGACACTGCTTGTATTTTTAGCAATATGACTCATTTGAATCTTGACATCATACAGTTATCAGTGATGCTTAGTTTGCGTTTATAAAATGGGGTGTTTTATTTTTCAGAAGGAAAATCCCTCCGAGACGATGAGATCCTGCAGAGTCTACCTGTAGGCACCACCGCTACCATGTATGTTAAAGATCTTGGTCCACAGTTAGGTTGGACTACGGTGAGAAGACCGACCTTCAAGATGGGCTAAAACATTCTAAGACCGGACTCTCGTGAAATTAAGGCTGCAAATTTTGTTTTCAGGTGTTTTTTGCAGAGTACATTGGACCCCTCCTCACCTATTTCCTCTTCTATTTCCGAGTACCGTACATTTACTCTCACAGATATGCCTTCACCTCCAGCCCCCATCCTGTTGTCACGTAAGTTTAAAAAGAAATAAACATCAGCCGCAGCTTAAGTTACGACAATCTACGAGCTCATGGCAGGCTTTGAGGTTGTTAACCGCCATGCGAAGCATTTCATGCTAAGTGCGTGCTTGTCGAGCATGAAATGGATCTATTGTCTAGATAAATTATGTTTCTACAGGAGTTAATTCCTCACTGTGTATGGAATTACACATATTTTGCAAGAACACTGTCAGTCAAATTAAATTTAGGATAAGAATTAAGTTAAAATGTCTCATACCAGGTCACTATCCCCATAATTTCCTACATAAGTTGCTGTTACAAGATTGTTTGGCAAGTCCCTTTGTGTTATACTGCACAGTTGCAGATCTGCATCTGTCATAGTTAAATTAATAAAATAAAGAAATGTTGCAGCACTGACAAGGTCTGGCTCAGCAGTCAGATCATGTTTCTAATGGACCACATGAGCTTAATCTTCGATTTCAATTTTAAAGCTGCTGCAGAGATATTCTTGAGAGATTTGACACGACAATTAGAGGCTTGAGAATAATCCAGTTACAGCTCTGATTTTATTCCTTCTCCTCTTTCAGACTGGCTTGTGTCTGTCATACTTTCCACTATATGAAGAGGTTGATAGAGACTATCTTTGTGCATCGGTTCTCCCATGGAACTATGCCTCTCAGGACCATTGTCAAGGTGAGGACATGACTGCCTCTGGAAAAAAGAAAAAGAGGAATTTTCACAATGTATGACCTTGTAATCTTTCCTCCATGGTTGTTTTTAAGTATTTAACTATTTATAGGGACATACAGCATGAGCCGCTGCCACTTTTGTTCATGCCTCTGGTGATTATAGTGCTTGTCCGTAGATGAAGCTTAGCCACAAAAAAACTGCTGCGATAAAGAAATCTAAATATAAATCTTGTATTTGGTTTGGTCTAAGGACTAAAAGACCACACTGAAGGCAGAAGAACAGCATCTTTATAAAGCCGTGTTACTCCCCCGTCCAAATGTACCCTGAATTTCGTCTACATGCAAACAGGTTTTGGGCCCTGAAAATGAACTTAAAGGACAAAATGCCTTTCAGGGGAAACATTTTTGGATAATAATGTGCAGTTTGTGTGTAAAAACCAAGGGGCAACCTCCGGATTAGAAATGAGAAGCCTATGCGGAAGTGCCAAAAATTGCAGTTCCCCCCTCCTCCACTAGGTGCTGGCTGCAAAACA
>JAOXYM010000019.1:19288058-19299065 GCA_028567055.1 Leptatherina wallacei
AGAGTTTAGCTGTTAGCTGAAAGTTAGCAGCACTAGTCAGAGTTTAGCTGTTAGCTGAAAGTTAGCAGCACTAGTCAGAGCTGTTAGCTGAAAGTTAGCAGCAGTAGTCAGAGTTAGCTGTTAGCTGAAAGTTAGCAGCACTAGTCAGAGCTGTTGGCTGAAAGTTAGCAGCACTAGTCAGAGTTTAGCTGTTAACTGAAAGTTAGCAGCACTAGTCAGAGTTTAGCTGTGAGCTGAAAGTTAGCAGCACTAGTCAGAGCTGTTGGCTGAAACATTGTCACCTTGTCCTGCTTCCACATCAACAGCCACTCTGTTGAATCCACAGAAACTAGCTCGAGAAAGCTGTTGCAATGATTTTTTATCTGAGAGGGTTGAAGAACGGATATGAAGGACATAACACACATGATTACAGGTAGACAGAGACAAGAAGGCTAAAAGAACTACGTCACCACATTCAGACAATCAATAGGATGTGAGAGAGGAAGTTAATTAAGAGGGTTATCAAACATTTTCCTTAGCCTTTGGTGTACCTTGAATACAATTCCTGTTGGTTGCTTTTCCATCTGCAGTCACTTTCAGAAAGATCTGTAAGAAAACAGATTATTCTATAATTGTAAAACTAACAGACTGATTACTTTCTTTTACACTTTATATCAAATTCCCTTTTCATTAAGTCCAGAGACTTGATGTTTAAGTTAAAAAGAAAATCCCTATCTTCTGGTTTCATCCCTGCATACCTCTTCCAACGATGTGTCAGACACACCGAAGCTGCTGAGGCCGATGTCCACGAGGGTTTCCTCCAACTCCCTGAAGAGGCTGGCGTAGGCCCGAGGCTGAAAGTTACGATTCGGGAGCAGGAAAGTGAGCTCCTGGCCAATGGCCTCAATGAGACGAGCCTGTGGAACATGATGGTGGACCAAGGCTGTGATGCTCTCCATGTCACCTGTAGATGGAAGAACGTAATGGTATTTTATACCTTTACAGTATCTCTTATCCTCTTCTGTATTAATAATATAAGATGTGAATGGACTGATAAGTTCAGATAGACTGGCCATAAACTTGATATAAACACTACTAGCCAGAATGATGGAATTGGCCGCGACCTTACCGTCCATCTGTCTGTCTGGGGCCTGGCTCTCTTCCTGGTCTGCTTTAAACTTCGCACACTTTGAGCATTTACAGGAACAATCCTGTGTGCAGTCGCAGCCGTTCTGGAAGTTTAAATGACACCACAAAGCAGTTCATGATCCTGTCCATCATGTCGTTTATCTCTATTTGTAAAAAATAAATACCATGTTCCACAGTAAGATAAATCTACAGTTAACCCTTTCTGTGCCAAATGCATGCTAATATAAAGAAAACTACACGAGGTTTCACCCTCATACCGTAGGGCCGTACCTTGGGAGTATCAGGTTTCATTTGGCGTACGAGAGTGAGGTAGAAGCCGGCACCAAAGCAGTTCTTGAGGAAGATGGGGGAACCGCAGCAGTAGAGGCGACCCTGCGAGATGATGGCCACTCGGTCACTCAGTAGGTCGGCCTCGTCCATGTGGTGGGTGGACATGATCACTGTACGCCCTGCAAAAACACATACGGATAGTAAATACATCACATTCAATATAGATTAAACTAATAAACTAATAAATGTAGGCTCTCTCTGTAATGTAAAATGCCAGTGCTGCCAACAATACCTTCACGGTATTTAAGCAGCAGGTCCCAGATTGAGCGTCTGGAGTAGGGGTCCACCCCAGAAGTGGGCTCATCCAGGATCACCACCTTGGCACCACCAACAAAAGCCAGTGCAACTGATAACTTCCTCTGCATGCCCCCTAGATTAGAGCACCGTACGTTTGTTTACATGGTGTATGTGTGCGGTTTGCAGAATTATGAGCATCAATGCACCCACTTCCAAACAGACCTGAGAGGTTCTGGACCAGTTCGTCCCTCTTGTGAGGAAGACCCAGATCCTGCAGCATGTTCTCCACCTCTTCCTCAGCCTCGGCAATGGGGCGGCCTTTCAGCAGTGAGTAGAAGAGGATGTGCTCTGCAACAGTCATACTGGGGGGGGAGGAAGAATGGGACAAAGTTAAGCAGTCTTTTCAAATCTCTTTTGGGTTAAACATGGAGGAGTTACATACTGCTGAAAGAGGATGTTGTGCTGAGGACACATTCCTAAAGACTGACGGATGCTGTCCATGTCTGTGCGGATGTCCTTGCCGTAAATGATGGCCGTCCCAGAGGTGGGAGGGAACATTCCTGTCAGGATAGACCTGGTAGGAACAGAAAAATAAGACTTAAACGTTGAGCCTTGAGTATACACGTGCGCCGGTGTCAATACGACGTACATGGTGGTGGTTTTTCCAGCTCCGTTGTGGCCCAGAAAGGCAGTAATCTGGCTCTCGTAGAAACTGATGCTGAGGCCGTCAACAGCTGGGGTGTAGCAGCTCCCGAACACCTTCACCAAGTCCTTGATGCACACTCCTTTCACCAGATCTGTTGGCTCAGGCTCAAAGAACGTTTGCTCTGTGGACGATGGAAACAAGTCTGCTTCATTCTGGAAATCTGCTTTCAGAAAGTAGCAGAAATGTAGTTTTTCTGCAGCAATAAGCAAAAGCACATATCAAATCAAGAGATTGGAATGCCACACAGCTTAACAAAAAGGAAGTTTCCATCACTTATTAACTGAGCGTGAAGCAAAAAGACAAGCAGTGTGTTCTCATATGCCAGTGCAAACACAAAAAACAAGGACACCAAGTTCCCACACAATGAAGCTGGGATGGAAAACACCCAGAACAAGAGCTACAGTGTTGAGAGAAGGAGTGGCCTTGGATTAAAGTTCCTTCAACCGTGTTCAGCTTTAATAATAGAGCACAACAAGCAAATATACCATCATTCTCCTGGTTTTCCTCGGCCTCGTCGTCCTTCCCCGGCGTCTCACGCTGATCCTGGTGTTCACACGAGGGGACGTCCTCTTTCGTCTTGGCCTCCTCCTGATTTTCCTCCTCGGCCTTTTTCTGCTGCTCTCCTTGCTCCTTGTTTGCCAGATTGTCGAAGCCTTTTTTATCCGACTCCAACTTGTCATTCCCTTTTAAGAAAATGGGGTTTAAATCAGCGTTTCAAATGTGTGCTCATCAGTTTCACCTGAAAAATGGGAAAGTGTTAAGCGTACCTGAAGCTGGAGCCACACTGTTGAGCCAATAACAGGGACGTAATGGGAAGTAAAAGGGACGACCGATTCCATACTGTCCTGTAAAGGACGATGAAATACAATGAGCACATATAATACAATTAGCACCTTTTTTTTTTTAAATGATTTAACCAGATCTGTTGTTTCTTTCCAAACACACTGACCAGGGAAGACATTGTCCAGGTACCAGGCCAGAACTGCATACAGCACCGTGTCCACCCCCATCATGCAGATGGAGGTGAGGAAGGAGAACTCATCTCCCTCCAAGGGGCTGGTCCGGATGTTGTCCCACTGCAGACCCATACCCTGCTCCTCGTACCGCGACAGGTACTCTGTCCCAAATCCGAACGCCACTTGAGATAGCAAGCTCTAAGGAAGAAAAGAAGGTAAAATCAGGTTTAGTTAAACAATAACAAGCAGCCTTTAAACGTCTGGAAAGTTGGAGACAGTTTGGAAAGTTGGGGGGAAATATATACACTTCATGTTTGGTACATTGTGGAGTTCCCCAGGGGTCGATACTGGGTCCAAAACTGTTTATCATTTATATAAATAACATTTGTAAAGCATCAGATATATTAAAACTTTTATTATTTGCAAATGACCCCATTATTTTTATTTTTATGGGAGAAATTTGAAGGAATTAATGGACAAGGTCACTTTGGACAGAAATAAACTATCTTTAAAGATAAACAAGACTAAGATTATGTCATATGGGAACCGCAAAAGGAACATAGATATACAGAGATGTATTGATGGTGGAAATTATTGAAATAGTTAACAAAAATAAGTTT
This sequence comes from Leptatherina wallacei, assembly GCA_028567055.1. Taxonomy (NCBI): domain Eukaryota; kingdom Metazoa; phylum Chordata; class Actinopteri; order Atheriniformes; family Atherinidae; genus Leptatherina; species Leptatherina wallacei. Next base: position 19,292,036 of record JAOXYM010000019.1, read on the forward strand.
TTGGGCGTGATAAAAGGTGGTAAAATAAGCTGGAATTCCCATATTAAACTTGTGAATAACACATATTTCTTAAAGCATTTTAGTATTGAACAAAACTAGAGACATTCTGGACATTCACTGCACATTCTCTACTCCTTACTGGTTTTACCTCATTTAAATGGCTGTGCAGAAGTCTGGGTTTATACATAGAAATGTTCATTATCATTGTTACGTATACAGCCAAAGTGAGAATTATTTATAACCCTGGTTACAAAGATGCACAGCCATTTTAAAAAAATTAAATATTAAAATTTAAAGATACAGACATTGTACTTTTCTTTTATATATGTATGTGTCTTTGCATCTGTTTGTATATATGGATATGTACATATATGCATATTTATTTGTAAATATGAATTGTTTTTGGGTGCTTTACCGGGCTATATTAGAACTATATGTCCAATTGTAATCAGGATATGGGGCTAATTTAATCAGGAAGTAATGGTGATGATTGATTATTGATAGTGGCGAATGTTAAGTATTCTGATTACTTTTTTGTCTTTTAGTTTGGTTTTTCTTTACTTTGCTATCTTTGTCATTTAGTTTGTCTTAACATGTTCAAAATAAAGCATTGATTCATCCGTAATCTTCCGGTTTATTTCCTGTTTTCGGATGGTGGGAGCGGGAGACACCCACCACCAGGATCTTCACGTCCTTGGTGATGTGGTCTTGCCAGGCGAAGCAGAAGATGTGCGGAAGATAAAAGGTGAAGTAAACGATCCCGCAGCAGGCCGCAGCCAGGTTGGCCTGGTTGAAGAAGACGCTCAGGAGGAAGCACTGCATGATGGTTGCCATGGTGAAGGTGAGCAGAAAGAGGAAGAGGATGACGGGGTTGCTGTAGTTCAACACCCTCCCTCCCTGGAGACGGAGGAGAAAGACACAGAAAGGGTTCAAGCCGGGATGTCTTGTGATATTTTGCTGGATGAAATTCTGCGTGCGTGCGTCTTTTATGGAATTTAGTAGGAAACCTGTTTTACACAAAGCTTCCACAAGAGGTCGCATCAGCTCACCTCACTGACCGTGTGTCATGTCTGAGGTGTTGGTTAATCACTGACAAGCCGATTCCTGCAAATCCCGCAGCTGACATCATTCTCATGATGTCATAGTATCTACAGTTGTTCAGTCAATGATTTATGTGGAATGAGGCGCCATCAGCAATGATTCACAGCAACAATGGAACCTTTTTCTCACCATAATGATGGCTGTCAGGAGGGCCGTGCTGGTGCCCATCATGATAAAGCTGTCGATAAACCAGGTCGACCAAATGACGTTGTTTGTGACCCCCGTGGCTTTCAGGGTCTCCTTCAAGCGGAGTTCCTTCTCCAGAACGATGCTCTTCACGATCATGGACACGGAGTAGACCCAGGCCAGGACCATGAAGATGGGGAAGCAGCGGTTCAGAGTCAGCATGAAGCTGGAGGAAGACGATAGAGGAGGATGACAAATGGAACAATCAGTGGAACGATTCAGGACTATGATGCTTCTACCACATTCAAAATCAAACCATATCAATAATATCAATATTTGCTTTCTTAAAAAGTACAGCAGCGTTATGATTAAACCGCTGACACATGTTCAATCTGTCGATTCCCTCAGGCTGGAGAAAGGCAGTTATACCAATATTTAAAGCAGGAAGTCGGAACTTAATGTGCAACTATCTGCCCATATCATCGATCAAAAAAGCAGTAGCTGCACAATTAGTTGACCATTTGGACGCCTACCAGCTCCACCCACAGTAGTTTGGTTTTAGATATGGTTATTCGACAGAAATAGGACGTGAAAATACCCCTTGATAGGGGTCAAGTGGTAGGATCCGTACTTTTAGATCTTAAAAAGGCTTTTGAAACGGTCAATCACAGTCTACTTTTATCTAAAATGTCATCGTTTAACATCTCTCTTGAAGCAGTGGGCTGGTTTGCATCATATCTCCAGGATAGAAGACCCAGGAGAAGTCTTCCCTTTTAAACATCCAAATGGGAATTCCACAAGGTGCCATATTCAGATCCTTGCTGTTTAGTCTCTTCATAAATGACATACCCCTAATCTGCCCTGATGCCAGTTGCCAACTTTATGCAGATGATGCAGTTTTTTATGGGCTGCGGTGGCATAAGTAGTTTTTTAATACGTACCTCCAAGAAAAAAAAAAAGGGTTTAGAAAAATATTAATTATTTATTTCTTTAATCAATCTAAAAACAAAGGAAAGCAGACTTAAACCTAAAAATCATAGCACTCCTAATGTCATGCTACTTGATATTGTTTGCCAAACCCCCCAAAAAACCTGTTTATCTTCCCGGACGTGACATAAAGATGTCCACAAAACAACTTCCGTCACCATATATCATCCATAAATCATTCCATAACTTATAACTTGGTTACTTCAGAAATAATACTCAGGATAAACAAAGTTAATTGTCTAACCAAAGAAAACAAATCACTCGTTCCAATGTTTTCACTCACAGATCATCCACATAACAGGGGTAAGGCATCTGCTGGAGGTAAACACCCAGAGGCCACTCCTTCCCCGTCTGCGTCCTGATGATGCCGTGGTCGATGATGTCCTGAAGGTAAGCAAAGCCGCCCCAAACGTAACGGAGGTCATCCAAAGGATCCGCCCTGGGGCCTGGATCCCAGTACCTGGCAAACACACCCCCGTATGTTTTAACCTCTGTTTCATCATCGTACCAAAAACATTTCCACCTGAAGTCGATGCCCACCTGTCTTTGACTTTATTGGTGCGCTCCACGGCGTCAATATCCATGCGGATCTTGAACTTGACGTGAGGCGGGACGTCGGTAGTCCAAGAGTGCATGTTGACAAAGACGAGGCCGGCCCAGAACTTTCCATCCTTCAGCAGGTGCAAGGCCCGGTGAGTGACGGCGTCCTCATCGGGCTGAGGCATGAACTTATCAAGGATCACGCACTGTGAGAGGAGGATGAACCAGAGACGGCATAAGATTTCTAACATTAGCAGTTCACTCTAAATTGTTGTGAAAAGCTTTTTTTTTAATGATGCAGGATAAATTCTTCAACCAAACATTAAATTTATTCCACCTATCGTAGATGTTTTTGGATTAAATGGACCTCAAATATCAGAATTTCATGGTAAATTGTGGAAGACCGCAAAAAAGGTGAAAAGCCCAGAAAGACCAGAGCTGGACTGGAGTCTAGGACGCTCACACATTTCACACAATTACAGAAATGGTTGTCTCTTCCTTCAAAAGCATGTCTGATGTAGCTATTCACCCCTTGATCCAAAAGGAATCAAAACAGCTTTTAACCCTTTAGAGTGTGGGGGAACCTTCCCAAACCCAGAGCACGCTTGAATGCAAACACAGCCATGTGATCAGGAAACTAATAACGTGCAATAAATGGTTCACGTCTATAAGAGCGAAGCCTTCACCTATACGAACAGTGCAACCCTGCTGGGTGGTGCGACATCATGCATACCGCCAATATATGCCGTCCAGCCATTAAACTCTGGGTCATTGTTGTCTATTCATAAAGGAGAGTGGATGGAGTGACAGCTGTATCTAATCTGCCTCGGCCTTTCCCACTCTCCCCTCTGCTGTAAAGCTTCAACTTGGACAAAAACAAAGACCCGGCCTTCGCCTCAGGTATCCCCAGCCTCTCATCCTGCAGGAAAGGAACAGGTTTCACATTGTTTCAAATGATTTGGCCTCCATAAATGTGGCAGGCTCTCATCAACAGACAGTGTGTAAATAAAAGAGAGTAGACAGCCGGTTTGTAACGCCTTCTCATTCCCACCATATCTGGACAAGAGGGGGGGGGGGGGACAAATTACAGAGCCAAAGAACAGTTTGTACAAATCCACTCATCTTGTCAAGAGCGATGCAGAGTGCTTAACCAACCAGGACAAGCGACAGAGCCTGGAGCTTAAACGGGCTATTTCGTTAAAAAGCCTGTCTTAGAATTTGACATTTCAAGTGAAATCAGATTAAATGGTTCACATTCTTCCTGTTAAAGACTTTAAATGCTTGCAATAATGAGCGGTTTGGTCACATCAGGAGCTCTTAAGACCATAATTACACCTGCAGTTCCCCCCCAAAAATAGGTGAGAACTCAAACATTTAATTCACAACAGAACATAGAAAACATATGAAATGATGAAAAACATGAGCTCATCTTCAATTTCATGGCAGCGAAATGTTTTTAAAAAAAGGTTTGGATGGGTCGACGTAGAGCAGCTGGAGGAACATCAGGTTAATTATCATCAGGTCAGTAATGTGATGGGGTATAAAAGAAAGAGCACTTTAGAGAAGAAGAGTCTCTCAGAAATAGACTCGCCACAAATACAGATTAAAGCTCTTTCATGCAAACAAGAAACCAAATACTCAAAAACATGCAAAAAGCCGGTCCTTCTGGGTAAAAACTGTTAATATTCTCTCCATCTGCTCTATTTACATTATGTTTATTTACACTATTCCACTGTATTTTATGTATTTTTATATATATTTTCAGATATTCATATTTTTACTATCCAATTTTTTATTTAAATTTTAAATATTTTAATCATTATTACGGAGCAGCTGCTCAAATGTTGTTGTTGTTATGCTACAATAATAATAAAGCCGGTTCTGTGGGAATCACAGAACCACCCCGAACCAGAAAAAAAATCTCAGCCGTTGATTTCTGGAACTAAATCTGTCAAAATGTTTACTTCACAACAAAAAAAAACACACATATATCAAACTATTACAATACAAGATACTCCACTGAACTCTACAAAAGAATATTTAAAGGTGGGATTGAACCGTGTCAGATATCTGCCCAATTTCCTGCAAAACTATCCTGATAACGACATCCACTTCAGTCATAGTCGTCGCGTTTCTCTGTTCATGAGGTCACAACTTAACAACCTCTCTGAATAACCCAACCCAAACAGCTCTCCTCATCACTCTATCATGAAAAAAAAATGGAAAAACTTGCTTTTAGATCACATATCTGTGGAACAAATGCTCCTCCATCCACAGAGCAGCTAAAGTTTCCACCTCCTTCTTGTTTTTCTGCGTCACTTCTCTTATAAATACAATTCAAATCAAGCTTCCTCAGAGGATGCTGCTAATTACTGACCAGGTAGCCAAGCTTCAACCTCGAGCACGGCTCCTTTTTTTTTTTTTGTTATTTCAATTGTTAAAGGCTGCAATTTCAAAGGAACCCGTTAATTTTTCTCACTGTAAATTCCCAAGCTGATGCTGATGAAGGAGGAAAGGAAAACTGCCCCCTCAGTACTCACATCTCCGTACTGATTGAGCATCCGTATGACCCTGTCGGTGAGGTTGAAGATGTCTCGCCAGTCAAAATCGGGCACGTCGTCTGGGCGGTCTTCCGGTGGGCCGTTGTGCAGGAAGTTGAGGATGTGTTTGGAGGAGAATGGCGCCTCTTCTAGACTTCTGTCAATAAAATCCATCACAGACGGATTGCGGATGGTGTCCTGAAACCCAAAAAAAAAGGGATTTATTTGCCAAACAGATGTTGCTAGGAAACCAAACAGAGCCCAACAAACCTGTCAAAACATCTTGGATGAGGCGTAAAACTAAAACTAACATGTTCTTATGTTTATTTGGAGAAAGATAACCGGTGGAAGTATTAGGATAAGAGATAAAAAAGAGTGTTCCTGTAACATGATGAGGAGGGTTGGGACAGAAAGAGGGACACATGGAAAAGGGAACGAGATGGTATATTATGGTAAGATATGAAGCAGGAAGTTCCTGAGACCTCCTGAGGAAAAAGCTCAGGATAAAATAACATCATTTATCACCTCATTCAGAGGGACAATAGAGCTGAACGGTAACATCATAGATCATCATCTGACCCTTGCCCCCACCCCACCCCCGCCGCCATCAGATGATCAGATGTCCTACCCGGATCATCTTGACTTGGACTCCATCTTGGAAAAAATCCCAGATCTGAGGGGCCACCTCCTCCCAGGCCTTCCCCATCCTCCTCAGCCTCTCCAGCTCCTCGAACGTTGTGTTCGCCTGCAGCAAAGAAAATATGGGAACGCATGCGGCTGAAATACATAAAAAACTTTACAACAAAAAAACCCCAACAAACACGCAGTCACGGATCTCCTCATCTCTCCCGCTTACATACCATTCCCACATTAAACTCTGTGAAAACAGGCTTTGCAAAGACAACACACACATTCTCACACAAAGCATTCCCGCGGGCCTTTTTTACAGATAAGCAGCGCCCGATGCGCTCAATGCCACATCGTCAAATATTTACTGCACGCTTATCGTTCAAACCCTGCATGTGTACAGTGCTTTGTGAGGCCCTCGGTCCACCCAAGGTCGGCTACTCCGGCATTCAGCCGTGTGCAGTGGGGGATGAAAGCACTCAGGAGTACACCCAATTAAACGCCTTCCTCTTGTGTGTGTCTGATTCCGGGTGACAATGGGGACAAAAGAGACCGGGGGTGACAATGGAGGCCGTTGGTGACGACTGGCTGAATGGATTCAGTGAATCCCAGCGAGGTTCCCACATACGGGGAGAGCTTCCTCATTCCACAGCACAGGCCGGAGCGGGAGCTGTACTGTGTTGTGTTGTGTGTTCATGTAGACGTGATGCTGCAAAACGGATCGGCAAGATGCAAAAATAAAAAAAGGTGGTTTGGTCTTTAAGGCAGAAATGGAGAGGAGCCTGAAAACTGAGGAGTCTGTAACTTGTTTGGGGATATTTGGGGAATAATTCACATCAACAACCATAGCTCCACGTTCCCCAGGTGTCCCCCAGGGTTCAGTGCTTGGGCCTCTTCCCTTCATACTCTACACCAGGGGTGTCCAACTCCGGTCGAGGGCCGGAATCCTGCAGGTTTTCTATGTGTCTCTGCTCCAACACACCTGACTCAAATAAAAGAGTAATTGTGCAGCTTCACAGGCTGTTGTATCTTTTTGCAGGACAGCGGCCCTCGAGGACCAGGCTATGACACCTGTGCTCTACACGCTCCCTCTTCGCAACATCGTCCGC
>JAOXYM010000019.1:19773465-19795667 GCA_028567055.1 Leptatherina wallacei
GAAGAAAAACGAGAGAGAGAAAGAAGAGAGCGAGAGCAACAGCAACAAGAAGAGCGGCGGCGACAAGAAGAGCAGCGACGACAAGAAGAGCAACGGCGACAAGAAGAGCGACGGCAACAAGAGGAGCGGCGGCGACAAGAAGAGCGACAAGAAGAGCGACGACAACAAGAAGAGCAACGCCAAAGAGAGGAAGAGGAGAAGAGGCGCCAGGCGGAGCTTGAGCGAAAGAGGAAGATCCAACAGCAGATTGAAAAGGAAAATGAGGCCTCCAGGAAAAAGCTCTCCCAAGCACATGAGAGGTTTCAGGAGGAGCAAAGCCTCAAAGAACGAGTTCATCACCAGCAGCAAACTCAGGTTCTACACCAGATGGTGGAAGATGATGCAGCTCACTTTGAGAGGGATGAGGTATGGCTAACTCTGATTATCTGGATTTCCTTGAATACAAATCCTTTATGGGTTGAAAAAAATGGGTGAACCACTGTGAGGATAAAGGCATGTGTATGGGGATTGTATATTATCTCATCAATATCTTTATGAATAATACCAGAGACAAATGCATTACCTACTGCATATACTAAACATGGATTAATATAGTTCTGATACTGATGTCCGGTTCTATATTCTTCTCTTGATATAGCTTGGTGACATGAGTGGCAAATTTGAAGAACTTTTGTTAAAGTACCAAATCACAGAGAATGGACCTGCAAAGAGAAGCCTAGAGGACAGGATGAAGATCTTCCAAAATGAACTGACATTAAATTATTTCAGAGAACACAAGATCCCCATTTGGTCGCAGTGGGCTTTAGACCAGGCAACTGGATATGTGGACCTATCTCTGACCGAGAGGTTTTGTGTTCTGGAGGCAGTGCTGAAGGTTACCATGGAGGATGATCCTGATTTTGAGGATTTTCCCATAAATGGACAAGACAAAAAGACAGAATTCCTCCTTAGTTTGCAAGATCAACTACACATTGCTAATCCAACTTTAGCCAGGAAGGTCTTAGTCAATGTTCTTGATAGGACTTCACAGCTACCCCAGGAAAGTAAGGAGATCCTCAGTCAAATACTGTACAGCAACATCTGGACACCAAAAGAGATCAAACTTTTCATTGGAAGGACCTTGGGCATGGATCAGGAAAAAGTGGCACAGATCCTCCACAAAGTGTGCACCTATAGGCTGAGCTGCCTCCTGGCTCTCTCTGCACTGAATGACAAAGATCCAGCAAAATTTATTCAAGGCTGCTTATCAAATGAGATGGACAAAAACGTTGACACTATCTTGAGTGAAATGCAGGACAAGAACTATCCAGAGCACATTCTGTCACAACTAGAAGATATTCTGCAATATGTTGAAAAAGAGTTGCCCAAATATAGAAGTGTGCATATGAATGCAAAAATGATTGAAGAATGGAAGATAAAGATAGCTTCACTTGATTTTGCTAAGCTTAACTTTGATACTATGAAGAACGTCCTGATTGTACTGTCCATAGCTGTGAAGAAATGCACATCATTCATTACTCCAAGTGGTGAAAAAGTACAAGGCTACTTCCCGAGACTGACTCAGCTTGCATCGTTGCTTCTACTGCTGCTGCCACAGTCCCAGGATAAACGAGGGTGTCTCTTAGAAATCGGAACTGGGGAAGGAAAGACTTGCATTTTAGCCATGTTTGCTGTGATCCAGGCAACACGAGGTACAGCAGTAGACATTGTGACAAGTTCTCCTGTACTTGCAATTCGTGATCAAGAGGAGTGGAGAAAACTATATGACATGTTTGGTGTGACATCATCCACTGTGCCTCCAAAACATCAAGATAAAAGCTCTTTTGAGGATCAGGACAAGCTGCTTGAAGATGCATACATGAAGCAGATAGTTTATAGTACTGTCAGTACCTTTGCAGCAGATGTACTGAGGCAAGAGTTTGAGAAGAAAACTACTCGAGGGCAGAGGAAGTTTGAATGTGTGATAGTGGATGAAGTGGACTACATGACGCTGGACAGTGGAGTTCAAGTGACCTTCCTGTCACACCAAGCCAACAGCTTGAGGCACGTGGAACAAGTCCTGGCAAGCATCTGGACCATGGTGTCTGCCTGCCGTCCAATAGAAATGCTGGAAACAGGGGAGATCCAGTGGGTAACCAGAATTCAGCACTTTCACAAGGCAGTGAAACAAGCTGTGATCGGTTCTGAATCACAGGACTTTTCAGAAAACGACATACTGTTGCTCGGTGCAGAGCTGGGGTTTTATTCACAGGAGGACATAGATGAAGTGAATGAAGCAGTGAGGCAAGCACATCCAGAGAATGACAGCACACAGAGGAAAGTCATTGAAAACATCATTGCCAAGGTTGGGCCTGAAGGGCAGTATAAACTGCTTTCTGAACTTGAGACAAAAGTTGATTTGGCCATAGATTGCTATTCACTCATCAACAACAAAGCCAAACTGTACGAGAAGGAAAGCTCAAGCAGAGATCCTGATATCAGCATGCTTCTACTCCAGAATGGACGGGCCTGTGAAATCATGTCAATGAAATCACTTATTGAGGAAACTGTTGAAAAATTAAGGTCTAAAATTAAATACTCCAGAGAATTTACTCTAAACTCAATCAAGGAATCTGAGAGGTTTATTGTGATTCCGTCTTTCTTGAAAGACTTCATTGAGAATCAGTTGGCAGTTTTTGCTGAGAATGCTTTGAAAGCCATCACAATGACACCAGGGAGAGAGTACATGATCTACAAGGCACCCGAAGCCAACACTGCTGGCTTCAGTGGTACTGAGAGTCATCAGTATGATGCCATAATTCCAGTAGACTTTCAGGCCAGTGGAGTGCTAGAGAAAAACAAACGCTGGGGTGATGGACTGCAACAGTTTTTGGAGATGAAGCATCATCTGGCAATTTCACAATTGTCTAATGTAACAAATTACATGTCAAATGTCCACTTCTTTAAAAGGTATCTTGTAGGGAAAGGCATTTTTGGTGTCTCTGGAACATTAGGAGGGGAAGCTGAAAAGGCATTTCTAGAAAGACAGTACAAAACAGCGACTTTTGTCATTCCAGCTCACCGGCATAAAAAGCTTGTAGAGCTGCCAGCAGTTCAGGCGAGTGGAGGAAATCCTGAGTGGATCAAACTGATCTGTGAAACTGCATGGAAAGCTGCCGATACGGGACAGGTTGTTTTGATCATCTGTGAGGATGTCAAGACTGCTGATGAGTTGAACACAAAAATGCATGGCCAACAAAGACAACCTGATCAGATCACCATGTACACAATCAGTGCAAAGCACAACATTGAGAAACAGATGTTCAGCCAGGGAAACATCATCGTTGCTACCAACCTTGGAGGCCGTGGCACAGACATACATGTACAGCAGGAAGTAAACAAGTGTGGAGGCCTCTTTGTTCTTCTCACATACTTCCCTGGAAGTCAACGTGTGGAGAGACAGGTCTTTGGGCGTACTGCTCGGAAAGGAAACCCAGGCATGGTGCAAATGATACTTAACCTGGACAATCTTGCATCAGGATACCAAGGCCATTCAATGGAGACCATGAGGCAGCTCAGAGAGGAGTATGAGGTCAACCGTATAGAAGGCATGGAGAGAAATGAGCTGTTGGAAATTGAAATTAAGGAAGGATTGTTCTCTCTATTTTGTGAATTTCTCTGTGACTTTGACAAGAATTACTCAAAAAATGAGATGAGTGACCTCACACAAATGAGGCTTAAAGATTTCCTAAAGTTTTTCATGAACTGTGATAAAAAGTTTGACTATCAGCCTGCACTCGATGCGTTGAAAGAATCATGGGCTTTGTGGCTCATCCTCCATGAAGAGCACATCAGCAAACATGAAGACGTCACCATGCTTGGAGAAGACCTCACTAAACACTTAAAAAAGACTGCTAAGGACCTCCTGCAGGGGAAAAGTAACAATTTCAATGACTACATTGAACTGGCAAAAGGCAGAACTGACATCCATCGCACAAACAAAAATGAAAGTGACTATGGAGCTTTGTCTTATTGGAAGAGTGCTGCAGAGTGTGATCCTTTCTATAGTGCTGTGGCACTTTATAACCAAGCATACATCACAATAAACCTGCGAAAAAGAAACTACATAACAAAGGCTAAGACGTTACTGGAGGACGCCAAGACTGCAGTGGATGTGTATCTCTCAGAATCATCAAACACAATGGCATTTTGTAATTTGTCAGTGACCAAAGACTTCCCACCCCACCACAAAGACAGAAACCTGCAGGCCCAAATGAGAGCCAGAATGGCTGTCTTCAAATCTTGGAAAGGGTACATTGAAAGTGCTCTGGAAACTCTACAACGGATTGAAAAAAGCCAGAATGAGGCGATAACAGAGGAGTCCAGCGTCTATAGCCTTTCAAGGGATGAAGATTTAATCACCACTAAGGAGCTGATGAGATTCAGTGAGTTTGGCCTCTGCTGTGTGTTTGAGGTGAAAAAGAAGCCTGAGTTCTCCATTGATGCTTTTCTTTGTTTTTGTCTTGGTGTTCTCCAGATAACAGCAGGAATTCTTGTTTGTATTCTGTCATCTGGTAGTGCCAGTCACTTTGGACTTGAACTGATCGGAGAAGGGATATCTGACATGATCTATGGGATAGAAGGCATGAAACAAGGAAGCTTTGACTGGGCCAAGTGGGCGTTCTCCAAAGCCATCAGCATTGCAGCGTCTCTGGCGTTTAGTGGATTGAACAAACTGAAGAAAGCTTGCAGTGGGACAAAATCCCTGATCACCGCTGCTTCTGTGGCTAAAAGTTGCTCTTTCATCATAGTGAAACAGTGTTGTAAACATGCAGTGATTCACGCTGTTCAGGAACTGGGGAAGCAAGGATGTGACTCTACTCTGAGCTCTGTTAATGACAAAAGCCTTACAACTTTTTTCCAAAAGGTTCTGAAGATGGCCTTTAAGACCAAGGTGGTTTCATTGATAAGAGCAAATATTGATCTGGACAAGATTCTGACTGACCTCATTTGTTCAGGAACACCAAAGGCTGCCACAGAACAGGGGTTTGGGGACTTCAAAATTGACAAAGGATGTGAAAATAAAATATATCAGACAGTGTTTGTGATGAAAACAAGAATTATTCCCGACCTCATGATAGACTGTACCAAAGACGATAAAGTTCTTGGTAGACTTTCAGAGGTCTGTGGTGTTGTAACACAAACAGAAAAGTTAACGATGGGTTTGGAATCAGCCCAATATATCGAACACTGTGCACAAATACTTGATTCTGTTCCCACAAATGAAGTCATCAACGAAACCTTTGTTCCCCAGTTGTTGCAGACCATCAGTAATAATCTACCACAAGAAAAGTATGACCAGGATGGAAGACACCAATTATCAGATGTAAAACGTCTTAAAGATGAAGTCATTGAAAATATTGCAGAAAGTGGATCAGACTCATTTGTTGAGGCTTGTTCCAGGTATATGACCAGCCTGGTGAACAAAGCCTGCACGAGTAAAATAAACAGTGCTGCCGGTAGTGCTCTCAGCAATATACTTGACAGGAGTGATGAACAAGATTTCTTTAATAACCAGCTGTATAAGCAGCACCTGAACCAGGTCCTCCGAAATCCATGTATGTCTGTGTCAGAAGCCGACAGGAAGGACTTGGACTGTTACATCATGGAAATCTGTGATGTTAACCGCTCTGCTACAGCTTTGGACATCCATGTTCTCACTCAAAGTGACTTTCTTCAAGGCAAGGGCATAAAAGTGATTGTGGTGGACAAACATGGGAACAAGCTTTCAGAGGATTATTTTCCAGGGAAAGACCGCTCTGCAGGTGATATTGTGCTCCAGCTGAAGAGATCTCCAGAAATTCCACAGCGGTGAGTAACATTAATAGGCAAGGCAAGTTTATTTGTATTGCACATTTCATGTACATGACAATTCAAGGTGCTTTATATCCAAACATTAGAAACATTACAGTGGGGTGCAAAAAGCATTAAGATTAAGCATTAATAGGAAATATAATGAGGGATTAAGCATGGAATTTAGGGGTGGGTTTAAAAAAATCGATTAATCGATTTAAATCGATTCAAGTTAAATGAATTCAGTATCGATTTATAAAACTAAGGATCGATTTTTTTATGTCCATATTTTCTAATGACGTGACCCAATTCTTGCGTGACTTGCAGAGGCTCCGCGAGATCTTAGAAAACACAGCTGGTTTCCTGTTTCACTTCGGTCCAAAATCAGCTTTTCTTGCCGAGATGAGGCCACATTCAGATGTTTTTATTCCTCAGTGTGGATTATATTCACCTTTAAACTACTTAGCAGCATATTAACGCTCACGTTAGCAGCTAACGCTAAGTCCGCGAGCGCCGCCATGTTCAACAGCAGAAAGTGATGTCACCACCCACGTACCTCTGAAATAATTCCAATTGGGCCTCATCAGGTCTCAACAGAAGTAAGTTAAGTCACGTTTCTTCTAGATTTACACTTCGTCCTTTAACTAAAACTAAACGATGCCTCACAGCTGCTCTCTGTGTCTTCTGCAGTGAGCGCACGCATACACACACACACATGTACACACAGACAGACACATGCGCACGCAGGTGATCAGTGGACAGAGCGCGCCTCAGAATATCAAACAAAAATATGAGTTTCAAAAATTCTGTCAGTGAGGTGAAGATGGAAGCTTCTCCCCTGAGGAGGTGACAGCCGTATTCAGTATGGATATTGTGACACCATCAATCATCTGTTCAGTGATTGTCTGGAGCTGAATGCTTCTTCTTTTGAAATTCCTGAATAATTCTCATGTCTTATCTGAAATGTTCCTGCTCTTTAGGAAGATGAGAACCCGTTCAACAGCAGCCAAATGGGTTGGTGAGGATCAGACCTCATACTCAGGACATTTTCAACTTCTGAGTCCAGATGGATCTGTTGTCCCAGTACATTCAGAAGGTCAGAACTGCCTGTACCATGCTGTTGCCCAGGCAACCAGCAGGAACACAGAGGATCTGAAACAGGAGGCAGTGATCCTTCGGAATAAAATCAAAGATTTTGTGAGTTTTTATTTATTGATTATTTATCTATTATTTATTAATTATTAATTGTTTTCATTTATTATAACATTTAGAATTGTGTTCGTCATTAATGTTAATGTGTGTGTTTCCCTAAATGATAACGCATCTGAAAGAAAAACAGAATTGTTTTGTTGATTGTTGAAGTTTTTAAAACACAAAACGTTTTGTCTTATCGCCACTCAGCTTCTTCAAAACCTGCACAGATATGCAGAAGCCTTGAGGCTACAGAGAGGATATGAAGAAACCTTTAAGTCTCATAGTAAATACTACATCATTGGAGGTAAAAGAAAAGAACGAGATGAGATCAAAGAACGATATCAACAGATGTTGAACCGTGTCAGGATTAATAATCCAGAGCTTTACAGTCTCATTAAAACCTACAAACTTGGACTGGTCGGGACATATGAGGAGTAAGTTACTTTTTCTTGGGCTGCATTTTAACTACAGCTACAGATGAATGTATATCACATTTTTCCAGTACATCATACATAATTAATTTTGCGTAATTATTATAAGATTGCAATAATTTTTTTATTGTTTCTTATCAAGTGTAAAAGGTGTCCGAAGGGAAAATAGATCCGCAAACAACAACAATAGTAATAGCAACATCTCTCCTGTGAATGCGGACCACTGCCCACCTACAGATGTCTATAACAAGGCTTTTAAAAAATTAAGAAAAAATGGACAAGTGGACACCTTTGAACAAGAGCATCAAGAACTTTATCAAATGATGACAGAATCTAAAAAACAGCTGACCAGAGAGGTTCTGACTCACCATCACCAGATCGTCCTGACCACTGGCAGCAGCCCAGAGGCTCGTAAAGTCAGGTGAGTCTTCTCTTCATGAAAGACTGGTGGGCCCTCGTGGCTCAGGTGGTAGAGCTGTTAAAGATAAAGATTGGTTAAACCTGAAGGTTAGAGGTTTGAATCCAGTCAGCTGTTGGTGTGTCCTTGGGCAAGATACTTCCCCCTCATCATTGCTTCCAGTGTTGGTATCACTGGTGTACTCAATTGTAAATCGCTTTGGATGAAAGCATATGCTAAATGACTGTGGACTATAATTAACTGAAATGTCCTGTAAAAATGCAAAGTCAAGTTTCTTCTCTTCTCTTTTACAGGAAAATGCTTGCTGAAGTTTTTGTGAGTGGAGATAAAGTTAAACTGATAAAGATGTCACTGATTGCGGCCAGTCCAGAGATGTCACAGTCTCTCAGAAGTGATGCAAGTACGTAAAAATATCTCAACTTGCTTTCATATAATGCTCTCTGTAAAGGGCAATATGGACATTATTTCAAAGACAAAAGGCATTTCTAACCTATGGGTGAATTAACAATCATTACATACTGATTAACTCGCAACATAAAAATAAAGTACAAATGCATGTACATCCAAAATATGAACTCCAAATGCTGGACAAAAACTAGAACAAGTCTTTAGTAGAGTAAATGCTCCAAAGATGATATATTAAACTACTACCTGATGATGTTCTCTGCACAAATGATTTTCATCAGACAAACAGACCTTCTGACATTTACTAGCAAACACTGTGAATTTTCCCCCTTTATTAATTACAATCTTTAACTTCGAAATATTTTTTTTTCTTGCTTTGTAAGTGGGGATGTAAAATTAAGATTTTAAAAATAGCCTGATTAAGGAAGACCAAAAGAAAAATAATTAGCCCACCCTTCCCAAAGTCATTTCTCTGTATTTTCTCCTCCTGAGGAAGTTTCAGCTGCAGTCTCTGAAGGTTTATTTCTAGGATCTTGACAAGTCCTACTGGACAAGGCTACAGGGATTTCCAGCTGGAAGGTGAACTTCCATGCAGCCTCCATCCTCTCATTGATGGATAATCCATCTGCTGTTTCTGTGTTCTGTAAAACAGTTGGACTTAATCATATTCAGCATCACTTGTTGATTGATTTGTGTCATTGTAGTTGACCTGGAATATGTAAACCAGGGTGTCAAACTCTGGTCCTCGGGGCTCGCTGCAGGTTTTAGTTGGTTCCTTGCTCCAACACACCTGATCCAAATCAAATGGATCCAACAGCTTCTTGTCAACTTCTTTGCAATGACCCATTAATTTCAGTCAGGTGTGTTGGAGCAGGAAAACAACAAAAGCCAACAGGATAGTGGTCCTTGAGGGCCAGTTTGACAAGTATGTCAGGTTATAATTTAATTAACTGTTTATTTTAGTTTGCAGACCTTGTGGTTTTTTTTTTTCTTAAGCTCACCACAGCAACATCAGATAAAGCACGTACACCAAACATGAAATCATTACACTGACTTGGCTAGAGCATACTAAATGTGTTCGTCCTCTGGATATGACCACTGATAAAGCTTTACAAATCATTCATAACTCATCATTTATGATTAATCGTGCATTCATAAACATGGCTGCTCATACGTTCACGTTATCTATACATAAAGAGTAGTAAATTAAAATCATCTTTCTTTTCTGAAAATGTGAACTCCACAGAAATCTTCCGAAACAACGGCGACGACGTTTGGAGGGATTTATCTAAAGAAGATACGAGGCTGTACCACAACATAGGAGACCGACTGTTGGTGGAGGGATACGCAGCATCAGGACTTCTAAACAACAATGAGAGAGAAAAGCTCCTGGAGTGGTTGGAAAAAGATCAGCTATACTCGTTTGGAGAAGAGTATCATGAACTACTGAAAGCGATCAAATCTGAAGAGAGTAGCTCTGAAGAGAGTAGCTCTGAAGAGAGTAGCTCTGAAGAGAGTAGTTCTGACGAGACTAGTTCTGACGAGACTAGTTCTGACGAGAGTAGCTCTCCAGATGTAAAAAAAAGAAAAGTACTTAGATACACATATAAATATAGTGATTAACAAAGCTCGTTTCATACATAACACAAAGGGTTTTACATGAAAAGATACAACCAACAATTTTAAAAACACCCATCTGATCATAATCTCACTCACATCCAATCATACACACACACAACATGCCGTCACCTCCCCCACCCCCTTCTACATAAGATGTAACTGTTCACATTTTTGAGATTACTGTGGTGAATTTTATTTCTGATTCTGATTCCCTGTTTTTGCACAGATGTCATGTCTGTGTTCATTTGAAGTTGTCAGTGTTGGTTATTTCTTTTTAAGTTGTTGACTTTAGTTGGTCAGAGATACTGATAAACCTCTCACCTGTGAGAAAACCCTGATGTGAAACTAAAAGCTAACTCTTTGCAGGAAGAAAATGGCTCTTTTTCTCCTACAGAACGTTTCATAAAACACGTTAGTTCAGAAGGACGATAGCTGCTCCATGTTTGTCTACAAGCTCACCAAAACAGGAGGAACTCGCAAATTATGTATTTTCTGAGCTGATGACATTTTTGTGGAGCCATCATCCACCAAAAAGAACCTTTTAGAGGATTTTTTATTATCTGTATCTGAATATGAATGTTGATTTCCACAGATCAGCTCCAACCTAGAAATGATCATCCTTCATTAACATTTTCCTTTCTTGATTTTTACTAGACACATTTCATTAAAATAGATTTTGACATGTTTGGTGTCAAAGCTGTAAAATGATTTCTGGAGAGGGACATGACTGCCCCCTACAGGTCTATCAGCAGAAAAGCAACATCTTAGAATTTAAAAAGTTTTAAATTTTGCTTCAAATTTATTGAAGTTAATTTTACCTTTACTCTTAATAATTACTGTTTTGTTGGTTTATAGGAGCTAAATGATATTATACTTAAGAGAGAATGCATTTACTAATGTCTGTGTTCCATTAAATGTTCATCTGTTCATCAGTTGCTATCACCAGAATAACATCAATCCATGGCAGTGGCCATTAGTTTTCTGTTGTGTCCTGATTGTGTTTCTTTGATTTCATCCTTTATTATATTAAAAACCAAAGCCAGAGTCTGCAAGTTTAATTACACTTTCCCATGTCAATCGTAAGATTCTGCCGTGATGGGAGGTTTTTGGCTTTTTGTGTAGAACTTTCAGGGCTTGTTTGTTGACAACTTCAACTGACCTCTGATGTGTCTTACATGATGATGCCCAACTGGTTTTACAGAACATCATATGTCACATGATCTTTGGATTCAAATACATTTTGGCTGAATCTGATGTTAAGTTGTCTCTAATGTACCTAAAGTTGGAAACATTGAATTTTCATGCATAGGTTAATGTTTTATTAATTTGTTAGTTTGTTTTCAAAGTTGCAGCATGTAACAAAATCATAAGTCAATGATAGAAATATAAAGTATATCGTTAAAAACTGTCAGCATCTAAGCACTTTATTAAAATTACTATTATGCTTTTATCTCTTAGAATGAGCCATTTATATGTACGGGCAGTGGGTCCACATACATGGCAGATGCCATATTTGTGCCACCATTTTTACTACAGTGTCTCTGAATCAACAAAATCTTTGTGTGAAGTAAGAACCCTCTGAGCTTTAAAACTGCAGTACTGTCTTTGATATGTGCTAGAACATCATTTGAGATAAGTAGCGCCTTAAAAGACACAAGAAGATAGTACACAATATTGAAGTAGTCACTTGTAGTGCAGTCATTGCTGCACCGGAGGCCTCTGGAAGATCACCAGAGGTCTCAGGTAAACTGACCCCTCCCTCCGTCATTTATAAAAACATATACAATAAAAGTACTAAAAATAAATTGTACTGAAGTTAAAAACAGTATTTAAAAAAGATTAATGACACACAAAAGCTTTAAAAGTAGTACAGTTAAGGAGTTTGATGGTCACAGGAATGAATAACTTTCTGTGGCATTCGGGATATCAGCATGATGAATGAGTCTTTGCTGAACATGCTCCTGTGGCTGTCCAGCATGTTGTGGAAGGGTGGGAAGGGCAATCCAGTATAGTTCTCATCTTGGACAGAATTATCCTTTCCGACACCACTTTCAGAGTCCAGCTCTACACCTTATAAAGCAGTTTTTGAATGACAATCAGATTGGCTCAAACTGATTGTCTGTGAAGCGCCCTTGTTGTGATTTGGCGCTATACAAATAAAGATGAATCAAATTGAATTGAATTTTTGTCAGTCTGTTGATGTCACCTCCTTCAGTCTACTGTCCCAGCACACAATACCCTGAGCATGATTAGAATACCCAGCTGGAATTAAAAGAGAACTCAGTCATTTCCCCACAGTGGTCCTTGGAAGTTCTGCACCATTCTGTTTACTCCAATGACTTCCACCTGCAAAGAACAGCAAAACAAGATTAAAAAAAAGTTTAATTTATTCAAAATCAGACAATGCTCTCATTATGGTACTAAAATAAGTCACGCATTGGAGATTTCATTCATATTACAGTTTGCATGTTACAGAACACATTTTACTGACTCATGCCCACATTGCAGCACCCAATGTCATGGCAATATTTTCCCCACTTTACTTCTTCATTATATCCTCATGTTCTGAAGCTAACTACTCATCTGATCCATGATGAGCACCCAGTGGTAGCAAATGAGAAGGTGACTACTCCCGCCACTTGGCTGTGGATTCATGTACCTGGTGCAACTACATTTTATTAAAAAAATGACTATGACGACAACCCCTTGAGATGCATCATCTTGTTTTCAAGGAGGTCCTCAACACAAAGAAACAATTATACAAATAACAATAATACAAAATCAATGACAATTCAGACCATTTACACTAATGGTGTGGTGTTATGTATTGAATGCATGTATATAACATCACCATATCCAGCGGAGACATAAAAGAAGCAACAAAAAGTCTCTTTTTTGCCTCAACAGAGTTGAGACTTGATTCAAAAGGAAAAAAATAATAATTCAAGCTCGTAACAGCTGTTGAATGTGAGATTTGAAAATGAGAGAGCAAATAGTTTGACAGCAACTTTGATTGCGCCACAGGTAAAGAGCTTAGATAGGTCTTCTATTATTGAAACAGGAAGCAGCATACAGGTCAAGATTCTCACCCTACTTGGATTAAAATAATCAGCTTTACATTCATTTCAGCACATGAACACAATCGTCTTAGTTGACTAACTGGGGGACTGTTTTCTCTATGTTCCCAACAGATTAAGTCTGTGTCACAGTATCTTTGCTTTAACATTGTGTTGTTTTTTAAAATGTATTCTTATTTTCAAAATTGGCCAATTGATAAATATTCATATAAAATGCAAATATGCAAGATAATATACCCTAAAAAAGAAAAGAAGCTGCTCATTTTCATTTTTACTCCCTTTGAATGCCAACAACACAATACAATTCAATCAAATAAGAAATGTTTAAGACTTTTCAAGACACTTTACTTCAAGACTCTTGGCAGTAATATGTATTGACTCCAACCTTTTACTAACCTCAGAGTCTTCAATCTGTAGTGTGGACTCTCCACAAGTTCAGACAGCTGCTTCACAGCTGAAAGTCGCAGCTTGTTGTCACGAAGGTCCAGAAAATTTAAATGTGAAGGGTTGGACTTAAGTGCTGAGACCAGAGAAGCACAGCTGACTGCTGACACACTACAGCGCTTCAATCTGGATGAAAAAAGAAACCTGTCAATTAGTAAAAGAAATAAAAAAGAACAAGAAAAATTCTTGCCAGAAATTGTTCAGTGTTTAACTACTTGAGAACTGAAGAAGAATCTGAATTAAAAAAGTTAGAATAAGTTTCTTTGAGCAAACAGACCACCCACAAACTGAGAGCTGATGCAATTCATTAAACTATAATTATGGGGTCTTTTAAAAGTCTCTGATTGCCTGTGCTTTTTGCTTCTTTATCCTTTTGAGTACTTTTCTTGACCCCTTGGAGCATGAGCTAATTTTTTTATCCATCAGTATGAAGTATCATCTTTAAGGACTATGTGTTTACAGTACATCCAAACAAACTGAATTCCCAAAATGATTCACAATTACGTATGTACTATACAAACAAGATGCTCACATTCCTTATACTTTACATGTAGAACAGTCATTGATGCACAATTAATCAATCAATCAATCTTTTAGACAAATTAAAAGAGTATATTAGGTGTCTCTAAATGTAGCCTGGTAGTGTGTGTTGAGTTTGAGTGGTCACAACACAATACAACGTGATACAATACAGTATCTCTTTCTCGTCAGAAACATGCATAAAATTAGTTTTGCATCATGTCAGCAATGTTTGCACAATATACACATAAAAGCTGATTGTCTTTGTTATTGTCAGGTGTGATGGATTGTTGATGTGTGCAGGTTTACCCTGCCTCTCACAGGACAGCCTCCGGGATAGGCTGAAACCACCCTTGCAAGCCAGAATTGGATCAAGTTTTCATAAAAAAAAGATGGATTATTACCATTATCATAATAATCTAGGCTTGGATAAGTTATAAAGGCTCACGTAGCCTGAACCAACACCACCCATCTTTCTGCATACTCAATATAAAATTCAACATTTTGATAAAGTATTCAGTTGGCTGTAAAGTCAGAATATGCCCGTAATACAGGGAGATTTATGTGACATTTAGGGAGGGAGGAAGCTGAACTTTTCATAGAGTACCCATACATGCAAGATAATAACATGTAAACTCCACACAGAAAGGTCCCTGCCTTGATCCAGGAGTCTTTTCAATGTGGGATTATCATTCTTACTACCACACTACCATGCACCCACAAGTGTGAAGACCCAAAGCTGAAAGGCTGCAGAGCCATGTTTCAGCCATTTAAAAAACAGGTCATATACGATAAAAGCAGAAGAAAAATCTCTAATTCAACTTTATGGGAACTTATAAAGACTTCAATTTGAATAATAATTACGGTGCAAGTCATATTTACAATAACAATAATGATGCATTTAATGCATAAAGCACATATATTGAAAGAACAATCTCAAAGTGCTAAAAGAAAAATCAATAAAAAGTATATAAACAAATAAAACCACACCAATAAAACAGTTTAAGAATGAAAATATCTCTTAAAAAGGAAGGTCTTATGTCACTTTGTAAAACCCTCCAGAGTCTGCGGAGCCCTCAGGTTGTCAGGGAGGGCGTTCCACAAGTGAGGAGCAGCGGAGAAAAAGGCTCGGTCCCCCATAGTGAGAATTTTTGTCCTTGGGGGGTGGAGACAATATGTGTTTGAAGAGCGGAGGGATCGTGCTGTGGTATATGGAGTGAGAAGTTCGGCCAGATATTTGGGGGCATTTTCATGGATGCATTGAAAGATGAGGAGACAGACCTTAAATTCAACACGGGCAGAGACGGGGAGCCAGTGTAGTGAGTGGAGAATGGGGGTGATATGCTCATATTTCCGCACTCTCATCAGAATCCTATCAGCACAGTTCTGGATGTGCTGTAGCTTTTGGATGGATTTGCTTGGGATCCTGACGAGAAATGCTTTACAGTACTCCAGTCTGAAGGTGATAAAGGCATGGACTAACTTCTAGGTGTCAGAAAGGGTGAGAAAAGGATGGAGTTTGGAAATGTTTCTGAGGTGAAAAAAGGCTGTTTTACAGAGGTGTTTGATGTGAGCCTCAAAAGTGAGATGAGGGTCAAACCTAACATCCAAGTTGGTGACTACAGATGAAAGAGGGATGTCCTGGCCAGAAAAAGAAATGCTGGTTATAGTAGATGCTCGAATTTGATGGGGGGTGCCGATTATTACTGCTCCAGTTTTGGAGCTGTTGAACTGTAGAAAATTGTGATACATCCAAACCATTGTCTCCTCTAGACAGGAAGTTACAGTAGAGAAGCACAATGATGGTGCTGACGCTGATGATGATGATGGTGCTGTATTGGTTTTCATGTGGAGTTGTATGTAATCAGCGTAGCAGTGGAATGAAATTCCAAAACGACTGATTAATTGACCAAGAGGGAGCAGGTACAGAGTGAAAAGAATAGGACCAAGCACTGACCCCTGAGGAATTTTCAAGAAATTAAGTGGGAATCTTAGAGTGCACTGCTTTTCATCAGTCAATGGATTAAACCAGGGGTTCCTAACCTGGGGTCCCTGGATCCCAAAGGGAGTTGCCCAAAGAGCACAGGGGGGTCCCCGACTTTGGCTTTGATTGTTCATAGCCATTATTTCACATTGCCACTATGTCCACACAGTGACGAGTTGAGGGTGCATTCACATAACTTTTTTTTTTTCTTTCATCATTTTGATTTTTCATTCAAATGGAAGCAGTATTTTGGGACCCTGAAAATACTGACTTTGCACCGTTTTATTAATGAGAGCTATCTGAGAAATTCCACAGTGCAGATGATTTATCCTTATTTTGGGGGGAGTAAGGCTATATGTTGATAAGTATTTTAACTTTGGTTTTATCAAAGGAAAAAAAGTCAGTCAGATTGCATCATTTATGGTCAGAAGCACGTAATGAAAGCATAAAAGTATGCATGGTTTCAACACAGGGTTGGCAGGGGGTCCACACAGGTTTTTGGTAGTTGCATGCTGGGGGTCCTCAAGGAAAATAGGTTGTGAACCACTGGATTAAAACTACTGAAGTAAAGAGAAAGCTATTTCTCTAAAGATCCACGTTGTCTTTTATCTACAGTTCAGCTTCAACATAACTTACATATCAACTTCACAAAATTAAAACATAGTGTCTAACCTTAAAGACTCCAGCCTACAGCGAGGACTCTCCAGAGAATCACACAGTTGCTTCACTCCTGAATCCTGCAGGTTGTTGTTTCCCAGGTCCAGATGTCTCAGATGGGATGGGTTAGACTTGAGAGCTGAGACCAGAGCAGTACAGCTGATCTCTGACAAACTGCAGTGTGCTAGGCTACATGAGAAATAAAAGTTTTTGCTTGAAAACATTCCGTGTTTTATAGATTACAGCTAATCAAGTTTTCAGAATAAAGAAGTCAAGAAAATGGAAACTGATTTTAGCAGAATGCAGTTTCAAGTAGTCTGGAGACCAGAACATAGGTTAGAATCAAAGCCTTCTCATAGACTGGAGAGCAACTGTGACCAGCTAGAATGATGGATCGACAATCTTTATAATCAATCATGATAGCCAAACAGACAAAGAACTTCTGTGCCCATGTAAACCTAGAACTGGTTCAGTCAACCTGTCTGCATCCTGACCTGAGAGCCTCCAGTTTACAGTGTGAACTCTCCAGTCCAGCCGACAGCAGCTTCACTCCCGAGTCCTGCAGTTTGTTAAAAGTCAGATCCAACTCTCTCAGACTAGATGGACAGCTGAGAACCAAAGAGAGAGCATCACAACTTCTCTTTGAAAGGTTACAGTCACTCAACCTGAAGAAGAAATTAACACAGAAACAATGTTTTATTCTTTTTTTTAAAATTCTTACAAAATTCACCCCTATCATAATGATTCATAAATCCACCTACAGAACTTTGTTGGAGGCTTTGACCACTGGAAGCAGCTTCAGAAGGGCCTCTTCTGAAGCAGAGTATTTCCTGAGGATAAACACTTCCAGATCTTCTTCTGATGACAGTAAGATGAAGACCAGAGCTGACCACTGAGCAGGAGACAGTTTATCTGTGGAAAGACGTCCAGATCTCAGGGACTGTTGGATCTCCTCCACTAGGGAACGGTCATTCAGTTCGTTCAGACAGTGGAACAGATTAATGCTTTTCTCTGCAGACAGATTCTCACTGATCATCTTCTTGATGTATGGGATTATATCCATACTGGTCTGTGAACTACTTCCTGTGTGAGTTATCAGACCTCGTAGGAGACTTTGATTGGTTTCTAATGAGAGACCCAGGAGGAAGCGGAGGAACAAGTCCAGGTGTCCATTTGGACTCTCTAAGGCCTGGTCCACAGCACTCTTGTAAATGTGGGATCCTTTAGAAACTTTTCTCAAGACTTTAGACAACCATGATAATTTTTGTTCTTCTGCCAGAAGGTTGACACCAGAAGTGAGGAAGTTCAGATGGACATGAAAAGCAGCCAGAAACTCCTGAACAGTCAGGTGGATGAAGCAGTAAACGGTGTCCACAAACATGTTGCACTCATCAGCTTTAAAGATCTGTGTGAACACTCCTGAGTACAACAAGGCATCTCTGATATCGATGCCACATTCTGTCAGGTCTGGTTCATAGAAAATAAGATTTCCTTTCCGGAGCTGCTCAAAAGCCAGTTTTCCCAGAGACTCAATCATCTTCTTGCTTTCTGGACTCCAGTGTGGATCTGTTTCAGCTCCTCCATCATACTTGACCTTCTTCATTTTTAAGTGGAACACCACAAGGCGAATGTACAGCTCTGTGAGGCTCTCAGGCAGATCTTTGCCCTCATTATTTTTCATGATACATCCCAGAACTGTGGCAGTGATCCAGCAGAAGACTGGGATGTGGCACATGATGTGGAGGCTTCGTGATGACTTGATGTGAGAGATGATCCTTCTGACCTTCACCTCATCACTGAACCTATTCCTGAAGTACTCCTCCTTCTGTGGGTCAGTGAACCCTCTGACCTCTGTCGTTATGTTAACACAGTCAGGAGGGATCTGATTGGCTGCTGCAGGTCGTGTGGTTATCCAGAGGCGAGCAGAGGGAAGCAGATTCCCCTTGATGAGGTTTGTTAGCAGCACATCCACTGAGGTGGACTCTGTAACATCAGTCAGGATCTCATTGTTGTGGAAGTCCAGAGGAAGCCGGCACTCATCTAGACCGTCAAGGATGAAGACGACCTGGAACTCTTCAAACCTGCAGATTCCTGCAGCTTTTATATCTTCAAAGAAGTGATAAACAAGTTCCACCAAGCTGAACTTTCTCTCTTTCAGCACATTCAACCCCCTGAAAGCAAATGGAAACGTGAACTGGATATCTTGGTTGGTTTTGCCTTCAGCCCAGTCCAGAGTGAACTTCCGTGTTAAGACTGTTTTCCCAATGCCAGCCACTCCCATTGTCATCACTGTTCTGATTGGTTCATCTCCTCCTTGTTGTAGCTTAAAGATATTTTCTTGTCTGATGGTTGTTTCTGGTCTGCATGGTTTCCTGGATGCTGTTTCAATCTGTCTGACCTCATGTTCATTATTGACCTCTGCAGTCCCTCCCTCTGTGATGTACAACTCTGTGTAGATCTGATTCAGAGGTGTTGGGTTTCCTGCTTCAGAAATCCCCTCAAACACATTCTGGAACCTCTTCTTCAGCATAGACTTGAATTTGTGTTGACACTCGCTGAGAATCTCTGATTGAATAAACAACAAGTTACATAAGAGAGATAATACCTTACAGCAAAAAGACAATTAAAAAAACATAGCAACAAACAATAATAACAAAACACAATGCAGTCTTGGGTCTAGGTATAAATCTGGAGTGCATAAATCCGATGCAGTGTCCTCACCAGGTCGGTTTTACAGATGAACACTAAAACAAAAGTTTAAAGGCTATGTGACTTCAGACCAGCAAAAATAACCAGACAAAAAATCTGTGATAAAAGACCAAAAACTAGTGAGAGGTCAGAATAGGCAATCAGAAATCTGGCAGGGTAGAACAAGGGTTATGCTAAGCTGAATGTGTAGACAATATGGCAAAGAGTAAGCCTGGAAAGCTGCTATAGCAGAATTCACGAGGAGATCTAAAAATTCCAGTTACAGATACAAAACAAAACATATGTAGCCATCTAATAGGCTTTATTACTACCTAACCTTTTCGAAGACCTGCCTTAGCAGCTAGATACAGATTCTCCCCACACACATTCTATTTAGGGGTAGTGACCTCCCACTATTCTATAAAAGCCCAGAACTGGTCTCTTACCTTTGGAGCTCAGTAGCATCAAGAGGGGAATTTGCTGGGTCTGCAAGCAAGGGGCAAGTTACATGGTCTTAGAACTGGAGTTGCTTCTAGTAACTTATATTTTCTCTAAACAAGGTTAGAGTAACTAAATTTAGTTGAAACCATTCCAATTAAGTTGAAGGCACTCAGAATTTAAACCTAGACCCAAGATTCCTGCATGCATGACACACTGTGACCTCATTCAACATGACTGTTAGAAATCCACTTTGGACAGAGCGTGAAGGCAGTTGTTATTCGTACAGCTATGAGTAAGAGGTAGAAAGCCTGTAGTCAAATTATCTTTGACCTGAATGAGGAAGTGATAATTTCCAGCTGATAAGCCAGTTCCACTATTCTCTTCTCCTCACTGAAAGACACTGAAAAGGGTACAGTACAGAAAGTATTTCATCATGCCCTTCTGTGAACACCTCTGCATCACTCACAAACCCTGGAATAACTACAGGAAGCCATTTAATTGACACAGGTGTGGGCTGATGGCCCTGTTCCTTCATCAAATAAGCAGAAGCACCCATATATCCAGGCAGTAGGAGGGGACCACACAATCTGGATCATAGAGATCACTCTACCCCCTATCAGCCATCTGACCGTGAGCTGGTGCCCCAACATGGGTCATGCAAAACTGTCTTCAACCTCAGTCAACACTTTAGCCAATGCTCAAACTGGTCACAGGTCCAAGGACTCCAAGAAACCATCTAGTTCTCAAGTTCTGCATAGCAATCAAAATTCAGGACATGCATAGGTGGGTTCATGAACAGACAAACTGCTAATGTCTCCCATCAGAAAACTCCATTCACTTTCCAGTTTATTCTGTGTGAAGTACATGGCTTAAACTGGCTGCAAAAATTTGTTAAAAAAAAAAAGAGAGGGGGCATCTGTAAATTTATTTATTATCTGATTCAATTGTATTTTAAAAGATAATAGTTCCATATTAAGCCCCTCTCTGTAGAACCAGCTCCTAGTTTGGTTTGAAGAAGGAGATACTCTCCACCTTTAAGATTAGACTTTTATATTACTTAGCTAGGCTTCGCTCAGCAGATATGGACCTAGCAAACTGATGGACCTCCCATGGTGCACAGACCACCTCTCCTATTTTTCGTCATGCATTTGCTTGTCAATTCTGAATGGTGTAAGTTTTTGTACATCTTGTCACTTACCTGAAGGTTCTGAGATGTTTTTTGGAAATTTCACAGCCAGGTTTTTGTTACCTATCTTGACCAAAAGCATTTTTGTGACATTAATAGTGTTTATACAGTAGGTCAAGAACATTTGATCCACCGTCTTCGTCCGGTCTGCATACTCTAGTTGACTCTTTGGTATTGCTGGGAAGTCTTCAAGGACCCCATACATGTACCATTTGAATTTCTTAAACTCCTCATCTCCCAAATCCTCCAACGTCTGTAGGAGGGCCTCTTTTGGTGTCATCTTTCTCTCTGTAAAAGATCTGAGAAGTTTGACACAAATAAATCATACAATAAAAACAGCTGTAGTGTTAATTATTTACCTAATCACCAATCTGCGTGATTGAAAAACAGCAGATTTAATCACTTTATTAGTAAATCTTGACATAGTATGCAATCTTTCTTTGGTGACAGTGTGGTGAAAAATTAATTAACTAATCAGACCTACTCTATACTGTATAGAAAAAGATCAAAATAATAAATGTTATAAATCTATATTTGGTTTGACATTGTGTATAATCATGACTGAGCTAAAACTAAGTCATAGTTTTAGCTGACTCTTGATCTTTTACCCTTAATGCCTGAATTTATGATTATATAAAAACAAGACAAATATAAGGATAAAAATCTGGTTAAAATTAACTAAAACAAAAAGACTAGAATAAAATAAATAAATTATACAATGAATAAATTATTACAAGATATATAATTAATACAAAATCACAAATATGAATGAATAAAAGCAAATGCATATATAAAATAAATTAAGAAATAAAATAAAATAAATCAAATGAACAAAAGGCCACAAGTGCAATAGGCATCGAGGAGTTAAAATCCAATAGAGCCAATGTCCTATTTCCTTTCATGATATAAATATACAGTACATCATCTGCATCTTCATCAATGATATAAACTAGTAAAGGCATATATAGAAGCTTTTGAAATGACTCATCCTTTTATTGAACCACTTCAATTATATAGTCAGTGATCCAGCATAATATGATCTGAGGGATCTTGTTGGTCAGACAGATTCTCAGCTGAACTTACATATTCCACATTCATGTGAGGAGAGAAGACGCTGATGCCGACCCTGATCATTCTATGTGAATCCCATCAGAGGACATTGTCACAACTTCTGAATCTGAAACACAACAGAGCAAAACAAATAAAAAAACAGTCAGACAAACCAGTGTGAGGTTCAAGGTTCAAGGTTAAGTTTATTGCCATATAGTGTAAAATACACAATAGGAATTTTTTGCAGCCATTCACG
>JAOXYM010000019.1:20027795-20047291 GCA_028567055.1 Leptatherina wallacei
GGGGGGAGTAAAAAAAATTCTACCTCATCTGATCTGTTTAGATGTTATTTAATCTTAAAATTCTTCATAATAATGAGCTTCTTCTAAGCTCTTCAGAAACCTGAAGGGTTCGTCCATTTCTTCTACAGTCAATGGGAATTACTTTCCTACCGATGTGTGAGGATAAAGTTTGTCGGATAAAAGTTGAACTTTTTAAATTTGCGTTCTCTAAAACAGCAATTGGAACCTTCTTTAGATCGGAACAGAAGTATTAATTTCATGCTTGCTGAACAGATGACACGCCGCTGTGTGCATGAAGCCACAGGAGGACCAGAACCGTGGTGCGTCCAGAACGAGGCTCGACCGCTTGTGGCCGACACAAATCCTCAGCGAGATCAAAACCAAGATGAGGTGGGGAATATGAGCCGGAGAAGCTCGTGTCAGGAGTTACATTTCAAACATCTGCAGCGGGGCGAGGACGGTACGAATTCATGTTAAATCAGCTCGTCCTGGTGTTGGTTACGCTTCATTTTCACATTGTTTTCTGGAGTTCGTGGCACTTTTAATGCTGCCGCCAAGAAGCTTTGTCTCTTAAAGACACAATAAGATGACATGAAACAAAACTGGAGGCCAAGCGGCATCTCTGACCGTGTCGGGTTGCGCTGCTAACCGTCGTGTCATGTGCGTCGCATGTTGGAACCAAATAAAAAAGGAGGCCGTAAAGTGGTTCCAGCAGTAAAACGTTGACTTCAAATTCAGCTTGAAACACGAGGTCGGTAACAAACACGAGCCTTTCCAACATCAAACCGACCTCAGCTGCTCTGTCTTCTTAAAGAGCTCATCTGTCACGTTTGTTGTGGGTTTAACAAAGTGGCATGTTTTTCATTTTCAAACCACGTCTACAAGCCAGATTCCTCTCTGGGGACTGTAAGAACTTGAGCTAAATTAGAGCTGGAGTGCCATCATGCCGCTTTGTGTATTGGGGTTCTCA
This sequence comes from Leptatherina wallacei, assembly GCA_028567055.1. Taxonomy (NCBI): domain Eukaryota; kingdom Metazoa; phylum Chordata; class Actinopteri; order Atheriniformes; family Atherinidae; genus Leptatherina; species Leptatherina wallacei. The sequence goes on from JAOXYM010000019.1 coordinate 20,028,766, forward strand.
GGCTGGTTTGTTTACGGAGACGTCCGATCTGACGAACGTTCTCGTCTTTAAACAACCAGATGCCAGAGAGCTCCGGCATTTTTCTGCCTCTGAACAAAGAGACGGCTCAAATCGAGCATCCGAATGAATTTAAGAAGAAATCTCTGGAGGTTTGGCACCGATTTGGCTGAAGCTGTTGCCATCCCAAAAAAAAAAAAGCAGTTCATTTAATTTTTATAAACAGTCTTTTGATTTGTTTGAAACACAGATCACAGCTGCGAGTCGGAACTTTCAGATGTTCGAGGCTGTTTTAGTTCAACTGGACGGAGAGGAGATCTGAGTGGGAAATGGAAGTTAAACCAGCAAGACCGAGACCGCATTATGACTTCTATTCACCGAAAAACCATCTTTCAGGCCGTTTTGGGTCCTTATAGAAAATTCTGCTTGCAGATAAACTTCCTGTTTTTATCTTAAACTGATGCTGAAACTAAAATGTGGAAACTTTCTGAAGTCTGCATCTGATGCATCCTGCCCAGAATCAGTAGTTCCCCACAGTCCTCAGGCTCGTTAGCTGCTACATGCTAACCCGTTAGCCATTCTGGACCAGGTTCTGCAGCCAGTCCGGAGCCACCGCGGAGCCACTAGAAGTTTTCACATCCCCAGCCTTAAAAGCAGCTATAAACAGAGTGTTGGAGAGTGTTCTGTGCAACACCGGCCAGCGTTGTTCACACACACTGTTTGGAGCAGGATCTACAAACACCAGCTGCTTATAATAAAACAAACAGCGACTGAATGCTGCTCTGTGTGCCGCACTGGCCGGCCAGCAGGACAGAAATATTAACAACAAAAGAGAGAAACACGAAACATATGCCTTTTTTTTTTTTTTTTTTTTTTTTAGATGAAGCTAATCTAAAGGCGCAGTGGCTCAGGTGGTCAGAAGGTTCTACTTTCACGCCGTGGCCTCTGATGTAAACGCTTCTTGGCTGCGGACCAGCAGAGTTGGTGCGGCTGCAGCACCAGTGAGACCAGTCCCTCCAGCAGCAGCTGGAACTGCTTGTGCTCACCAGCTGGTCTCTAATGATGTCTGGCTGCTGTTTGCTGTCGAGCAAGGCATCTACAGCTTTTCCAGCGGCCCGCTGTGGCACAAAGACAACACAACGAGAGCGAAGCAGGACGGTAAAGTTAACCAGAAAGCTGGAACTCGCTGTGAAGCTGAGGGGAGCTAAACGTTCCCAGTGGCACCTCGAGGGCTGCGTCCACATTTCATAGATCTGTTCCTGCTTCAAGAAGTTTGGCAAGAAATCCGAAAGTTGAACCGGGTGAAGAAGAATAAGCAGTTTTTTTTCTTTTTTTCCTCTTTATCTCTGCAGGACAGTCTTATCGGGACTGTCAAGGTAACACAGTGGGAACCTCCCAGTGCAACCAGTTTCTCACTGGGACTCCAGTTTGTGATTTAAAATAAAAAAGTCGTCACTGAGGCTGAGACGGTTTATTCCGCTCTATAATTCCCGACGATCCCTCCCCCGTTCTCACCCCCTCCCCCCCTCTCTCTGTTTGAAGTGGCCACGCTGCCTTCCTGTCCTCCCTGATTCCTCCCAGAGGGACGCCGCCGCGCTCCAACCATCTTTTCAAAGCTGTGAACACACTGGTCGCTTTGTTGCAACGGTGGCAGCACATGAGTCAAATTACATGTGGGATTATAAACTCTGAATTATGACATATCCAAATTTAAAACCAGCTTTTAACCAAGTAGGTTAAGCAGCAGCTACATGAGCTTATTCTCAGATGAACTCTGAAAGTAATCGACTCAGAGTTTCACAGATTTGTTCTGATTAATCAGAAATATCAGATATTTATCGATGCTGTCTTCGTGTTTCGTGAAACTAAACTGGTAGTACTAGAAGCACCACCGATGATTAGCCAATGATTGTGGGCATTATTTTTAAGTTTGAAGCTCTAATGGCAAAATCATCCCTATAGCTCCCCATAGTAACGAATTCTTTAAAACACTCCTGGATCCAGACGGTGATCCGGATCGCCCCCAAATTCTAATCACTTCTTCTTTATTCGGTTTCTGCGAAATTCTGAAAATTTCATCCAAATCTGTCCATAACGTTTTGAGTTATGTTGCTAACAGACCGACAGACAAACCAACGCGGCCTCCACCTTGGCGATGGATGCCCAGTTTCATCATCCCAGTTTGGTTTCATGGAGGAATAAACTCCCAATAGCTTAACCCTATAAAGCTGAACGCATCATGTTTGATACATACGTTTCTGAGACATTTTGCATCATTTTATGGTTGAAAAACTCTGCAATCTACAACATGATACTTGTCTTCTGCCCCCTAGTGGATACCAGGAAGCATAACACTACACTACCATCATTTTGACATGTCACATGGTAATAAATGGTAGATATAGACAAATTTAAAAAAAAGAAATCCACATTTTGTTTAGGGCCAAATAAAAATGTGACTTTTCTCCCCAGTTTTTCCTTGGTTGGGCTTTAAATGGTTAAAATTCTCTTTAAATTAGATAATACATGAAGGATCGGTGGATTATGAGAGAGTTTGATGGAAAGTGGTGCCGATAAGTTAATGACACCTTCCATTTATTACCAACTTTTTCTATTTTTATCTAGAATTTCACCTATAGTTAAATAGGGTCAAGTAAGATGAGACAAAAAAATGTTAGAGCCTCTTTAAGGCTTTAGTTTATGTTTTTGATCAAACTTTATACATACTGTTTACTGCATGGCCTTAATACGGGACGTTTAAGGACGTCCACTAGCGGAGGAAACTGCAAATTATGTACACATATGGTTCAGAAGCAGCGGCTGTGAAAACAAGCAGTTGTTTGGGATAATTATACAAATTAAATTGAGCAAAAATGTGTGGAAAATAATTTTTTTAAAATGTAGAGGTACTGAGGCATCTTAATGGGAACGCTTGTGTCACATTTTACATCTGACTTCCTGCACTGCATGAGTGTATCGACGCGTAAAATCTCAGTTCACCGGAGTTGAACCGTGCATCGTCCGAAGGCAGGTGTCCGATTGAACGTTTCCTCTTTCTTATCGTTGCTGTTGGTTGCAATCAGACTGAGATCACATGACTTTCTGTTAACCGCTCATTTCTCCACGTCTCTTCCCAACAGCCAGACTTTGTCGGGATCTTTTAAAGTGGTCTTGGTCAACAGTTCTGCTTTCTGAAGGACTTTTTCAAAGCTTTTCTTTGGACATTTCAGCCTTGTTTGTTTAGAGAAATTTGGGTTTTATTCGTTTAAATCAACTAACTTCGACCTATGAATTATTAAAGCATATAAAAAAGGTCCCTAACATCTCATAACAGACAACTTAGCAAAGAACAAACAGCAAAGATAAGACAGTTAACAGACTTCAGCTACAAGGTGGTTCCCACAGAGCTGTTAGCTGGAAACTTGGGATATGTTAGCATGGTGTGCAGGGTGTCCCTGGAACGTTTGAGGCAACTGGATTAAAGAAGTGTCAGGACTAAAAGAAAACCATCTACAGCAGATAAACAGGATCTGGAAGTGATGTCCTGAAGAAATGGAAACAAATCCAGCAAAGACCTGAGAAACTGGACCTTCAATTGGCCGAAGCCTCGTTAGAAACGGTCTGAATGGAGGCCATTCCTAAGGAAGGGAAACCGGGAGAAGAGGCTGAGGAACTGGACTGAAGATCAAGGGACAACAGGTCTGATGGAGGGACGGATCCTCCCCAGAACCCCAAGATCAACATTATTGAAGCAGTTTGGGATCATCTGGACAGACGATGGAACAAAAAGGAAGCCGAGATCCAAAGAAGAGCTTAGAGAACTGTTCCTGAAGAAAAGAACTGAACCTCTTCATATATTCAACAACTTATTCTGGATAGTTTTTAATGCACGAAGGCTTAACTTCCCTCCATGATTTTGAGCTTCTTCTCAGGCGGTTTGTGTGTGTGTGCTGCAGGTCTGCACACAATCTGTACTTGTTTACTATCGAGTGATTCATCGTTCTAGGCGTAGAGCTCCTCTGGTGGTTGCTCACACATCAAAGCGGAGCCAAGCGATGCGGTGGGATGACGAGGAACACGAGCCACCCCGGGATTCAAACCAGCAGCCGTTCTGCCGCGCGGACACGACCGTGAACACGCCGAAGCCGTGTCTTAGATCGTCGTGGACCGGGGGGGGGGGGCGGTGATGATGGGGAAGGAGAAAGCAGAGTACAGAAGAGTGAAAGGGAGAGAGAGAGAGAGAAGCGGAGGACAGGAATAAACCGAAGGGAAGATGAAGTTATTGCCAAGAAAAAGATGAGGAGAAAAAAAGGATCAAAAGAAAAGCAGAGTGTGGTGAAAAACAGGAGGGAGGGAAAGAAAAACAGAGGGGGGGGGGCATGCTAATTGTAGTTTATTTTCATATGAGACAGATGTTTTTGTCTTCCTATCAGCTGCTTTGATTCGGTTTCCTCTCGGCTGTCGGAGGTCAGAGAAACGACCCCGAGTTCGTGGCTGTGTTGCCAGAATAGACCCAACAATGACTGGTTTATTCTGTCTGCCAGGGCGGCCAAGGATATATCGAGGTTAGAAAGAGCAGCATAGAGGGAGAGGAGGCCGATGAAAGTGGATTGTGGAATGTCGCTAATGATGTGTTCAATTAAGTTCAATTAGCCTAATTGTCCTCTGTGTGTGGTGAGAGACGGGGGGAATGGGGGGGGGGTAAACAGGGACAGAGGAGAAGGTTTTTAAACATAACAGGCTGATGGAAAGAAAATGGCAGACAGATAGTTATTGTGTCAGAGCTGCTAAACAGAGGTTGACACTTGGTCTTCGCCAAGAATCCAGTCATCCCTCCGCTTCTTTAACTCGCCGTCGCCCAAAATAATTACTGACCTCCCTGAATGCGTCGGTTATTCCCAACAAAGCACAGAACTGGCTGAGTGCAAAGTATTCTCACGGCGGGTCATGTCGCGTCCTAGCAAAAAAAAAAAACAACAGCCGGTCTCGCATGGAAAACGGCCTAAAATAAGCCGGAGTCTGAATGTAGGACAATGTTTTTCCTGAGCTTGAAGAGCCGCAGGGATCGTTATACGTTGGGAGGTTAAACCATTACCAGAACTAGCTGAGAGATGCGGTGGATCAAGAGTCTCTTCACGAACATGACGGTAAATTACAAACTACAACAATGGAGTTGTTCAGACTTCCATTTCTCTACGGTCCAAACCCAACTCTTCCCCCGGTTCCTCCATTTGTAAGAGTAAGGTGCCTCTTTTCCTTCGGGGGTCAAATGGTAGGGGGTCATCTAACCCTTCAGGAGGGATGTTGAGAACCATTTGGATGGCAAGATTACCATGGCAACCAAGAAAAACTAAGCAGAAAGGTCAGGAAGAGGAATCGGGGTCAGACGTAAGTGGGTCTGGTTAAAGTATCGCAAAGTTTAAAGACCCATTACAGAAGTTTTTCCATTTTTCTCAGAGACACGCCCCCTAACTGCATCCTACGTTTACTCTGAGCTCTCTCCAGCCAGTAAAAGTCAGTCTTTTTCTTCCTCTAATAATGTCTTCTTCTTTTTTTGTTTGTTTAATCAGCCGCGCTGCAAACGACACTGGATTTGCTTTAATGCTGTAATTATTGTGCTACAGTGAATCGGATTGAATTGGACCGTAATTAAATGGAATTATGTATAAACATGGATGTTTTCTAGGTATATTTGCATCATGTTTATGTTATTCTTCGTCCTTCAGAGTATAAACTGATACGAGTCGTTTCTAGAAATGGATATTTCGTTCCGAAGGCCAGTTACAGACCACAGACGGTGTTCGTACGAGCCAGCTTGCTTCTTCTGGCCACTGCAATCTAATCTAATCGTATCAAAGTTGCTCTGAAAGAGATTTTGTACAAGAAGCAATCATTGGTAAGACTTCCTGCCACGCGGAATATAGCCAAATCATTTTAAAGTGCTTATTTACGAGCGAAATGACTTGATCTTAGCAAAGTGGTTGAAGGTGAGTCACATGGCTCGAGTTTGAGACCAGCGAAACAAAAATAACCTGAACAGCAAATTTGTAAGATCAGGAAATGGATTTATTTATATAATAATCTTGGATAAAGGGAAAAAAAATAATTAAAAATATATTAGTTATTTTAAAACTGCTGCGTTTATATAAGAAACATCTTCCTGTTTAGGTTTTATGAAGCATAGTCTGATCACGCCGATGTTACGTCTCACAACACGGAGCGTTACTGCTGTTCCCACTTTGACCCAAAACCAGGACGAGTTTTTACTCTGCATGGATTCTGCTGCTGGAGGAAGGGTTGCCAGATCTTGTGACGAAAACAAGCTACAAATGTTGCGCAGAAACAAACAGAGAAGGAACTTTTCATCCTGAAGAACCAGGGAAGAAAATTCATTTATGATGTTGTAGTTTGTTATAGTTTAAATTAATATGTTTTAGGTTTATTATTATTACTGACTGTGAATATGGGTCCTCAGAAGAAGGTGTTTCCATCGGGCCTTATTCAAGTCTTACTGTGAGCAGAGGTGGAAAAAGTACTGAAATATTGTAATTGAGTAAAAGTATCTTTACTTTTCTCTAATTCTACTCAACTAAAAGTAAAAGTACCCATCTAAAAATGTACTTGAGTAAAAGTTACTTAGTTACTTTTATAATTGATATAATGAAGGAGCATTTTGTTTAACGGAGGAGATTTTAACTAAACGATAAATATAACATTAGATAGGTAAAAGCACATTTACGCCTTACAGCCACATACTTTCATAGATTTTATGAAGAAGTTATGAAAGCTGACAGCTGTGTCTGGGGGGGGACTTGTTGAGACACGGCCGAGGATTTCCGATTCATCTCTTGCACGGGAGTTCATCGTCTCTGCTCGCCGATGCTCAGCCTCCATCTCTTACTCGGCATCAGCCGTCATCAGGGTGCAAGGACATGGAAGTATCTTAACTTTACTTAAATTCTACTCGAGTAAAAGTAAAATGACTTATTTCAAAAACTACTTAGAAAATTTTTAAATTACTGTAATTACAGTTACAGTAACTTGAGTAAATGTAATCAGTTACTTTCCACCTCTAAGTGTGAGAATATGAGACCGTCTGTAGTACGTAGCGTCATCATGACGGAGACGTAGAGGAATGATTTGAAAGCTGGCGTTGACTTTTCCTTCTGCTTAGTTTCCTTCTGCTTAGTTTCTTTTTTTTAGTGGAGTCACCAGATCATTTTTGCTCAACTTTTGTAAATTCTGCTCGACATAAATGTAAATAGTTAATCAGCAAATGTTTGTTTTTATCGTTTTTCACTGAGAAAACATTTCAAGATGTTGGAAGAGTTAAAAAGTCCCGTCTGACCACAAGTCCCAGCCTCCTGCATCCCACCGTCACCGGCTCTCTGAGACCTCCGTGTGGAGCTGGGTGAAAAATGAAAGGCTTTGTTTTTTTCTCTCTCTCTCTCTTCGCTGTTAAACATCTCACCAGTCGCTGTGTAAAGCGAAGGCATTAAAGGCCACGTTGCTCTCAGAAAGTCAGTAAATGTGTTGGATGCGGTCGTCCTGATTGTGCTGACAGAAAGGAGCTTTTTTTTTTTTTTGCGGGTTTTTACTGCCTGGTTTTTAGTCTGGGAGTTTACAGCAGCTGGCAGAGAAAAGGGCTGTAAACAGCCTCTGCAGAGCAGCAAACAGCAGCCGGAGATGGTTGGAAACAATCTGCTGAACAAAGTGGAGCACTTAGCTGCTAAAGACTCAGAGTCCTGCAGGAGCTGCTGGAAAACACAAGAACTGGCTTCACCTGAGGGACTCAAACAGCACCACAGGGAGGATTTGTAGGTTTTTTTAGATTAAAAAAATATTTCAATGGATCCTTAAGTATAGATTTAATGAAGGCTTAAAGAAGAATTTGACAGTTTTGTGAATTTAAATGGATTTTTCTTTTTTTTTTAAACGGGGATACACACAGGTTGCTGCCTCGTTGGCTCGTCTGTGGTTAAATAAGATTAAATTATACATGTTTTTTATTATGAAATGTTTGCTGTGTCTAAAACTGCTCGTCTGCATCAAAGTTGGTCGTTTGTCTTCCACTGTGTGTTTGTTACTGGCCAACAAAGTGGCTCCCAAACTGGGGGATCATTGAAGATCATTTTAGGGGGTCGCCCCGATAATTGTGTAAAATATTTACATTTATCAAAGTAATTCGAGATTTTTGTCAAATTAAACCATTAATGCAGAAAAATCTAAAATTAGCACCTTAAATTTTTGAACGCATTAATGCAGAAATCCACATGAATCCTCCCTGTTATGAAGATTTTAAGCCTTATATTTAGAGGATCCTGCAGGATGATCGTGGGGGGGGGGTCGCGAACACCACTGTATGTTATCTTGGGGGTCGTGGCTTAAAAGGTTTGGGAACCCCTGAGTTAGAAGATGATAATGCTGCCTGTGAGACAAAACTCTGGGTGTTAAAGTTCCAACATCAGCAGGTATAAAGCAGGTTTACAGCATTTAAAATCCACCTTCTGTCTCAACTTTCTCTCTTTTTCTAACTTTCTGAGCTCGGCTGGGATCGAGCTGGAAACAAAAAGGTTTCTAACGAAGCTTGTTGTTGTTTTCTGAGGAGAAACTGTTCAAAGGAAGAAGACCCTGCTGCGTTTTGAGCGCGATCCCCTCTCGGCATCACGCTTGTGATGTGACACATTTTCACTGTAACACCGGTGTAACACGGCGACACGAGATCAGATGCTTCTCACTGCACATTCCTCCACAGAGAGGAGCTCTTCAGGCAGCTTTAGATTCTGTGTTTTCTCCTCAGTAAAAGCTGCTCCGTTCAGCCTGTTTGCACAGATCCAGTCCATAAAAATCTTTTCCATCTGCTGTTCCAGACTCTCGCCTACAGAAAGCCAAACTGCAGCAGCATGAAAATCCAGAGGAGGAAGCCGACGTCAGGGTCCCGCCCACACCGCCTGATTGACAGGTGAGATGCTGGAGGTAGGAATTCAGCAGGAAGGATGATGCTGACAGGATTTTACTGGCTTCATCGTAGGTTATCTTAGAAGTTTAACTATAAACATGCAGGTTTGTTAACCCTTCAGGGGAACTAGTGGTTTTATGTTGAGGCTGATCCACAGAATGTTTACGGTTCAGGACAAATAATTGTGATAAAAGTGAACAATTCAGCTTCATCCTTCACGTCTCGCGTCTAGGAAGCATCGGAGGATATGGAATTAGGCTTGTTGTTTTAAAACGAGGTTTTTTTTAAGCGAATTGAAAGATTTTGGGGAGAAAAAAAAAAGCTTTTCTGAAGCAGCTCACCGAGAGGGAAGCTTGCCGGGTGCCGTCCCCAGCGACCCGAGCTGGTTTAAAGGTGTTTAAAACTGGTGCGAAGCGGGTCAGAGGTGACCCGTCAACACCAGACCTGCAGCCCTCGGTTAGAAAACAGCTTTCAGTCAACACACACACAGAAACACACGCGCAGGCGGTGACACACCAATCCCCTGGGACTGTAAGTAGATAATGAGGTATTCTCTGAAAACAGCAGGAGGCGATTACAGTGGTTAGTGTGTGTCTGTGTGTGTGTGTGCAGGTGGAATTAAGCAGGTGGACACACACAAACTGACTGATTTTCATCTTTAACCCAAACACACACACACACACACACACACACACACACACACACACACACACGGAGCTGTTTGGACTCACCAGCCTCGGCGAACGTGATGATTTCCGTCGTCTCTTGTGCATCGGCGCCATCTCCAGCCCGAGCTGCCGCGGCCGCCGTCGCCGCTCCTCCCCCTCCTGCTCCTCCCCGGCCTCCCCTCCCTCGCACCTCCTCCTCTCCCTCGATCTGCACGCTGCCGTCCTCGGCCACCCGCCCCACGTGAAGCTTGCGCAGGGCGTTGAGGAGCGCGGCGCGCGGCACCGGCCGGGTGATGTTGGGCCGGGCCTGCAGGTGCAGCATGTTGAGGATGTGCCTCTTCACCGCCTCCACCACGTCCTGCTGAGCCGCCTCCTCCTCCTCCTCCTCCTCGTGTGCCGCCGTGGCGTCGTCCGCCAACGTCACCCCGTCGTTCCTCCGCATCCTGGCCAGGGCGCAGGAGGGGCAGTGGGAGCTGGAGGCGGCGTCCGGATCGACGGTCAGGGAGCGAGGCTGCAGCCCGGACACCGGGTCCGAAGACGAGCCGCAGCTCTGGACCAGGACCAGAAGGGTCCAGCTCAGCAGAGGCAACACAGACATGACGGCAGGAGACACCTGATTGGCTGCTGCGCCGGAGACGGAGATGCTGTCGGATGCGGACGCTCCGAAAAAAACCCCGAAGAAAAGTCTAATTTCTGACAAAAGTGAATAAAAGAAACTGAGTCCCGGGTTGAAGAAAGCAAAGAGTCCCCTCCTTCTCTTACTGTCTCTGTCTTTTCTCTCTCGTCCTTCTCCTCAGAAGTTTGGAAGCTGCAAAGTTCAGCACAGCTCGCAGTCCACCTGCGGAACGGAGGGGAAAAAAAGCTGTAAAGAAACGAGAGAGAGGACGACACACACACACACACACGGGGGAAAAAAAGAGAAAAAAGAAGAAAAAAAACAACGGCGAGAGAGAAAATGAGTAATCCTTATCTTTTTTGTCAGGGACAGATGGCTGCAAAATGTGGAGGCGTCAGAAGAAAGAAAGAAAGAAAGAAAAGAAAAGGACGAGAAAAAAACAAGAAAACAAGAAGAGGAAAAACTCTCAGATGTGATGAATGGATGAAGGAAAAACTGGTGCAGGAGGATCCTTGTTCCCGGGGTGAAGTTGCTGCAGAGTGTGTGTTCTGAGAGTGTGTGTGTTGGACTAAGTTATCCCAGACGAAGGGAGTTCCTCTCTCCCTCTTTTACCTCTAATGCTCCCTCCCTCTCTCCCTCTGTGAGAGTTGAATGCCTTCTCTCGTTCACCAGTTGAATGGTTTTAGCGAAGTGGGCTGGACTCCCTCTTGCCTTCTCGCTCTCGTCTTTCTTTCCCTCCCTCTGCTGCTCTCTTCTCTCTCGCCCTGGTAGCCTCCTACCATAATTATACCTCCCTCCTCCCTCCATCCCTCCAGTCTCCTCCCATCTTTTTACAGTGACTCATAGCACTTTTACCTTCTCTCTCCCTCTGTTCGGCTGTTAACGGAGCAAAAGCTGGGAATCCTTTATCCCTCCTCTTCCCTCCTCCCACGGTCGGCTGTGAATGAGTTACGTATTGAGGGGAAAAATCTTAAGATGAACTGTGACTCTGCTTTCCATCTGGTATCTGTTTGACTGTCTATCAGTCAGTCATTCCGTCTGACACTCTGCATGTGTTTTGACTGGTCGCTCCGATCAACGCCGAGCCATCGGCTTCGTCCTCTCACCTCGTCGTGATGTGCCGAGGATTCCTGGTGGGAAGGCCAGAGGCGGTTTCCTACGGCCGGTCGGTGCAATGATTGATCCCTCTGGTCAACTCCTGAACCGCCCTTTCATGTCAAAGAGGAAATCCAGGTTAAAAATGACCAATCGTGAGACGGCCAGTTGGTTTCGGGTGCCAGGTTGGATGCGTTCACCGAAAGGGAAACTTGAGGCTGGTACCTGGTTTTGGTGTTCATGGAAACGTTGACGTTCCTCGTTCATGAGGCTTGTCCTTTAGCCGCCCTGTCCACCACGAGTAGAGTCCAGAGTCACGAATGGTCGTAGTTTAAACCAGGCGGCTTCTCCGGGTGATGGAAAATGAGGCGAATGCATGAAAACGGGCCCGAGAAGCCGGTTCCAAACCCAAACCCCCGAGCTTCGTTGTAAAACTGTACGGATAAAAGCACCGTGTCTACAAACCAAAAGGGGTATCTGTCACTGATTTCTGCTGTAATAAGATGTTTGTTTCAAAATTCTTCTATCCGATGGAGAGTCCTCGAGTCTTAGTCTGATCCACGGCCCTAAAAGGCTTCAAACCTGGCATGGTGGGACAGATCCATGGTGTTGTGTTTGGATGTGCGATTGGTCTAAACTGTATCTCGATCATTAGAAGGGGGAAAACGTGGCATAAAGGACTCTGTTGATGGAAAACTCAGATCATTGATGAGTTGAGTTACAACCCTGCAGCCGGAGAGGAGCTTAGAAAATAAAAAAAAAAACCAAAGACACACAAAGGCTTAACAGGAAGTGATGTCATGGCGTTAAAAAAGACAAATGTAACCTTAATTCAATGCTTCGTCCGCCACCAATGGTTTTTACAGGGACTTAACTTTAATCAAGAACGATAGCCGCTGGTTTCCAAGCAAGTTCTACCACACTTGTAATGGTTTTGTGCTTTCCGATGGGAAATCCCTCGGAATACCACAAAATTACCCCCATAAGGTCTAAAGCCTGATTGTTTTCTAGGATGTTTCATGAAGCCTAAATTCTAAGTAATAATTTCATTGGGATTTACTAGTTTCCAAGCAAATGTGAGCGTGTTTCCAGTTGAAGCCAAAGAGCTTCCATGTGGGATTGGAGGGGGCTCTGAGGGATTTTAGGAAGGATGTTGAATCCTGAAGGGAATCCTAAGGAGGTCCTAACGAGTTTGTGGTTGAATCAGAGAAACATTATCAACAGGATTGAGGAGGTAAAGAGTTTAGAGAGGAGGTAAAGGATTAGCCTTACCTGTTAACATGTAATCAGACGTCCTTTTTCTGGTTCATTTATCCAAGTAAAGAAATTATAGCTTGTATATTTGGTCGAAAACCATCTCCATTGTATCATTTTGTTCTTTTCATTTGATTTATGAGGCTGATCCGACAGTTTTAGCATCACAATGTGATCCTGAAAGGAAAATTTATGGTCCCATTGCCTCAAGACTTCAATACTGGTCCAATGAAGTCATTTAAAACCAACCACAGTGACATGAAACAAAGTGGAATATGGATAGATCATCCATTACTTTCTATTTCATCCACAGTTTAAGTCAAAATAAGCGATCGGTCTTCGTGTTTGCTTACGACGAGGTTGGCGGCTCATCCCAAACACTGACTCTCACGGAAGAACAGAAGCTTTGGAAAAACCCCTCATGGTTTATCTTAGAGATTTGTAATGCTTTTGTTTTTCTTTGTTTCCCCATCACGAACAGTCATGCTATCATCATCCCCAAAAATCCCCCCCCCTCGCTGTTACCTGCTTCATCCTCCACCAACCCACCATTTCCTGCCCAACAAACAGGATGAGCATCGCGACAGCAGCGCTACTCATAATCACTCCTGAAGGGATGGTGGGAAAAAGGGATTACATTCACTGGGACCATGATTTACAGTATTTCTAACTGGATTCAGTGGAGATTAAAATAAGTTTCTGTTTCCTGGGATGGTTTAGTCGTCTTAAAATGTACGTTGATGGTTGTTTGTTTCAATTTCCAGAAGGTTTACGGGGAGAAATTTCAAAGGTCTGCCATCAGATTCCAACCCAGTGTAAAAGGTTGTAACGAGGCCCTGAAGGCTTAGTAAAAAGATTTTCCTCCACATTAGATTTTAAGGCAATTTAAAGGTCGCCAGCCAAAAGGTTTTTAATGGGAAATATTCATACTTCTGTAGGGGATAAGGGATGGGGGGTGCGCTGTTTTAAGTTACTTTGGATAAGGTTTAATGTTATTTTGAGAGTAATTAAAGATGAAAGTTTGCTTTGTAAGCCTAATCTATAGGTTTACTGGCTCTATGAGGGTGATTGGAGGTGTCAAAAGTGGTTTCACAAAAGATTTTTTTAGCTTGTAAATGGTTTCTAATGTTTTGAGCGGACTGTTCAGAGGGGAAAGTCTTCAAGGCAGCATTTTAATACAATTTAAAGGTCTCTTAAACAGATGCTAACAGGGTTACCGGGTTGCTTTGAAAGGGCTCAGAGGGAACAACAAAAGTGAAATTTTAAGACGATCGGGCACTTGTAAGAATCATGAATCAGTCGAGTCTGGTGTAGTAATTGTTTCCTGGTTTTCACTCAGTCATCCATTCTGGTTTAATAAGCATCTAACGGAGTCAGATGTGACTGTAGAGGAAGCTGAGAAGACGAAGAGTTACACACTGAAGCTTCCTGTTTTAATCACACGTCTGGGATTCTCCCTCTTCTGCTCTGACATCACCACTGCGGGGAAAGTGTGTAAAAACCCATGAGTGTGTGTGACTCGTCAGTCGTCGACACGCTTTTTGTAAAAACACTTCAGCTCATGCCTGCGTGATCTCACCGCTCGGCCAGTTGCCTTATAAAGCCTCTGCACTGTGTATTATTTGCATTAACGTGTCTGCACTGGTGGCTTCTTTAAATAACTCCCAACCTTTTGAGTCATGGAGCTTTTTTTTGTGCTGCCGGCAGAGCGCTGATGCACTTTTGTTTTCAAAGCTGCCTCCAGGCCTGAAAAACCACATCCAGGATACACTGACAACAGCTGGAAAAGAAGGCTTCAACAGAGTCTTCGAAACCACGGAACTTTTATTTAAAGTTCTGATGGAGATCCCAAACTTTTCCAAAGATACCAAACATGTCAGGTTGAATTTTAGGGGAACGGCTGAGAGATGATGCAGGACTCATGGAGCGAATCTGCCTCAAACACGCTGTGTTGACTTAGTGATTAATTTAAATTTCATGGTTGAAGTTTGTGCAAATTTGTCTAATTAAATACAGTCCGCAGTCGTATCATTCACCCAGAGTTCATTTAATGGTGCTACTGCCTGAGATTATGGGAAGGTTTAATATTTCAGAGGGGGGGGTGTGAGCGCGGGAGGCTGGAGCGAAGGTGATCAAACACACCTTCCTGTTCAAACTGCCTTCATGTGCGTCTCTGTGTGTTTGTTTTATTGGCGGAGGATCACTCGTCCCTCCGTTTTCTCCACTTTCCTCTGTAAACATGTTCACGGCGTGTGTTTCACAAGTGTGTTTGTATCTGGACGCCCGGCTGTAAATAAGTGGTAAACAGCAAGAGGCCGGTGGTCCGTCACGCTGCTGAAGGCTCGCTGAACGGCTCCATCTAGTGGACGCTTACTGGAACATCCCCTCGGTGACCTCAAATCACCTTCTTTGTCTTTATTCTTTGTTTTGAAGCTTTTACTACGACTTTCCAGTAAAAAGTTCTTCAATGAAATCTTAACATTTGCAGATTTTACATGCAGTGTTTGTTTTGTTCCGATTCCAAAAAGCCTTAAATGTGTTAACAGATAAATGAATGCACGCAACACACACACACTCACACACTTCATCGCCCTCTTATTTGTCATGATGTCAACACCGGTCCTCCAGGTGTGTATGATGTGTGGTCTCTCTTCACCAAGGAGACATTCTGCCGTGAGGTATCTCTCTCTGGTGTGTTGAGGTGAGGCAGAGGAGGAAGAAGAAAACAGTGGGGACGTGGTAAAATTTCACCTGAGAGTAAAGAAAAGGGAGAAGATGGAGGGAGGGGAGGGGGGGGGAGAATGAAAGTAGAGGAAAGTAAATAGAGAGGTGAGGCCGTCGGGAAAGATGAGGGGAGAGGGTGAGGAAAGTAGAGCTGACCAGAGGAAGGGAGGAGAGGAAGTAAGGGTATAGGACAGAAGAAGAAAAATAAATAAGGCTCAGCTCGGTTTGCCTGACAGCAACAGTTTAAAAAGCAGACGGAGAGTCTGCGGCGGTGCCAGCAGAGGCCAGAAATCACGCCGACTTCCAGGAGAGTCTCTCAAAGGCAAAAAGAGGTGCAGGAATTTAATGGCTTCTGAGAAAGTTTGTTCGATATTTAATAAACTCTTTCGGTGTTCGGGGAGTTCTGAGAGGCGACTTCAACTGGATCTAAAGGGAAATAAAGACCAGAGGAGGAGATGGAAGACCAGAAAGGTCCTCACATTGCATGAAAGGTTTCACCTCAAGTCCACAACCATGAGTATGCTAGTGTGGCAGGATGTAGGAGGGCCCCGGCAGGGATTGAACCCACAACCTCCACGGTGAGAGTCATGCACACTGACCAGTCAGCCAATGGGATAACACTGTGGCCAAGTAGCCAGTGCACATGATCAATCGGAGGCATAGTGACAGGACCCTTACTGTCGGATCTGTCCCCCTCTTTCCACAAACATGTCCTCGTGCTTTATGCACGTGGCCACCTATTTGTAGTCCGTGCTACATGGACCCTACTTGCAAGCGGCACAATGTGGCAGGACGTAGGAGGGCCTGGGCAGGGATATCCCTCTCACCCGGGAGGTTGTGGGTTCAATCCCTTTCTGGGCCCTCCTACGTCCTGCCACACTAGGTAAGAGGAGGGAGGCTGGGGCTTAATGAGCGTTGAGCCATAATCAGGCTGAGACAACAAAGATCCAGGAGAACATCGGGTAGATGGCCTCAGTGATCAACTGCTAAGAGAATGCCTCAGGCCCAGTCAACCCAACATGGGGGACGAGGAAGTGCATCATGGCAGGATAAACCCTTGCATGGATTGTCTGACATGAAGAAGTCTTATCATTGGCTAGAGGACAGTTGGGACGGGTTGGACACTGGTTCAGTGATGATGAAGGGCATTTCAGAAGGCTGGTTTTAAAGATGGTGCAGAGACTCTGATCATGGCCGTAAAGGACCAGGATCCAGATAGGCTAACCAGAGAGGCCTCTGAGATGGTCCAGGACATAGTAGCAGATGGACGATGCAGGCAGGTTATGACTAGGGATGCACCAATACCAATATCTGAAATTTGGATATCTTCCGATACCGATATTTGTCGATACCAAATCTGTTTCTGTGGAGGTTATTGTGACTATATGGTCATTATTGCTGTTATAATTGTGTTTTATTTGTTTGTATCAGACCTCACATCCTTTCTTAATAAGTTAACTTGCCGATACGGAGTACCGATACGAGTTTTGATAAATGACATAATGATTAAACAAGTTTTATTTATCCTATCAAACTGGTATGGGATGTAGTATCGGAACACTTTCATGAGTACATGCACATGGTATCGGGCCAATACTGATATCGATGCATCTCTAGGAAAGACATACATGGAGTGCCACAACCAGGTGGAAGGAATAATGCATGAGTCTGGGCTGACAGTGCCAGAGAGATAATGATAGTTAGGGAGTTAAGATCCTGCAGGACTCCCACATCCAGACCGATAAATGATGGCTTACCAATCGGACATTGTGGTAGTTGACAAACTACACAAGAAGTGTTGCATAATAAGGTATCTGTGATGGATGTAGTGACAGAAACCGCAAGAAGGAACATCAGAAGCTGGAAAAATACCAAGAACTGAAGGTAGAGGTTGGACAACATGCGGGGAGTGAAGGTAAGAGTGGAGCCCGTGGTCATTTTAAGCACCTGGAGCCGAAGATCTTTGTCCAGAAGAGCTAGTCCAAGGACCAGCAGGGAGACTACACAACCCTCAAGCTCCCAGGTGTCTGATGGACTGAAAGGCAACCACCCAACCTGGAGCTTTCATGTTTATTCCTTACAAATATTAGTGTTTAAAGGTTTTATGTTTTTAAGGGGAAGGTTCAATAAAAGGGTATTGATACGTTTTTAAGGTGTTTCTAACGTTCTGATTCCATGGGATGGTAATAGTTTCCAGAAGACTCCAATCATCTGGACATCTTTTAAAAAAGAACAGAGAGGTTCTGAAATGTTTTGGGGGGTTTCTCAAAAAATGTAATGAGTTGTTTCAGAGAGTTTTCAGGTGTGCTACAGTGGAAGTAATTGGATCTAATTTTTTGTATTTTCTTTTTCAGAACTCGCCGTTTCTGATGTCTGGGAAGACTAATAGTGGGATTTAAGAGTTTCCACGTGTTGATTCAGGTTTAAATGATATTCTAAAGGCTTTCATTTAAATGGGTGACAGAAAATTTTAGGGTTATTTATGGCTTGTGGGAACTTAAATTGATGGTCTGTTATTATTTGAAGGAGTTTTTATATGAGTGTTCACATTTTTAACAAGGTTCTAAATGTTTAAACTGGGAAATTGAGAGTTACATTGTAAACAACATGTTATTTTCAGTGCACTGGGGGGGTTTATTGGTTTTTGCCAAGCAAATGATGTTCTACAAAGGATTTGGTGTGAATTTAAGTATTTCTAAAGGTCTTATAGAGGATCTTGGTACTCATAAAAGTTAATATAAGACAGGTTTAAACTCTTAGAGATTTAAAAAGTTATTCTAAAGGTTAAAACAAGACTAAGTGGGTTCTCAAATTTTGTAAAGACTTTAGAGGATTTAAATAAGGAATTCCACAGGGGATTAGGGGATGTTAATACTTATAGGACCGAGCTTGTTTGGGATTTTGGGTTATTTAGGCGGAGCTGTGTGTAACAAAATCAAAGGGCAATGACAAAAAAAGTGACCATACAACGAAAAACTGTGTTTTTATTGGTTAACAGTGTTTTTATTCATATTTTTTATATGAGCCATTTATATCTACTTGGTGGGGGTCCACATGCATGGCAGCTGCCATATTTTGTGCCACCATTTGTGCTTTGTTTAAACCAGGGGTGTCCAAAGTCGGTCCTCGAGGGCCTCAATCCTGCAGGTTTTCCATGTATCCCTGCTCCAACACACCTGACTCAAATTAATTAATCATTGTGCAGAACTTCAT
>JAOXYM010000019.1:20123858-20136058 GCA_028567055.1 Leptatherina wallacei
ATCAAGCCGACTAAAGATGAAAGCCTGGACTAGTTTTTCCAGGTCCTGCTGGGACATCAGATCTTTTAACCTTGATATATTTTTAAGGTGGTAGTAGGCAGACTTTGTGATTCCATTAATATGTTTTTCAAAATTTAGGTCTTTCTCAGTGTAATTTTGCAACTACCAGTCGTGAATCACGCACAGAATTACAAACTAATCAGCTGAAGCTTCGGAACGACCTGCTCGTTTTTAACTCCAGCAGCCACTGTACCTCAGACATGGCCAACATGTGCAGCAACCTCTACAGAACTGGCTGCAGGTCCTGTGCATAAAGACATCTGAATTGGACTGATGTGGTCTACTTTCCTGGTCTTAGTGAGGACTGGAGCAGCAGAGTTCTAGATCAGCTGCAGGTTTTTGGTAGACCTGTAAAGATGCTTCTAGCAACCTCTACAGAACTGGCTGCAGGTCCTGTGCATAAAGACATCTGAATTGGGAAAAACTCACCTTCGGCTGGACTTTCAGGGACCCCGGACACTGAACAGTATAACTCTGATCTTTGATGAGTTTACAGTTGGAGGGTGCCTGAATGAAATCAGAACCTCGTTGCCGTGCTCTGACCTAAAGGGACATCACAACATTTTTTATTAAAGCTTTTATTCTCAATACATCCAGACTGTTACAGCACCAGAGAGAGAGAGAGGGATGATGTTTTTAATGTCTCGTTCTGTCCAGAAATAAGCTCAATGACAAAGAAAACAGTTAATTAAAAAAAAAAATCCCATTAATCCATTTTTCTTTTTTTGTGTGATAAATGTTGCTGTTGGTGTCAGAGCCTCCGTGTAAAACATCACAGGTGCTAAATGTGTCTGTAAAGAAAAGGTGAACTGTGCACGGTACAACATTTTCTAATTGTGCTGTAGATCTGTGCTGGAGGGTTTTTGCATCAGCCAAAAAGAGCTTGGACATATCCATGATATGCTCAGTAAAGGTGACAACCAGCACCTAAAGACCCTGCAGACAATAATAAGATAGGCAGTCACAAGATATTTGCTGTTTTCGGAGTACTACGTCACCTGGAATACGTCATGTACTTCATACAGCTCTAGAAATCTTTGCGTTTGTTTAACCAACAAATCAAACCTTTCCTAATTTCTTATGAACTTTATGTACTATGTGCAAAATTTATTTCAGTTCGATTTTGACTTCATTTACTGACCCACACAAACTCATACTTCTTTTGTTTCTCTTCAACTGTTAATTTTTAGGAAAAAAAAGTTCAGAAATAAAAAGAAAGCTACGTGGCTGAGCAGAGCTTATTCGTTATGACACTTCGAAAAGACTTTTACCTCTTCCACAGGGGTATTGTTGGGCAGCAGGAACACGTTGAGGTTTTGCGTCTTTGTTTTGACGTTTGGTGGTCGAAGGAACAGCAAAACTTGGCCCTTGACTGGTTTTTTATTGTTCCAAAATCTCTTGAAGAAATCCCAGACAAGGCCAAAGGCAGAAAGATGAGGGACTTTTACAATAACATGAGTGTCTGTGATCTCCAAAGGCTCAAGGCGGCTCATCCCATCATCAGATATGTGGACGACAGACAGGCCTTCAGAGAGAGGAGCTGTGAAACACAAAGCAGGTTCACATCCATTTGACTGATGATAGTAAGAACAATGTCAATCCTCATCATGTCATGCATACATAAAACCACCAAAACATAAAAGTTTGTCCATTGAAGAATGAAAGAGTCTATGCAGAGAAGTTCACGCAACTGTGTGCAGGGTTCCTTTAGAAGAAACCTTCCAACAAACATTTTTCTACCTAAAGAGCCATGAAAAAATGTGAAACTAAGATGATACATCAACAACAATTTTGCTTAATTCACATATTTAAATGCAACATATTGAGCATTTCCAGTGCCTTTACCCATTTCAATGTTTCCATTAAAATAACTGCTGTGTTTGTATTAACTATACAGTTAAGGAGGGATTATACTTTATAGCACTTTCATTACCAGATCCGAGCCAGATTTGAGGAGATTATGTGGCAAATGCACTGACTGAAAACATTGTTTAAAGCTGCAGACCTCCCCGAGCTGGGTGGTGGCGCTTTCCTCCCATCAAAGTTCTTGTTTGTTGTTTCTCTCAGAATTTTACTTGTTGCAATTCTGTGGTTGCTTCACGAGGGAAAACTTCTGAGGTTCTGAAGTCGCAAAACTTCTGGGGATTCTACTGCATCGTCAAAATGGACTGAATTGACTTGATCAGTTGATTGATAAATATTATTTGCTCACCATCGCTTGTTTCACAGTGTGGAAAGTGGAGCTGACAAACTGCATCTTCAGAACACTTAATCTCAAAAAGTGGCCCTGCAGGTGTCATTCCAGATGACTGGAGCAGGTGATCATCCCATTGGACTGTTCTGTACTGCAGCTCCGCCCGCCGAGTCAGAACAAAAGCCAGCCCAGTCAGATTACACAAGACTGTACCCGGACCTGGAGACCTGAGCCTGTGGATTAAAGCATCGGTTGAGTTCAATGGCCAGAGGCTCTATGCTTTATCAATATCGTACAGACTGAATTCCAGAAAAGTTTGGACTTTCTTTAAATTTGAACAAAATTAAAATTAAAAGACTTTTAATCACATGAGCCAATATTTCATTCACAATAATATATACACATATCCAAACTGAAAAATTTCAACATTTTTACACAAAATGAGTTCATATCAAATGTGATGCTGCTACAGGTCTCAGAATAATTGGCCTGGGGCAGCAAAAACAATCTCTCATCATCTAGAGAGCATAACTTCATCAAGATGATGTTATTTCATGATGTTTTTTGGCATTCTATATTTTGGTTACCTGTATAACGGCTTTCCAGACTCAGTCAGCAGTTCAGTTTGAGCATCCTAAAAAAACATTAAATGGCACAAAATTAGTTCAAGCACAAGACTGGAGCAAGTACTGGCTAGCTAATCATCATAGTTGGTCCTATGAAGAAAGTTATATCTGAGGTCACATAGCGGCTTTACCTTCCAATGAGCTGCCACAGTTAGAGTGTCACTGCTCAAAAGCTTCTGCTGTTTCATCGTCTCATTGTCCTCTGGCACCTCAAAGTGCATGTTTGATGCTGTCGGATCTGATGAGCAATTAGACTTATATTATCCCACAGATGGGATAAGAAACAGAAAAACACTTCTAACAACCTGACAATATGTTTATTGAAAACAAATAGATGAAAAATACAGGAACATTAATAGAATTTTACAGGATTTAAAAAATCTGTCCCCTTAGTTTTTTTACACACAAACTTATGTTTATTTTTTATAGTCTACCAGTCAAACATTTGGAGACACTTTCACATTAAATCCAATGGGAAAGTGTTTCCAAACTTTTTACTGGTATTTTATCTTAATATGATGGTATTTTGAGTATTATTCAAAATAAATCCTTCTGTGCAGTAGAGCTGGGGTTTGGTGGGACGTATCATTTCTGATGCTTGTTTTTTATTGTTTTCACTGGTTTTGTATTTGCACCCTCTGCTAAGCTTATTTTGTATGAAAAATACTACAGAAACACACTGAGTAATGATGAGTTAATGAATAGCTGCTTAGCAATAATACCCATATTTTCTTCATAAGAATCTTCTTATTGACTCTGACACACTGTGCAGCTTAGAACTAATAATAATAATAATAATAATAATAATAATAATTTAGGCATTAAATCTAAAGCATGCTAAATTTTGTGGCCCATAGGTGGATACTGTACGAGTTCAGTCATTCTCTTGTCCACTTAAGTTTGATAGTCTTGACTGAGCCTAAATAAATTTAATCAATTCTTTTTTTCTGCTGTTTATCACACTCATTCATTCATTTATTCACTCATTCATCGGGACAAAATAACTTAGAACACAAGTTGACTTGATGAAGATTCATGAGCCAGTACTTCTGTGTATATTATAAATATATTTTTCTGAGATGCCTTTATTCCATTAGACTAGAAGAAGGAATCATTCATATACTCACAGTCTTGCTGTGGGTGGGGTGGAGCTTGGTTTCTGCTACTGTCAATCCTGCAGGAATAAAGTTATTGAGTAATTGGACTTTCTGTCAGTGAACATTGATGGTGCCACAGGACGAGTGATTTGAGTTCTACCAACCTAAAATCTGTCATTTGTAACAAATCAATCCATCCAATGACATCACAGAGATTATGCTTTAATTTGCTTGGATGGGATGCACAAATTAAAATCATGCTACAGTGGAAGTACTATCTTACTTTACGCCTGAAGTTCCAGGTTCATCAGTGAAGTCAAGAGCATCTTTGGATGGGAGGTTTGTGAGGTCAGAGCTGGATCCAGAATACTTTGGTCTCCACTCATCTTCCATCACATCAACCTTTCCACTCATCTCCTTGAGTCGAGTCAACTTGATAGAACTGCCAGCACTGGGAAATTGTGACAAGTTTCCAACAATGATTTACTCAGATACCCTTGTAAGACAACTGACAGAATCATTGTGACTTTTATTAAAGAGGATACTTGTTTCTGACTAATGCTAAGAACATTACTGGAAGAGTGAAATCTTTCATATCATTGTAATGAAAATTTTAAAACTACTACATCTCTCAACTGTGATGAGGAATTTAGATCTTTGGATGACATGCTCAGATTTGGATGTGTTCAAAGAGTAGTATGCTCTTCATACTCCAACACAGTAATTGTGTTGAAGGTCCAGCCCAGAAACCAGACTGAAATCTACTGACACAAGTCAGATGTGCTCGAAAATGACAACACCCAAGACAAATAATTTTGGGCTAATTACTGTGTCCCTAAACACAAATATTCATCAAAGTGGTTGTATTGTGAGGTCAAAGTGGCCTTCAACCAATAAAATCTAATCAATCTGATTTAAATAATTTCTCTCCTTAAATTCTATTTCACAGATATAAAAAAAAAGATCTAATCATCTTGAGATTACAGAATAAAGGAAGAAAGGAAGAAGAAGAAGAAATTAAGACCCAACTGATGCAAAGTTAGTGTTGTTAACACTGGGGCTGCACAATATATCGAAAATTTACCTTCTATCGCGATATTACCCTGCACGATATACATATCACAACAACTGTCTAAACTGTGATAAATAGCAGTCCCTATTTGCATATTTTAAGGAAGTGAAGTTACGTTCCAAGCATTGCTGTGCATTCATGCTTTTTGTGCGTCAAGGGGACATCAGATGGACTCCAGTAGATGCAAACAGCTACAGCAATATAGCATGAAGTGAGAGGTGTGGCGTCGGAAAGAGGAGCGAGGAAAATGTAGAAGAACATGGCTAAACAGAAATGCACGTCGGCTATTTGGAACTACGTTGGTTAGAAGAGGGACGTACTACAAACAGGTAATTCTGCAAGACATGTCGCCAAGCACCAGAAAAAACACGTTTAACACTGCAGGGCTACAAAAATCTTACTAAGGTTAAAGTGGATAGAACACCGGACAAATTTACTCCTCACCATCGTGTTCTCATGTTAATTAGCTGTAAATGCTTCTGGTCTAACTTCCAGCTCGGATCTCTGCTTGAGCGCACCAAATGAAATAAAATTCATTACGAAATATAATCTTGTACGCCATCAGCGTTCTCTGATCTCTGATAGCGGGATGATTTCACACACTTATCGATCAGCTGGTATAACAGACAAGTTACTTTCCACTGATTTGGTGGAAGCGTTGCGTGCCAATGGTGGAAGCAAAGCCGAGCAACAGCTGATCTGCTGGCTGGGACTTTTAAATAGTTGTTATAATCTCGTGGTAAATGTCATGACAGCACAACGCTGTACGTGATCCGGTTGTGTTGCTGATCAAATTATTTTTATTAGGAAGAAGAGCAGAGTTATTAAAATCTAGTAGTTAAAACAACGCCACTAATGTTATTAAAGCACAAGCTATAAGTTCAGCAGACTTCTGTGCAGGAGATGTCTTCAAGCTCCAGAGTTTTGCAAGTGGAGCTTGAAAATAATTGTGTTTTCTTGTGTTGTATGAAAAAACATCAAAGCGGCAGCAAATTTGATTTATCACAGGTCCTATCGTCATCGCAACTTTCAACAATGTTATTGCATATCGCAAGATTTCTTGATATTGCGCAGCACTAGTTAACACTGCCCATCACTAGTCAGTTCAAACAAGTTAACTGTTAGATTATGTTTCAAGTTTATGTGAAGACACACGACTAATGGCGCCACCACTACTACCAGTACCACTACTACTAAAAGTGGCAGTTGCGAGAAATATTACAAGATTAAACACTGTCAGGTACCTTGAACAATACTGCCAATTTGCTGTTAGACAGTGTTTTGGTTAATTTTGGTTAATAATGTTTTACCATGATAAAGTTAACCATGCTGCAAATAATAATGTATCTCAGTGTTTCACAATCACTGAATAAGTTTCAATGTAGGTAGGTTTGGTTTTCTGATGTATTGAAGAGTGTATTGGATGGTTCAAATTAGAAAGGTATCATCACTCTCTAAGTCAGTGGTTCCCAACCTGGGGTATCCGAATGTCCAAGGGGTCCCCATTGTGCATGGGCTTAGAGCTTGTATAGAGCTGTAAAAAGCTTGTGTAACTGTTAGAATTAAAGTCATGTCCACACAGCGGTCAGTTGAGGTGTATCCACTTAAGGATTAATTTGGACAATTTGTTCATATAGAACCGGCCTTTTGAAAACACACATTTTTTAAATCAGATCCCAAACTGAATAAATGGGAACCTTAAAGGGACAGTGTGTAACTAATTTGGCTTGTAATTTGGCTTTATTTGCAAAAATCAAGTATCACTTTCATAAATACGTATTTTATCTTAGTCCAATCACAATAGTATCCAAATGAAAGTGTTCCTGTAGCTTAGAATGAGTTAAACATAGGTGGCGGCCTACACAACTGATAGCTGCCATGTTGCATCGCCATCTTTGAATAAAGTAGCTGAAATCGGACAAACACATTTTAGCAGTAAATCCCAGTGTGTTGTCGGGGAAGGAGGAGAAACACACAGCTGACCCCGGACCGTTCAACTTGCCGTTTTCCATTGAAATGGAGGACCATCCATACTCTTTGCCCCACGAGAGGGAGGAAAAATAACCAAGAAAAGAAAAATAATTAATAACCGGGAGAAAAGTAGAGTTTACATCAGCGTAGCATTTACCAGATGGAGATCATTCATGAGGGAGAGGGACATGAAAACTGAGGCGGAGGTTGCAGCTTTCTCCTGGACATGTAAGTTCATTCAGTCTAACAGTGAAGTTTATTTTGGCGTTACATTAGAAACAGGACTGGATAGTCCAGCTGCTACTTTATCCTCCCGTTTGGTCGGATCATTTACTGGTACTTGCTACGGCAGAGACGCTAATCTGTTAGTCTGCAGTGGAAAAGCTCTGTTGCTCCAGTTACAGCATGGGATCTTCCTCTTGCAGTGCCAACAGGTCCACTAACTCTGCTTTAACTACCTCTCCCTCTTCATCTTCCTCTTCCTCTCACTTCACCAGATAATGTCTGTGTCTACAGGTCACGAAAAACCATTTCACGACATAAGCTGTTAGCAGTACCATGGTACCAGATACATGGAGGGCATGCTTGCAACTTATCGACATCAGTAAGGAAACAGAGTTATGTATCATTCTGTACCTCATCAGCTGACAGGACGCTCCAACTTGTGCAAGATGTTGAAGTTTTTACATTTATGACTCTCCACGGCTTCGGTAGTCGTAGTAACCTGCTTAAATGGTGAGGCGCCAGAGAGCACCGCTCGGTTGTTTGCATTCAATTAGCGCACTGCTAGATGTGAATAATTATTACACACTGGGGCTTTAAGGAAAATAGGTTGGGAACCAATGCTCCAAGTTAAACCAGTTGTACCTCTGGTCCAGTAACTTGTCTATCTAAAATTGGGCATTTTAAAGATCATCCTGGTTAGGTTAAAAACATCCTTGTCAAACACCAACCTTACTATTAAGTCCATCCAGCTGTGCTAATACTACAAATGGGTTTTTTCATGGTTTCAGAGTAGAGTGATATAAAATAAAATGCAAAAATTGCTAATAAAGTTGTCTTTTTTTTAACCTGGAGTCACCATAAATATTTTGACTGAAAGTTAACTTTGCTGTCCAGAATGTTACCTCAGAAACTAACAAATGCTTTGTCCCCATAGACTGAATCCTACCCTCTTCTCACCTGAGCATTTCCCATTTACAATGTGGACTCTTCATGAGATCAGACAGCTGCTTCACTCCTGAATCCTGCAGCTCATTGTCACTCAGGTCCACTTTCTTTAGATGGGATGTGTTGGACATCAAAACTGAAACCAAAGAGCCGATTTCCGAAATCCCACACCTTTGAAGTCTGCACTTACAGGATAGAGGGGAAAAGTTAAAATTCATCCAATTGTAATTAAATAAATAAATCATTGGCTAATGTTCTGTAAAAATGAGTACATCTGCAAGAAAGCAATGCCAGTGATCTCACCTCAGAGTCTCCAGTCCACAGTTAGGATTCTTCAGTCCAATGCAAAGATGCTTAAAACCTAAATCTTTCAGCTTATTATCACTCAGGTCCAGTTCTTTTAGATGGGAGGCTTTGCATTTAAAAACTGAGGCTACAGAATAGCATCTTTCATGAGTGACCCGGCACTTCCTCAACCTAAACAGAGACATACAAATAATTAAGAAGAACAAATCATTTCAATAAATTACAACATTAATTAATTATTCATCCATTTGCCACTGCTTGTCAAGGGTCGGGAACAGTAGACCATGCAGAGATGCCCAGTCTACCCTTTCTCCGGTCACTTCTTCAAGTTCACCCGGGGCAGTCCTGAAGCATTCCCAGACCCACTGAGAGACAGTCCCCCCAGTATCCCCTGGGTCTCCTCCCAGTGGAACATGCCCAGAAAACTTCCCCAGGGAGGTGTCGAGGAGATATTCTAACCCCAAACACCCCATGTGGCTCCTCTTGATGTGTCAGATCAGCAGTTATACACTGAATCCCTCCTGGAAGACTAAGCTTCTCACCCTCTCTCTAAGGGAGAGCCCAGCCTACCACAGCCTACAGAAGAAACACATTTTCACTATACCCTCATCTTGGAGCATAGATTGACCCGTCAAGAGCTTTGGCTTTCGGCTCAACTCCTTCACCACGAAATATCAATGCAGATCGATCTGCATCACTGCAGATGCCACAACGATACACCTACCGCCCATGGCAAATTGAGTTGTAATATATTAGCAAATCGGATGTCGGCCAAAAATCCAACATCGTGCACCCCTACCCTCAACACCTTGGCTGCACCTAGAAATTCTGTCCATAAACATATGAACAGAATCGGTGACAAAAGGGAGCCTTAGAGGAGACCAACCCAGCAAAGATGTGTCTTCTGCAAGTCAGAAGACACAACTACGAACTCAGTCATTGGACTGTGGCTTAGAGTGTCCTGGTAGACATGTGGACACTCTTATGGTTGAACATAGTGTTTGTTTCAGACAATCAGTGATGAGCACAGAAGTAAATAATAAAAACACCAGTCTGGTTCAGATCAGGGGACCGTTCTTCCCAGTCACACCATTCTAAGACTCGCTGCTATTGCCCACAAGCATTGAAGCCTCCTAGCAGAATGCGGTCCCCTGTAGGAGCGCTCTACAACACTTTGTCCAAGGACTCCAAAAAAGCAAGGTACTCTGAACTTCTGTTTGATGCACAAGCACAAACAACAGTTAGGACCCCTCCCCCCACCCAAAAGCAGAGGGAAGTTACCCTCTTATCTACTGGTGTAAACCCCAATTTTCAGGCACTGAACTGGGGAGCAATGAGATCTGTTCGCTGCCTCTCACAGAGGGCAACTCCTGCAAGGAATAGAGTCTATTCTCAAGGAGACTGGTTCTGGAGCCCAAGCCGTGCATTGAGGTGAGTGCAATTATAAAAACTGGATCTTTTCAACCTCACACACCAGCTCAGGCTCCTTCTCCGCCAGAGAGGTAAAATTCCACGTCCCTCAGGCTAGATTCCGCAGCAGACAATCCCATCGCCCAGGTCCCTGCCTTTGGCCACTGCTTAGATCACTTAATACCCGACCCCCATGTCCCTCCCACAAGTTGTGAGCCCATGGAAGGAACATTAATTATTTAACAAAAACGGCACCTACTGCTCTTCGACATAAATGAAAAATAGATTTCTCACCTCAGAGTCTCCAGTCTACAATGTGGAATCACCAGAAGATCACATAGCCACTTCACCCCCGAATCCTGCAGATTGTTCTGACTTAGATCCAGTTCTGTAAGATGGGACGGGTTGGACTTCAGGGCAGAGACCAAAGGAAGACAGCTGATCTCTAACAACCCGCAAGCCCTCAATCTGAATGGAAAAAAGAAAATTGTAATTTCGGGATGACTCAAACACTGAGCAAGTAAATGTTATTTATAAAGGAACTTATGAAATTTCAAGACATAAAATCACAAAGTGCTCCATAAGAGCCAACAATGCAACAATGTTGTTTCTACTATAGGTGAAAACTCTGGCAGAAACAGTTGCTTCCGTCTCCAAAAATAACAGAAAAGTCATGAATGTACTGCAGGGTATATCCGTGATGGTGGTCAAGTATTTTTTGTATGCAAATGTACGGATATCTGATCTAAGTGGAGCTTTAACCTGCGACAACTATGAAGTTTGAAACAAAAGTGCAGCTCACTTTGGTTTCAACAAACCTTTACCTCAAAACCTTCAGTCTACAGTGTGGACTCTCCAGAAAACCACACAGCTGTACTACTCCCATGTCCTCCAGCCCATTCTCACTCAGATCCAGCTCTCTCAGATTGGAGGGGTTTTTCGTCAGAGCTGACGTCAGATATTCACAGCCAATTGTTGTTATATCACATTCTATGAGGCTGAAATTACAGAGTAAATGTGTCAGACATGATTGAAAACAAACTACCATTGAAAAGGCTCAATTTATATTTTTACAAGTTAAAACATAGACTAGAGAACAATTTAAAACATCAAGTGAACTAACCTCAGGGTTTCCAGTCTACAGTGTGCATTCTGCAGTCCAGTGGACAGCACCTCCACTCCTGCATCCCCCAGGTAGTTTCTACTCAGATCAAGCTTTCTTAGAAGGGAGGGGTTTGACTTCAAAGCTGCAGCCACAGGGTTGCAGTGTATAACTGATAGTTCACAGCGAGAAAGTCTAGAGGTAAAAGTTCCATAAAATCAGTAATCTTCATATCTCAAATTATGAACTACACTACCAGTCAAAAGTTTGAACAGACTTTGCCATTAAATCTAATAGGAAAATATGTCGAAACTTTTGACTGCTACTATTCATACTATTCACGAATTCATTTAAAATGACACATAAATAAAGCTGATGAAATTACCCTTAAAATGAATGGCAAAATGTGTTGAAAACAGATGCTGAAATTAAGTCACAATGAATCCAACATCACGATGTAGTCCAGAAAGAATACACTGTATGTTTTTTGTAGTTTGTTTTGTCAGTAAATTCATATAGTCTTTTTTCATCTGAGAAGCATTACTGGCTGAAACTATCAGAGCAAAGTAATCAGCACTTACCGAGCCGTCCTGCAGTTCCTCACGGCTGGAATCAGCCTTTGTTTTCCCCTTATTGTTGTTCTGAACTCATTCAGGTCGAACTCATCCAGAACCTCCTCTGACATCTGCAGCATGTAGGCCAGAGCTGAGCACTCGATCTCTGAGAGTTTCTTCTTGGGTCTGTTTCCTGACCTCATGAACTCTTGAATCTGCTGATAAACTGAGAGGTCGTTCATCTCCATCAGACAGTGGAAAATATTGATTAGTCTGTCAGGAGAGAGATCCCAGTCATTCATCTTTTTTAGATTGTTGATGACTTTCTGAATGGTTTTTGGACTGTTGTCTTTTGGACCCAACAGAACTCTTAAGAGTTTCTGGTTGGACTCCAAAGAGAGGCCATGAGAGAAGCGAACAAACAGATCCAAGTGTCCGTTTTTACTCTCCAGGGACTTTTTCATGACTCTCCTCAGGAAAACATCCAAACATATGTTAGGGTCTTCGGCTTCTTCATCAACAACATCTGAAGAATCACTATCATCATCAGTGATGAATGATTCATCATCAGCGATGAATGATCCATCATCACTGTCACTTTCATCATCCCAGTCTTTACCCAGGAAGTTCTCCACCAC
>JAOXYM010000019.1:20300889-20313191 GCA_028567055.1 Leptatherina wallacei
GCATCTCTGATGGGATGGGCTGCATTAGTGTCTATGGCGTGGGCAGCTTCCACATCTGTGAAGCTCCATCAATGCTGGAAAGTACATGATGGAGCTTTTAGAGCAACATCTGCTCCATCCAGACAAGGAGACCTGGTCCTGGACCTGGTCCTGGTCCTGGTCCTGGACCTGGTCTGGTCCTGGACCTGGACCTGGACCTGGTCTGGTCCTGGACCTGGACCTGGACCTGGACCTGGACCACAGACTGCATCCATCACAGGAGGAGAACTGGTCTGGTCCTTGACCTGGTCCTGGTCCTGGACCTGGACCTGGACCTGGACCTGGACCTGGACCTGGTCCGGGTCCTGGTCCTGGTCCTGGACCTGGTCTGGACCTGGTCCTGGTCCTAGACCTGGTCCTGGACCACATACTGCATCCATCACAGGAGGAGAACTGGTCCTGGACCTGGTCCTGGTCCTGGTCCTGCAGTCCAGACCTTCAGCCAGGACTAAACCTGTGCAGCATCATGATGAAGGTCCAGGACTGTAGAGCAGCTAGAATCCAGATCAGACCAGAACGACTCAACTCAGTTGTGTTCAAGTTCAAACTGAAAAACTGAAAAAGGTACCTTGCAGCTTTAAGTGAGTCAGCAGAAGTCAAGTAGAAGAACTGGGTCACAGTTATGTGAGAATATAAAGTAGCTGAAGCCAGTTTCTACTACAACTGAGGCCGGACCTCTTCTAAACATCACAGATGCTGCATCTGGATAAGAACCTTTACATTGAAGGACCTTTAGTCCACATACGTGACATCTGTTCCACATTTCTAATGATTCATTTACGAAAACTGAATCCGAAGTTCATAATTTGCTTTTAATTTTAGCAACACAGAACAATTCAGCCAGAGTTGAGAGGAAACTGAAGCTGCAGATGATGTTTCCTCGAGGCCAACACCGTCCTCCGGACGTTTGTCACATGTTCAGAACTGGTTCTTAAATTTAAGAGAGTGAGTCTTCATCAAATGTTATTCGTTAAACATTGAATGAACATTCATAAAACATTCATTCCACAGGGACAGGCTGGATGGAGCAGAATTAAACCTCTTAATCATTAATTCCTTAAATTTGGACGACGGGATCCAGGAGTGACGCGGCTGTGTGGTTTTTGGGACACTAACGCTCAAGGTTATTTCTATAGCATGTTTAAAAGTGCAAATAAAATAAAATACTAAAAGTAACAGGACATAAATGGCCATCTCGACTAGGATTTAAACTGATAGACTGAGCATTTCTAACATGTAACAGCAGCCCGATCCACAACTTTGGGGTCAGCACAGAGAAGCTCTTTCACCTCTAGAGGTACATCTGGTTGGAGGAACCTCCGGAGGCAACCGGGAGGAGGACCTCGGAGCTCTAACCGGAGCATGCTAGGTTAGGAGCTCGGACAGATACAAAGGATCACCTTATAAACTAGTAATACAATTTTATACTGGACCCTAAAACTAAAGGGGAGCCAGTGGAGCGCAGCAGAGATGTGAGTTATGTGGTCAAAAAGTGTCTTTCTAGTCAACATTTGGGCAGCTAAACACTCTCAACCAGGAATCCCAGGTCAGACTGCCGGTCTACTGACACCCTACAACTGTAGGTTTTGCAAATTAAATATGTATTTACCAAAAGATGCAGCTAAATATTTGGACCTAAAAGGTACGAACAGTGATTTTTGTGTCTGGCTGCATTTTCATTTCCTATCCAGGAGTTTCACTTCCAGAGAGCGAATGAAACAAAAGTCTTTCTTAATCTTTCATCCTGACATGACGGCTCCGGTACTGAGGAGCCACAGCTGTTGTGTGACACCGGCAGGCGAAGAGAGTCTAAGAATCTATGTGGATTGCAAGATGAAGATGCACCTATGTGAACTACTCTGTGTTAATGTCTGACTCAAGCCTATGGGATGCAGGACTTGATAGAAAAGACATGAAGGGGATTTTTGTTTGATTTAATCATGAAATTAGAACCACGTGTTAAAAGTGTTTTTCTGGAAATGTTCCAGAGGATTATCTGCCGAGTCTGCATATTGTCTCGCTCTTCCAGAGATTTTACCAGCAAGCCAAATCTCAATAAATGCAGTCTGCATGCGGTCGACATTTGTGTTCCAGCTCTCTGCATCTGTGGAACACTTCAGAGTTGTAGAGCAGCTCTTAATGCTTCCTCTGTAGCCCACTCTAAAGCATTTAATGTTTAATGCAAAGCACTTGAATTGCCTTGTGCATGAAATGTGCAAGACAAATAAACCTGCCTCGCCTTGCATCAGTAAAACAGCTGCAGTTCTGATGTTTTCTGTCTCAACCAGATAGTCTGAATGCAGCTGCCCCTCCTTTGGGTTGATGCTTACGTATCCATTTCACACCCATGTGATCATGTCACCTGTAGAAATTCTCCCAACCAAACATGACAACTTCCTGGAAGGACTGATTTACTACTGAGCATCAGCTGTTTGTTGAACAGAGAACGCAGTGAAAAGCACTTCCCATGACTCTCTGTGTGCGCCCTCATGCTTCACTCTTGCCTCGTCATCACCGTTACCTCTGGCTCCAACAGGTCAACGGATGCTGACTGGAGCTGTTTAAAGCTTCCGTTTGACTTTTTCCTTCATATAACAGGTGCATATTCTTATGTTACCATAATCTGCTCCATAATCAGCTTCTGTCACTCCCATTCTTCCCTCTGTTTTCTCTTTCTTTTTTTTTAAACCACACCCTCTTCTGACAACAGACCTGAAACTAATCATGATAAAAGTTGTTGTGCTGCTGATCTCAGTTTGGAAAAGGAAGGATTGCCTCCCGGTAGAATGAAACACTCCAGCTCTTGAAAATGTTAAAACATTTTTTTTAACTGCAATGCAAACAACAGCATGTAATCCATTTTGCCACCCATTCAACATTTGTTAGAAAACTACAATACCAATGTAAGACAATGTGGGACACTGTTCAAAATGTAAGTTAGAGTAAAATGCAATGATTTCTAAATCTTATAAAGCCATATTTTATTCCCAGTGTAACATAAACAACAAATCAGATGTTGAAACTGAGTCATTTTACCATTTCATGGAAAATACTGGCTAATTTTTAATTTGATAACAGCAACATATCTATAAAAAGTAGTTCCAGGGTGATGTTCAGCATTGTGTAGCATCACCTCTTCTTCTAACAAGTGTCTGTAAACACCTGGGAAGGAGAGCAGTTGGAGTTTTAGGAGAGGAATGTTTCCCATTCTGGTCTGATGCAGGATTCTAGCTGCTCTACAGTTGTCAATCATTGTTGTAGATCAGGGGTGCCCGAGTGCAGTCCTGGAGAGCTACTATTCTGCAACCTTTAGATGCATCCCTTCTCCAACACCCCTGAATCAAATGGATGAATTCCCTCATCTGCATGTCCTTCCGATCTGCAGAGGCCTGGTAACGAGACATTCATTTCATTCAGGTATGTTGGAGAAGGGAACAGGAACATTTCTATTATTAAGAAGTAAAACAATACGATGATAAATATGTCTTGAAAATATATATAAGTTCCAAAAAAGAGAATTTTAAAATGAATAAAAAGTTATTATGATGAATATAGTTTTATAAGAGTCCAAACATCCTGCATATTTATTAAATCTTATTATTTCAGAAGGCAATAAGATACATACATAAATATTAGTATGTTCAGCCGTATTCTGGAGCTCAGAGTTTCAGTCGTGTCATCAGCAGTTGCAGTTTGTCTCTTGACAGCAGGAGCTTCAGACCACATTTAAGTTATTTTCTGCCTGAGCCAGAAGGATGCAGTTTTCGTTGCCATGGTAACCTAACACTCAACGCTCACAGACGATGATCAGCATCTCTCATCTCTGTTATATTTGCACACATTTATACCCGATTCCTCCCTGCGGCCCGACCTCCGTGATTTTCACTTTTGAAGGTTGAGCAGGTGCTTCTTTTCTTGAGGGAATGGTAGATATTCAGATTCTCCTACAACATCCCTGCCGAAGTTGCAGAGGACAACAGCTCCTTAAAAAAAAAGGGCACGCTACCTCTCGTAAATGGAAAGGTAGAACCAAGTGGCATTATCCCCGAGTTGGGACTGGACAAGTTTATAAAATCCCAGCCCTTTTCTCTGGGTTAGGGTTATTGTGTATAATGTGTTGGGTAAGATTATAGTTTACATTTTAGATATAGTATGCAATAATAGAAAAACTATGTGCAGCACTTTGATTTTCAAATGCATAAAACTTTAAACATAATGTATCCAAGTAATCTCATTTCAGATTAGAATCAGTTAAGAATAGATTAAACGGAGTCAGCAAGGAGTGAACACTGATGTCTGAGACATGCCACCGTCATCTATCTGCCATCCATTCTCCAGAATGACTGAGCTGCTTCTGTCATTCTGATGCTTCTGATCTGATCAGCCTGAGCTCTGCAGGTTTTTACCGGCACTGACCTGAGAACAGCTCACTGGGGGCACCGCCTTCATGTTTAAACAGAGATAAACATCTGCAGCAGATTATAGATAAAAGCTGAGCAGCAGGATCAATAGCAGCAGCTCTGACACTTTGCACGAGGTCAAACTCTGGTAGGAGTTTCTCCTTCACAGAACAGAGCCCACCACATGACGCTACTGTTTCTTTATCATCGTGAGGCTGCAGACAGACATCTTATGTATAACAGGACGTATTTGACAGACATTCACTTACAGGCATGTGGAGTCTCAATGGCTTCCTCGTCTTCCTCCTGCTGCTCCTCTCCTCCTCCTCTCTCCTCTCTCCAGTGCTTCCCATTTCCTGTCAGACAATCCTCTCAGCTCGATTATCAGATTATCTCCAGTCAGGACGAAGCTGCTTCTGCAGTACTGCTGTAGTTCTTACACTGACTCCGTAGTACCACAGTGCTTCTGGTGTCAATCATGTTATTGAAAAGTTCTGCAGGTGAGTTGGTGCCAGCTCTGAACAGTCATGCGTCATTTCCTGGTTCAGGCTTTTACCTGCGTGTTGTGTTGTTGTAATCTGTTGGATACTTTAACAGCTGCAGTTTTTCCTGCTGACTGAAGTTCGGATGGAGGATCAGACTTATGAGTAAGAAATTTCAGCAGCATCAGCGCCACCCTGCAAGCAGCAGCTCTGTCACCTGTGCAGGTGCAACATCCGATCAGCTGCACGAGGGAAACATCGATCCTAACATCGGTGCTTGGTCTTCATCTCCACGCAGCTCCGCCCCGCGCCGAGCTCCGGTGGTTGTGCTGGGTCTGCTCCTAAAGGGGTCTGAGAGCTGGATCCTCCGCATGACACGAGGGTGCTGTGCGGCTCCATGACGGAGCGCAGCACCGCGATAGCATCACGCACGGAGGCGCGCTCCTGTACTGCTGTCACTGCAAATTAACACCGCTGCAGGATACTCTGTGGCACTGCAGCCAGAGTTCTGCTGCTGCAAACATGACTGTTACTCAGAGCTTTCCTTCTTTGGTCAAAGTAGTAATATTATTTAAAATATAGAAATATTCTGTTAAAAAAAAGTCACGCATTCAAATGAATCCAAAAAGTCATGATTAAAAATATTTTCAGCTTCTTTCAGATATCAGCGTTAACAGAGAAACTGAACAGCCTACTTCAGTATCAGTACATCTGGAAGTTACTGTATGTGGTTCTGTCTACATGGAGGCGGTTTTCTGCAGAAACAGTTTGGTCCCACAGCACAGCAGTGTGGAAATGATGTGAAATTATTTCAAGCAGCTAATTATCTGCATCAAATTATGAGGGATAAAAATTATGTTTCACTATAAATCTGCAGTAACTCAGTGGCAGTAGAATAATAAATTAACAAGTGGAATAACCAATCTCTGTTAATATATTTTATTGTGGATCATTTATATTATGGCTATACAGTGCAAAATGTCGTTGTTGATGTATGATGACCAATAAAGATTCTTTGTCAAATTATAACAATAATAAATCTTTTAAAACTAACAACAAAAAAACGCTAATCAAGTGCACATTCAGAGGAAACATGACAGCAGAGCTCCCTCTGGTGTCCCTCTGCTGGTTCTGCAGAAGTGTTCACAACTTCACTAAAATAGAACAAAACTTCTTGTTTTCCTCACATCAGTGTTGGAAAACTTTAACTTCAGGTTATAATAAATCACAGAAAATCAGTTAAATTTGTCATATACCTGACAGGATTACTAAAACCACAGATTTTCACTTTATATCCCCGTCCTTCCTGGTTTCTTCTTCCTCTTCTTGGGACCCCCCTACACATTTCATAACATTCACCCAGCGGTTCTAGTTCTGGTTGGAAAACTTTGTTGAGATTCATTTTGAGACTTTTTTCATGACTTCTGTTTAGGGTTTCACAGCAGGAAGAGTTTTATTGTCATTATTCAAACTAAAGTATTACTTGTCCATTTTAAACTGTTCTTATTTTCCGACACTAGCAATGATGTCCATTTCTCCAGCTTCTTTGATATCCTGTTTTACAATTGAGACTTCCATCTGTGGAGAGTAAAAGAAAGAACAGAAGAGGTCAAGGAGTGTTTCTCCTGTCAGCAGCCAGTCAGTGATGCAGCATCAGTATGAAGGGCAGCACATTATTCCAACATTATTCTTCTCTCACAGCTTCACTAAGGGAAGCAGCCACGAGAAGGCTGCAGCTTCACAGAATAGAGAATATACAAACTTTATTAAATCACTACTGACCCCAACCCTGTACTGACCTCAGGGTCTCCAGTTTGAAGTGTTGACTCTCCACGAGCTCAGACAGCTGTTTCACATCCGAGTTCTTCAGCTGGTTGTAAGTCAGGTCCAGTTCTCTGAGGCAGGAGCGGCTGGACCTCAGAGCCGAGGCCAGAGCATCACAGCTGATTTTTGACAACTTGCAGCACTCCAATCTTGATAAAGAAAATAATATTTAAATGAAATAATTTCTAATCCAAGCAAATGTGTTCAGGTTTTTTTATTTGAAATGTTCCTTTGACACTTTCCATCTACCCAAACAATTCTGCAAAAACTGCTAAAGATGGATTAGAAGAACTCAGCAGTACGAGGAGTTCAGCCAGCCTCCAAACTTTTATGGTATCTGAGGAGTTTGGATAGTATCTGATGGTATGTGATCATCTCACATTTCTCAGGATTAAAACAATACATAGCCAACATCCGGACGCTAGGCACTCCAACATACCCACATATGTTCTTTGTCCAAACCCGGGCTGGCCTTTGTATGTACGGAGTCGGACCTAATGATAGATCGGTTGTCTAGTATTGAATATGTTATTGAAGACGTTGTAATTGCTAATCAAGCAGTTTAAGCAGCTTCCGTCTCATCCAACCTGTAAAGACCCATCTTATGCTTTTTTAAGCTAATAAAGCAAACAACAGGAAGTCATTATATTCATGTTTAATATTTCCCCATTTGCTACATATTACAGTCTGATATCACTGAAATGGAAACAAGCCAAATAAGCCTCTTCATAATAATACACACTGTGTCTCTGAAGCTTTGCTTATTAGTTTTAGGGATGTGCTGACTGACGCTATTCTTGCAGATGTTTGACCATTTTCATACGATACCTACGTCAAAGCCGGTCCTGTTACCAGTAGCCTCACAGCTAAAGTATAATGTATCATATCTTATCACACTGTATGCTGGCCTGGGCCTAAATATATGTATGTTGTATGTTTTTGCCTTTAAAAAAATCTTAAAATCAGATGGAGCTCAATCTTAATGGTAGACATAACTGTGATTAGGTAGGTTCTAAAGGCCCCCCTTTTTAATTGACAACAATAATGTCAAGAACTGTGTGGGTGTGTTTTGGAAAATCCATAAATCAATGATGAACATTAGATATTAACAGTAAAATCAAACTTAAATTAAATGAAACCAAAGATTAAAATACATTACAGTTATTGTTTATTTGTCTTCATTAAGATTTATAAAATTAGGAAAATAACAGAAAATATACAAGAAAGGAAATTTCCAGCTTAATGGATAGAAGTTCTGTAAGTACATAAAACAGTTTGAATACATAAGATTTATTACAGTTAGGAAATAAGTGAACTGACCTCAGAGTTTCAAGTCTGCACTGTCGAATGTCCAGAAAACCACACAGCTGCTTCACTCCTGAATCGCACAGGTCATTGCTGCTCAGGTTCAGATGTCTCAGATAGGAGGGGTTGGACTTAAGAGCAGAGACCAGAGATGCACAGCTGATGCCTGACAAGTCGCAGCGCACCAAGCTGATAAAAGAGTAAAACTTGCATATTAAATTATTTATCATATATATTATCATATTTTTTCAGGTTCTAAATGTGATTATTACCAAGTTCTAGTCATAGAGCTTTTCTCTGAAATGAGTAGTTTTTGTCCTTATATGGATAATCATCTTGTTTGTTGGCACCTGACAATAAAGCTGGAGACGGACGGACATCTATCACAAATAGGTACAGATACAGCTTATGTCTTTTTCATGCCGATAAACTTTGATTTTATTGGGATACATGTGCCCAGTTTTTTTTAGTTGATGGAACAAAGATTTCTGAAAAAATAAACCGGATGAATTTAGGAGAACATTGAGGTCGTACTCTTTTTCTACTGGACCCCTCATTCCAGAGCACAGTTTATGCTTCAACATCAGTGGGAAGAGAAATTTTGTGCACAAATTCCAAAAGCCAAATGGGATGAATGTCAGAGTAATATAGATGATTGTCCTGTCAGTGTCAGATCGTGTTGACATTTTAAAACCCAGATTTTGTTAATCCAGGGAAAAAGCTTCCATGTTGGTTCATTGATACCTCCAATACTATCTAAAAATGTACATCTACTGCAGTTTATCTCATGAACCCATTCTGGAAAAGTACTTTCCCTTTCTTGATCACTGGTATACAGATTCTGGCTTTTTCCAATCTTAGGACCAGTAAGTTCCATGCTTATATAACAACAACAGACAGTGAGCTGACCTGAGAGTCTCCAGTGTGCAGTTTGGATTCTGGAGTCCACCACACAGAATCTTCACTCCTGAATCCTTCAGGCTGTCAAAGCCCAGGTCCAGTTCTTTCAAACAGGACAGGTTGGATTTCAGAGCTGAGGCCACGACTTCACAGTGAGCTTCTGAGAGTCCACAGTTAAAGATTCTATGAACACACACATTAAAACATGTTATTTTGAAGTTTTTTTGGTTTGGCATTGACATTTTTCTACATAAAATATCCCCAATTGTCCAAAAATATCTGAAACTTTGAAAAAAGGGCAAGAACAAAGAAACTAAAAGTAATCCTGAAGGACCTTTAAAGTTCCCTCCATAAGACCATTATAAGTTGCACACTAACCAAGCAGGGCTTTATGGAAGGGTGGCCAGGAGAGAGAAACTGCTTACTTTACTGATATTCAAACAATATCCTGGAAATGGAAAACTGGAATTGAATATACACATTACAAAAATAGCAGTAGACACTGAACTGACCTCAAAATCTCCAGTCTACAGTTTGAACTCTCCAGAAACTCCATTCCTGAATTGCTCAGGTCATATTGCAGCAGCTCCAGTTCTTTCAGATGGGACAGCCCTTTCTTATTGGACTTCAAAGCTGAAGTCACAATTTTACCATCAGGCTTCATCCCATTGCTTCCAAGTCTGTCAAAACACAGATTACAGCAATATATTATGAAAGATGCCATTTCATGTTGATTTCTGACTATTTAATTAGAAAGCAGTTTTGAATCTTTCTGTTAGACATGTTTCTGTTAACATCAGCTAAAAATGACCCCACAAATTTATAGTGAGACTATCTGGATTAAGATAATTATGTTAATTGTCCATTGTTGTTCGTGAAGGTTATTCTGATGGAGTTCAACTCAATGAGCAGCTGTTGGGAAAGAAGACTTTTTTTACTGTTTATCTGCCGTTTCACCTTCAATGCTGCAGGAATTAAAACTCATTTCTGGGAAATATCAAACCTCAGCACTACTAAATATGGAAATCATTGAATATTCATATTTGGATGACACATAGCTGAACTTTAGTAGACCACATTTATTTTTGACCGTCTTTGTTGGCAATTGCCTGGTGGTTGAGGACTTGATCTTAATTTTTCAAATTAGGCTTGTATACCAGCTGAGGTCGATAACAAGAAATCACATATGTTCAATACTGGCTTGAGTCAATACCTTCAAAATTACCTCAAAAGTGCTAACTTGGCCTATTCATTGAAGCATCTGTAAACTTTGGCCTTCACCAATATTCTCATGTTTTTAAACCAATGTGTATGTGATTCAATACATGCTAGAAGATATTTAACCCCCTAATGTATCTTCTTTGTTCTTTGATAGTTTGGCATTTTACTTTGGGTATATTAAAAAAATAACAAAGTAAACTGACTTCAGGGTCTCCAGTCGGCAGTTTGGACTCTCCAGTCCAGAACAGAGAACTTTCAGTCCTGAGTTATCCCAGTGGGCGGCGCTCAGAGACAGCTCTCTGAGATGGGAAGGTTCGGACTTCAGAGCTGAGGCTATGACTTCATAGTGATCCTCTGGCATTTTACAGTAATCGTTTCTGTTATAACACACAAGCAGAAAACAGGTTATTATGACAGCCAATGCTTATGGTTTCATGCACTGGACCAAACAACTGAACAGTGATTCAGATTAAATTATTTCCTTCATTGCAATTGTTGGTAGAAATTTTGCTTTTCTTTCAAGTGATGTGATAATTCCTCCCATTATAAATGTAATTCTATTGATGTGTTTGTGCGTAGTTAATTTGTCATCTATAATAACTCCAAGAAGTTCGCCTTCTTGTACATGTTTGATGGCTATGTAGTTTATTAGTCCAGGTTTACATTTTGGATTGCTATTGACAGATATGCACAAAGATATTTCATGTGTTGTTTTTAGAAAACTGTTAAGGAAAATGCTCAATAAATGAAGGTTAACTACAGCATAAGATGTGCTGTGCTTTTACTTTGTAATAAAAGCTATAGTATATGTTTAAGTACGTTAAATGCCACCATACTGTATGCAACGACATGTTTTTGTTATATGCAAGAATGAATCAAAAGATTAAGATTTTAATTTCAAGCAGTTTATAATGAAGGGTCACGGGAAAGTTGGAGCCTACACCAGCTACTACTTGGCCGGGATACATCCTGGACAGGCTGCCAATTCATGACCAACACGAGAAACAAACAATAATTTTGAGTCAGCAATGAACCAAACAGGCATTTTTTTGGACTGTGGGCGGAAGCCGGAGTACCCAGAGAGAACCCACAGGTAGTCCATGCAAACTCCACATGAATAGGACCCAGCCAAGGTTTCAACCAAGAAGCTTCTGGCTGTGAATATACAGTGCTAACCACCACACCATCATGTAAGGTGTCTCTATACTACTTACAGCCAAAAAAAGTAAACTAATTGCAGGATTGCTTGTCATATGTCAGGCTGAGGGTTGATCACCCCAAACAAACAATGATCCCAAATGACTTGACTTTGTGTCGTAACAGTAGTTGTGGTTTTCCATCTGCCAGACTAATAATCTTTTTCTTTACAGTCAGTCTTGAGGATACAAGATAAAAAAAGCCCTCTGCAGTGACAAGGACCCAAACCAAGAAAGGATTCATTACTGAGTCATATCTGTACTCACCGAAACCGTCTGCAGTTCCTTA
The DNA here is from genome assembly GCA_028567055.1 of Leptatherina wallacei. NCBI lineage: Eukaryota > Metazoa > Chordata > Actinopteri > Atheriniformes > Atherinidae > Leptatherina > Leptatherina wallacei. Next base: position 20,312,546 of record JAOXYM010000019.1, read on the forward strand.
CAGCTGGGAACAGCCCGTCCATATGTCGGTTCTTTTCCAGGTCCAACTCATCCAGAACTTCCTCTGACATCTGCAGCATGTAGGCCAGAGCTGAACAATCAATCCCAGACAGTTTTTCAATTGATCTGTCCTTTGAATTCAGGAACTTTTGGATCTGCTGTACTGATAAGTCATTCATCTCCATCAGACAGTGGAAGCTGTTCATGATCCTGTCAGCATGATATTCTTTACCATAAATATGTTTCAGGTTGTCAATGACTCTCTGGATCATTTCTGGACTGGTCTCTGACCGACCCAGCAGGCCTGTTAAGAGTCTCTGGTTGGACTGCAGAGAGAGGCCATGAAGGAAGCGGACAAACAGATCCAGGTGACCATTTTTACTGCCCAGGGATTTCCTCATGACTTTCCACAGAAAAACATCCAAAGATGAAATATCATCATTGCCTCCAGGTGACCATTCCCCCCGCAGGAAGTCTTGCATCACCTTTGTGTTTCTGTTGGTGTGACAGTGGGTCATGTAGACTGCAGCTAGAAACTCCTGAACACTCAGATGGACGAAGGAGAAAACTGTGTTCTCGTACATTTGTCTCTCCGCTGTGAAGATCTCTGTGAAAACGCCAGAGTACAACGAGGCGTCTCTGATATC